>CAJQZJ010004763.1:1865753-1893080 GCA_907164525.1 Lophiomys imhausi
ACACACACACACACACACACACACACACACACACACACACACACACAACCAATTTTAAAGCATATACTGAGCAATGCAGTATGATATCCTAATGTTGGGTAAAACACAAAATATCCCACAACCATGTTCTTTGTTTATTGCCCCAGTGTTAAGACCTTATGTGCAAAGCGACAAAGTTCCATTCTGACATGGATTTGAGCCCTCTCAGTTTTTTGTTCAGTCCACTGGAAATCTTTAAAACTGTCACTTAACTGGTGCAGAAAAATTTACTCTTATTAAAATGAAATAATTTATGTGGATGTATGCTCATACACAGGCATGCAGGACCTGGGTTTGTGAGCTGGATAGCAAACACAATTCTTCTGCAAAAGCAGTAAGTGCTCTTCACCACTGAGGATCTCTCCAGCCCTCATGGTGGCAACTAATTAACTGTTCTTATATTGTGTTCTGGAAAAACAACAAAAGCGAGATTGGTCTTATCATGGGTTGAAGTAATTAATCCTCCAACTCAGCACCCTGAATATCCATCCATAGCTATAGTTGAGTATAATTAAAAATTAGGTTTCAGCAGGGCAGTGGTGGCGCACGCCTTTAATCCCAGCACTTGGGAGGCAGAGGCAGGCCTGGTCTACAAAGCAAGTCCAGGACAGCCAGAGATATTCAGAGAAACCCTGTCTCGAAAAACCAAAAAAAAAAAAAAAAAAAAAAAAAAATTAGGTTTCAAATATAGGTTTTCCAATAATGTCGCTAAAATGTCTCTAAGTTTACTAATTTTTTAAGGGTTGCAGAGATGGGTAAGCAGTTAGAAGCACTGACAGCTCTTCCAGAAGACCCAGTTCAATTCCTAGCACTCACATGGCAGCTAACAACTGTAACTCCAAGATCTGACACCCAGACAGACATACATACATGCAGGCAAAACACCAATGCAGTAAATAAACTTTAAAAGTTAACAAAAATTAAATATATTTGTTTAAAATATACTAAGCAATAGTTGGGTGTGGTGGCAGACATCTATGATCTCAGTATTAGGAAGGTTAAAACAGGAATATCATTGGAAGTTAAAACCAAGTACGACTCTGTATCAAGATCTGGTTCATAAATGAATGGACAATTCAAATAAAATCTTCAGACTGAACTCAATGTGGAAAGTAAATACTAAAAACATATTTTTTTAAATTTCAAGACAGATTTTTCTGTGTAGCCTTTAGCTGTCCTGGAGCTCACTCTACAAACCAGGCTGGTATCAATCTCAAGAGATCTGCCTGCCTCTGCCTCCAGCGTGTTGAGATTAAAGGCATGCACTGCCACCACCACCTGGCTTCAAAAAGATTTTTGATACAAGAAAATAAAGCACGAAATTAAAATTAAATAAATCTGGTTTAACATGGGGGTGAGTGAAGCATGGAGGTAGATCCCTCCCAGTTCAGTTAATCAGGGTATGAAAAGTCTAGGTTGGGGAGGACAGCCTAAGAAATGAATTTTGTAGCCTAGGCTGGTCTCAAACTCAAGAGATCCTCTTGTCCCTGCCTCTCAAGTGCTGGGATTAAAGGAGTGTGCCACCACACACGGCAAGAACTGATTCTTTTTTTTTTTTTGGTTTTTCGAGACAGGGTTTCTCTGTGTTTCCTTGGCTGTCCTGGACTCACTTTGTAGACCAGGCTGGCCTCGAACTCACAGTGATCTGCCTGCCTCTGCCTCCCAAGTGCTGGGATTAAAGGCGTGCACCACCACCGCCCGGCAAGAACTGATTCTTAATGCTAGCATCAATTAATTAAATGATGACCACATTAGATACTGCAAGAACAGAGTGAAATATCAAATTCCTCTCAAGAATGACCAGGCTAAGATTTAACCAAACTAAAGTCAGCAGGCAAAATAGTCCTCAGCATTCCGCCATTCTGCTTCTTATATAGTAACTGAACAGCAAAAGATCCCTCAACCTACAATCTCTATGTAGCCTTGGCTGTCCTGGACTTGATTTGTAGACCAGGCTGGCCTGGAACTCAGAGATCTACCTGCCTCTGCCTTCCAAGTGCTGGGATTAAAGGTGTGTGTCATCACGTCTGGCTCAACCTACAATCTTGATCAACCCTTTCTGTACTTTGTACAAACCATCCTATTTCCAACATATTCAATAGGATAAAAACTCATCTTAAACACTTAAACCTCGAATCACAGTTTTACTGAAATATTGTATTGAAAGAAAATATTAGGGGCTGGAGAGGTGGCCCAATAGTTCCCAGCACCCAACACAAAGCAAGCTCATAATGCCCTATCCTACCTTGGAAGGCACTGTGTGTGCATACACACATACACTCATGAACACACACGTATTCTGAAACCTTAAAGGAAAATTACACTAGGTTAAAATAACATGTTAATTACCTCAGGCAAGTCAGTTATTTTATAGGAACGTTTGAGACAAGAAGTGTCTCAGGTTTCATACATACATATAAAATTCTGAAACTATATATACAGAAGATATTATGGGGCCTAAGTCTAAACATAGAATTCAGTTGTATTTCATATATACCAGCTATGCCAAAGGCATTTACTTTTAGTGAAACCTGTTATATATAGAATATTGGGTATACAACCTTCCACCTAAAACTTTAAGGTGCAGGCAGAGGCAGGCGGATCTCTGTGAGTTCAAGGCCAGCCTGGTCTACAAAGCAAGTCCAGGACAGCGAGGCTCTGTTACACAGAAATCCTGTCTGGAAAAAAACCAACCAACCAACCAAAACCCCTTATGATGCATTCAAAAGAAGTCCTGAATTTTGGATGGGTTCTTTTCAAGTACTCAACCTCTCTTTTCAAAAACTGAAGGGTTTTAATTTACCAGCTCTCTAGTAGTAAACAAATGATTTTAAAATGTATCAAATTTTAAGCATGGTGATAAACACCTTTAAAATCCCAGGCAACGGCAGGTGAACTTCTGAGAGTGAATCTCTTGAGTTTGAGGCCAACCTGGTTTATATAGTGAGTCTCAGGACAGTCGGGGCTACATAATAGAAAGACTCTTTCTTTCTCAAAAAACGTTAAGTTTCACAGAAATAGCTTGCCAATCCCATGAAAACACAAACTTTAATTATAACGGCAAACTCCATTACCACTATTGGAATATTCATTTTATTTAAGAATCCAAGTGGTAAAAAACAAAATTTTTTTGTTACCTCCAAATTCTAAGCCCCTGTCCCATAAAATAAGGATCTGGATGTATACCCAGAAGTGGTATGACTGGGTCCTGAGGCAAAGCTATTCCAAAATTTCTAAGATATCGCTATACTGACCTCCGTAGTGGTTGCACAAGCCTGCACTCCCACCAGCAATGGAGCAGGGTTCCCCTTTCTCCACACCCTCGCCAGCATGTGCTGTCATTTCAATGTCTTCTTAAATTAAGATTTTTTTGATATCGAGACATGTCAGCTCCTGACAGCACCCCCTATTCTACTCCAAGTAGAAGATGAGCATTGAAGAATCTCCAGTGTGAGATGGTTGAATTAGTGGCAAGCCTATCTCTTGGCATGAAAAACCCCTTGCTTCAACTGTAGACAGACTGCTGTCCAAAAAGGACAAAACTTGGTAGCAGGTAAGTCGACAGCCTAGCTCTGCCAAGACAGGGTAGGTAAGTCCTTCATAACCCCTACTCTACAATCAATGTCTGCCAGAGAAACAGGGCCAAACGACTGAAGATCGATGCTGTAATGTATGGAGAGAAAATGGGAACTGTCCAGGCAGCCACTGGTATGTCATTTCTTAGTTTGGGAAGCTGCAGGCCCTGTACTTCCTATAAAATCAGATATATTTATCCCTCTCAGGTCTCTGAGGTGGTTGAAGAACAGATAGCTAGCGTTTCATAATTAAATTTTGAGTTGTTTAGCAATCAAGAGGGTGTTCTGGATCTAAGAAGATGTTTTTAAAATTGTGATGCAAGTTAGTATGAAAGCTGAGTCAGATATAAACTTTAAACTCATGGAGATGGTTAGATAGTAGAATGTTAAAGTCAGGGGTCAAATACATATGGACTGGACATTGGGAATGTATGCTAAGCCATTTAACTCTCATAATTGTGGCGTATTTATTTCTGTTGTTTTGTATAGTATCTACTGTTATAAGAGAAGAAACCATTTGTTGGACTGAAAGGGGGAGTTGTTGGGGGGAAGAAGGTGGAAGGATGGGACAGGAGGGGGGAGTAGGGAAGGGATTGTGACTGAGATGTAACTTGAAGAAATAAAAAATTAAGTATAAAAAAAAATAAGGATCTGATTTTTCAAATAGTCAATTAAAACCTAAACATCTTACCTATGCAACACAAATGGCAAAAAACATTTAAAAATAAGGCTGAGAGTATGTGCTTTTTCTAACATTATCAGTTTGGAATCTTTTACACTACCTACCTACACTTACTATTTCCTATCTTGTTTCCTCAATTATAAAACAGGGATGTTTTTTTTTTAATCTTGAGTGACAAATGAACAAAACTTAAAGCATTATGACATAGTAGGCACATAACATACTCTAAACAGACCATCTTGGAAGTCAAGCCTGGGTAAAGGCTTTTTGATTCATTTCCTCATTAAACAAAAGCAAAACTGCTTCATAAATAGGCCAAATAAAATAGCCCTAGCTCATTTAAATCTTCAGACTACATGATTTTTGTTTAGCAGTTTAAAATACCTTTTCAACATTTTAATTCAAATTCTGAATAGAGTGTTACAAAGTTTTAAATATAACGACATTTAACTAACTGGGAGTTAAATGAGAAACAGCTCAATTGACAGTGCCTGCCTCATACGCATGAGGAGGAGGACATGGATTAACACCCTAATATCCAGGCTTGGTGGTAACCTTAGCTTTAAGATAGGGAAAGTATTTCCAGACCTTGCTGGTCAGCCCATCTAACCTAAGCATTAAGATCCAAGTTACACTGAAGACCTGTCTTAAAATATCAGATGGAGAGACAAGAGAATAAAAGATGTTGACCCTCTGGCTCCTTAACAGGGGGGCACACACACACACATAAACTCACAAAAACTCAGAAATGGTTGGCCTAAACCAAAAGATCTAACCAATAGTTTTTAAATTGTTTTACTTAAAAATAAAGAAAATTATAAAGTTAACTATAATAAATCAAGGTACTACTTGATAAATCTTATGAAGAATGGAAAACTAGTTTTCTACATGCTATTTGTGAATCATTAATTAGTAAGACTTTAAATGTTAGCATTATAATTTCTTTACAATAAAGGCATAATTTCAGAAATTTTCAGCTTTTTATTTCCTTAACTTCAGGCTCTTGTTATTTAAATCATTTTCTAATCTTTCAAATAATTTCTAAATGTCTATTTCCCAAATTTTCATGACCAAGACATCTCTGCAGCAATAATCCAAGAGTTAAAGTCATACACTTAAGTTCATATACTAAAGTCAACACAAACTTAGGCTGAGAGTTTTAACAGTAACAAAGGAAAGCAGCAGCATGTCTCTAATTCTAGCATATGATAGGTAAAGACTGAAGGATTGTGCTCATTCTGGGATATATGTGTTCTCAAAAATAAGCAGGGGCAAATGCTTTTTCTTTGTTTTCGAGACAGAGTTTCTCTGTGTACCAAGCCCTGGCTGTCCTGGATTCACTTTGTAGAACTCACAGAGATCCACCTGCCTCTGCCTCCTGAGTGCTGGGATTAAAGGTGTGCCTGGCAATTACAGACAGTGGGTGCTGGGAATTGAACCTGGGTTCTTTGGAAGAACAGCCAGTGCTCTTAACTGCTGAGCCATCTCTCCAGGCTCAGAAAATGCTATTCTAATCTTACTACTTCTTATGTTTTATACAGTACCCACCAATGATAAACAGAGCATGCTTTTGAGATAATATTGGCATTTGAATTTTAGGTAGGTATTGATGGATAATTAAGCAGGCATTCAAACTAAAAAGATAAAGATAGGCATTAAATAGAAAAACCCAGGCAATGGTAAGGATTGTCAAAGTGCACATAGCTTAGACATTTCCTAGAAGATCAAGCACTGATATAGTTTAATACAACAGAGATCAGTTAAGAAAAAAGTATGAGTTACTGGAGTTTTAAACACAATGAACTAAATCTGCTGAAATACACTAGAAGTACAGTATCAAAGATGATTTACTCTAAACCACATGCATCAGGTTGATCCACAAATTATTTTATTGTAGATCAAACAAAATAGCTTTAGAGTTAGTGTTCTCAGTTGTCCTAAGGCTAATTCACTGTTAAGTCTTCATCACACCATACTTAGAATTTACTGAGTGCAGTGATAATCTTTTTGAAGTTATATGGACTTGTAATAAAAAAATATTTTATTTGTATGGTTTTTTTTGCCTGCATGTATGCCTGTGTGTCTGGTACCTATGGAGGTCAAAAGAGGGCACTGGATCACCTGGAACTGGAATTACAGAGGGTTGTGAGCTACTATATGGATACTGGGTGCTGAAACGAAATCCTCTCCAGGAACAGGTACACCATCTCTCTAGTCCTAAGCTATATGGTCTTAAATGAAAGATAATTGGGCAGGGTAAACAATGATGTTTCACATCCAGGGGAAGACTCAGGTGTGTTCTTGGCCAATTATAATGTAAACCAATGAAATCAGAAGACAACTGCCTGGCAGATATTAGAGTTGCTAAAGGCTCTACCACCTCTTGAAGGGATAAAAAGACCAATTAATAACATAAAATATCAGTAAGAAGAAACTGTACTACCTATTTAGAAAGAATTCTTTCCCTTAACTGCTGTTCTTGAAACTTGGTGGACATATGGGTTAACAGAGAGAATTAAGGCCCTTTCCTATTGGCAAGCAATTTATTTTCTTCAAAAACCTGGGAGATCTGCAGAAAGAAGCCAAGGAGACGACTCTACCTTTTTCCAATCTAGAAGACTAAGATTCTGAAAGCTCTCACAAAGTCTAATTCACCTCTTTTAGGTTTAAAAAAAAAAACTCAAAGTACTTAAGACTGCAATATACATCACATACCCGAACTATTTTCTGAAGACTTTGCAGGCAGCATGGCCAAACTTTGTATTTGTATACTAAGAAAAACTCTTATCAGTTGCTAGATTACTGAGAAGAGCAATAGGTACAACCATTACACACACTCTCTCTCTCTGGTTTTCAGAGACAGGGTTTCTCTGTGTAGCCCTGGCTGCTCTGGACTCTGTAGACCAGGCTAGTCTTGAATTCAGAGATCTGCCTGCCTCTGCCTCCCGAGTGCTGGGGTTAAAGGTGTGTGTCATCACACCGGGCTAACCATTACGTTTTTTAAAAGATTATTTTCATTTTATGTATATGAGTGTTTGCCTAAATGCACCAGCATATGTGTTTGTCCAAGGAGGCCAGAAGAGGAAGTGAGCTGGAACTGAGTTACAGCTAGAACTGAATCCTAGTCTTCTAAAAAGTAGCCAGTGCTCCAAACTACTAACCCACCCATCTCTCTAGCCCCTAATTTCTTATTCTGAAAACATTTGAGATATTTCTAAGAGAAAGTCCACAGAGTTTAAGAGAATCTTTACTCTAAACATTATGGGATAGAGGATCTCTTTGACAGTTCAGACCTACACCTAAACACAATATTGAAGGATTTTTTTCTTCTTGTTGTTGCATGTTTGTAACTCTATTTTTCTCAGTATCTTAGGTGGTGATGGACTGTACTAGCAGTAAAGTAACCAAAGACTACAATAACAGCTGGCCAAAATTTTAAAAACACTCAAGACCTACAGGAACAATGCTAGAAATATGAAATGATCTGTGCATTGAGTGCTTAGTAAATGGAAATGTAAGAACTGTAAATAAAGAAGCTGTAGAACTGTATTAGATAAGCCTCAAGTAAGATTCCATGTCTCTATCATAGTTTATCTCAGACCTATGACCTTTTCAATGACAAACATTACTTATATGTCATTTCAGCACAGCCAGAAGGATAGCACTTATGAAAGAATCTACCAGTAACCTGCCATTAAGGTCTAACTCCATAAACCTATTCAACTTTGTAGAGTTCTACTACAACCTTAGAGGCCTGTCATTTTAATTTGATACAGAGGCAAGGCCAAATTCATGGATTACATCCATATATGTCGTCGTCTTCTACTACTACTACTCCTACTCTACCATGTTCTAATAAGTTGTTCCAATCTGACACTACCTTGTATTTCAGCAAATAAAAGGTAATAACAGATTTTCCTATCAGAATCTTTACTATTTTTTAAGTTAATTTCCTATATTTTACTTAGAAGTCAACTTTTCCAGAATTAAACATGACTTGACTTGTAACAGAATCAAGATAGCCCTTGCTGCACACCTATTCTGAGTAACACTACTACCAAGATAAAATAAAGGTAGGACACAATAAAAAAATAACCTCTAAAAAGGGGTTTGAGATTAAAAACAAAAACAAACCCCCTCAGCTGCCCATTACAGCAACTGCTGCAACTTTAATGAATTTATTGTAAGAAACTAAAATGCCAAAGGAACAAGCTTCTCAGAAGTGTGTGGATACTAGCAATTATTTCCAGAAGATACTTGAGAAAAGATTATGATCTGAACAAACTTCACAGAACTATAGACATAAAGAATCAAAAGAAATCAGTCCAGGCAGGAGGATGAAGTTTGAGGAAGCCCAGAAAACACCAAACTCCATTTGAAAAACTCAGAACCCAAACCACAACAAGACTCAACCTCCCCTTTAATTGTCTGTCTGTAAGCTTCCCTGAGGAACCCTTAGTCTCTTTTACCCTAAGCATTAAAAGGTTAAGTTTTGTGCACTACACTGCCTTACACCACTGACAAGGCTTTAGCTTCCTTTTCTGTTCTAACTATGGGTGAGACAAGTGTGCTTGTTCATTAGACAAGGAACTAAGAATGGCCTGAATGCCGGGCGGTGGTGGCGCACGCCTTTAATCCCAGCACTTGGGAGGCAGAGGCAGGCGGATCTTTGTGAGTTCGAGGCCAGCCTGGTCTACAAAGCAAGTCCAGGACAGCCAGAGATATTCAGAGAAACCCTGTCTCGAAAAACCAAAAAAAAAAAAAAAAAAAAGAATGGCCTGAATGAATATTACAACTTTCTTTCTTTACATCACCCTTGAAGGTAAGTCACTTAAGATTAGTCAAAGTTATATACCTGGTGAAATGCAAATTGTAGCTTTATCTCAGAAAAAAATCTTTTTCTAAGCAGTTTTGGAATAGACCAAGAAGAAAGCAAGCTTTAATCCATGAAAGCAAGTCAGACATTTCACAAATATAAAGAACAAAAACTTAGCAGCAATCTAGTGATAGTAAATATCTATTGGTTAAGATTTATGTAAATAAGCACTTCCATCCTGAAACATCTAAACAAGAAATACTATATCACAATAGAGGAAAACCAAAGTTTAAATAGGACAAACATAGCTATAAAGTTACCTGATTGGTCCCTAGATGATAAAGATCACATGTCTAAACAAGGTGTAAAATACAAACTTTTGCCCTTCCCTACCACACACTAACAAGCCCTAGGACAATTTGTTTTGTGTTGAGACCGGGTATATAGCTACGTTCCCAAAGTGACCAGAGTGTAGACTATATGAATATACTATCCAAGTTGCCTGAGGAGTTTTGAGAATACACTATAAGGAAAACCAGCTATACACTAAGCTGTTAAATACACTCATTAATACTAGTGGATTCTGAATTAAGATCACTGTCATGGTAGCAAGCTCACAAAACCTCCATTATGATACAGAATAGCAAAGAATTTTGATAAACCTTTGAAAAGTTCTACAAAGTGATAAACACATGAATGTGTTTAATGCTTGTATTTTTCCAAAGCAGACTGATAGTCCTGATTTTTTTATTCAATTACATTTTCATTGAAGTACCAATGAAATTAATCCCAGCAGAGGTTCCTAACTAAGAACAAGTTCAGAATTCCCTAATCAATCAAAATTATGTCTGTTTCTAGTGAAGACAATTTCTAAGACTTCACATTGTTGTATTCTTAAAAAGCCAGGATCTTCTGAAATAAAAATGTAATAAATGTCAAAACCTACCTAAGCAATAGCTCTTGCATACAGCAATAGAAGAAAGTTTTATTAAGAACCACATTGCGCCAGGCGGTGGTGGCGCACGCCTTTAATCCCAGCACTTGGGAGGCAGAGGCAGGTGGATCTTTGCGAGTTCGAGGCCAGCCTGGTCTACAAAAGCGAGTCCAGGACAGCCAGAGCTGTTATACAGAGAAACCCTGTCTCGAACCCCCCCCCCCCAAAAAAAGAACCACATTGCAGCTAGGTTTGGTGGCACACACTTGTAATCCCAGATGAGAGGCCGAGGCAGGAATGCTCTAAGTTTGAGGCCAATGCTATAAAATCAAACCCCACCTCAAAAAAAAAAAAAAACCAACAAAGTACAAAAATATATTAAACAACTAGAAAAATAAAAGCATAATCAGGAAATGGGCAACTGGCCCAGTCCTGTAATCATTATCTAGAACCCAGGAGGCTAAGACAGGAGTTCCAGGCCAGCCTTTGTGTGACATCCTGCCTCAAAATTTAATTGGAAGCATTATTAAATCTCTATTAGAAAACTAGGGCTGACAAGAGGCTCATAGTTCATACAGATGCTTGGCTCAGATGAAATTTGACAACCTGAGCTCAATCTCCAGAAGCCATGGTAAATACAGGAGAGACCCAGACTATAAAGGTGTCCTCCACAACCAAGCAAAGTGCTCCCCTCCCAACCAATAGCAACCCCCTCTTTGAGAACCTAAAAAAGAAAAATTCTTCTGAGAATGGAGAACTGATTTAAGAGGAACCCAAACCTAGGAAGCAACATACAACATAGTTCCACAAGTAGCTTTCACCGGTGCTGTGAAGTGTTGAATTCAGACTGTCACATGCATAGCACATACTGGATTTAACATAGCAGATAAGCATGATATGAAAGATAAGGAGTGTGCCACAACTGCTTTTTATCAAATTCAATACTGGGCACCCCTCACTCATTTAAGCATTCTTTATAGTATAAATAAGCCTTGGAGACCAATTTAAAACAAAAAACAGTATCACCACCATAGGACAAGCCTATTAACCTACAAAACTAGAAGCACTATTTGGTTTATTTTCAAAGAATCCCAGCACTTACTAGCCCTTAAAGAAACTATCCAAGATTTAAATACATTTCATTACAGTCTTAATTTACAAATTAGATGCAACATTAAAAAAAACCAATCAGCCTAAATCCTCATTTATGTTTGAGGCAGAAGGCATCATCTCAGCAAAAACCAAACCACATTTATTTAGTAGAAATTTAAGTGGTCCAAGACAGTTCTTTTGTGGGGAAAAAAAAAGGTTTCTAATAAACAAGACAGAAACCTATTACTAGGTTGTGTGACTAAACAAGTCAAAAGTCAACTTCTATGTAACTTCATCCATAAAATGGAGTATCTCACAACGGCCATCTTGAGGCCTAGTACATACTAGAGTCTTTCCTATCACAGAAACATAAAAAGGTATAAAAATGCAGTGGTTCCCAGAACAATCTAGAATTAGAAGGCCTGGGTTCTGATCCCAACTCTACTACAGCAACACCTGGGTGGGTTTTTTAAAAAGAAAATTTAACAGCAACAATTTTCCTACTTCATAGTAAAGATCAACTATACCTACTTTTTCACATTTGTTATAAGAAAATTGCTTACAAATTATTGCTTAAAAGAGTTATAAAACATTGAAAATACTTTAAATTTTTTTTGGCTTGGTTCATGTTAGATCTTTGTTATGAAGTTCTCAAAGACCTTTACAAATGAGTCATTTTGCTTCGGAACAGTAAAATTTCTTAAAGCTCTCAAAACAGGATCATACTACAATTTGGTCCAAATGACAAACACAGCAAAAGAATACATGTATGGTTATTTGGTCAGCTAAGATAGTCAAGCAAACACACACAGAAGGTTAAAAAAATATATATATAAATCACTTATACCAATTTATCACTAAAGCTTAAAGTGGTATAATAAGTACTTTAATATAATACTAATGATAACTACAGGTGTGTTAATACTTGCTTAGGGGAAAACAGAATAAATTAAAAACAGGGAACAATACAAAAAACTTCATGACAATGACTAATTAGCCCCCGATTTTGAAATGATGCCTTAGAAAGAAAAAGACATCCTCTTTCTGAAATTTCAAAAACTATGCCTGCATCTGGGTGCCTTTTAAAAAAAGTAGCCTCATGGTTTTGACAATATTGGGGGTAGGGGGAAAAAAAAATCAAACAGATGTGCTGGAATATTCTACAGGCTTAAACAACCATTTGGCACATAAAGTTTTCTAATATTTGGAATTTACATATGAAGTATCAATACATAATTCTTTAAACTTAAAAGACCTGTTTTTGCTTGTCATTCCAGTATCCACAAAAATTTCTGGTATTGACTAGGCAAATGAATAAACTTGCTGACAGCTTGACTTCTAACTCATGTTTTTTACTACAAATGTTCACACTTAATCATTACTGCCTCACTAGAGCTGCTAAGTCATTAAGATGGTGCCAGAGCAGGTGGGTATCACTTGTAAAAGAAAAAATTTAGTAAGACCTCCCTTTAAAATGTTTTACATTTATAAAGCTGTAGATTTGAATTTTGTTTAGCACTGAATGTTAATAGTGTCTGTATTAAGTATGCTACAAAGCACAATAATTCATCTCTATTTTGAGGTTCACCCTGAGAATTGTCACATTAAATGGTCATTTTTGTTATCTATTCAAAGTCTTGAATCCTAAGGTTTTCTTTCTCTCCTTTGCATGTCAAAAATACAAATATTCAGTTAATGTTTTGCATTAAACTACAAATATTACACAGCGATGTCCTAAGAATTCAAGATTTCAGCATCAGTATATTCAGGTAAGACTGAAAATACAATTTTGTCAATCAAACTTAAGTTATATGTATTAAATAACAAGTAAAGTAGCAACGGATCCTACTACAGTCAGACCAAGTCCTCGTTTTTTCTTCCACAGAACTCTTTAAAAACTGTCCTACTAGAGTCAAAGTTTCTAACATCTTCCTTGTGCCATTTTGTCTTTCCTATTAAGACAGAGTTTATTCCATATTTTTTTCAAGTTAGCTGTAAATACTCCACCCTCTCGATTGTGCAAGAACCAAATACACCACATACACAAAGTAAGAGAAACTCAGCCTGAGAGTCTGAATTTAAGGTTAAGTCTTGGGGACAGAGGATATAAGAGCTTCCTACAACCGGATTAAAGAACGGTTAACACTTAACAGATAACATTATTTTGTATTATTAGAAAAGAAAAGGAGATGCCAGAAAGAACCTGAGCCAGTTAAAGCAGCCGCCATCTTAAAATGCGGAATAGAAGTTAGAGCAAGAAAATGAGACTAAACCACCGGAGAAGTGGTTTTGCTCACACTGTATCTGAAAAAAAAAATCATAGTTCTTTACAACTTAAACCAACAACTTATCAAATTATATTCAACTGCTGAAACAAGCCTTAAGGAAGGGTTCTAAGCAGAAACATCCGTCCAGCCCAGTCTTCCTGCACAAACGCCCCCACCCCAACCCAAAGGGATCTTCCAGGAGGCATTTGCATCAGTTCCCGGTCCCTCAGATAAACAGCTTCGGGTGAGAGCGGCGACCACACCACACAGGAAGTGGTAACAGTGTCGGTCCACCTCCTCCCAACCCCACTTACTCTTGTGTAACTGCCCAGATTGGGTTGAGCTCCCAAAAGACTTCGTCACTACCTTTTAGCAAACTGAGATGTACTACCCTACCCTCAGTAAAGTTCGGAACAAAACATGATTTCTTCCCATCTAGTTCGCTCCTCTCTTTAGAATACCTGTAGGCTTAAGGGTACAGCTAGAAGAAGGTTGAAGAACCAAGAATAGGAGGCAGTAGGCGACATCTGCCTGAGGGCCTCTACACAATTTCTACTTCCCGAACCGGATTAACTCTTCGGCAGGCAGAAAACCGAGGAGCCTAAAAACCATGCTCCCTCACCCATAATTGCAGACTCTAGTCAAACAAACTCGGTCTAACATTTCGCTCGCCAAAGACATTCTGTTCCCTCTCTTAAAGCTTGTTTCATAAACAAAGTACACCCACGTCCTCTCAACGCAAAGGGTGGCCAGAGAAAAAGCTATTTTCGGAATTGCATCCCATTGCCCCCCGCTTTTCTCCCGCCCGACCCTTCCTTTCGTCCCGGGGGCCCGTCCGTACCGGTGAGTCCCCAAGGCTTACCTTATTAATCCGTTTCAGCGCCATAGTCTGTGCTTTTCGCCGGGCTCCTCACTATCTCGAGGTGTGTACCCAAAGGTCCGACCAAAACTCTTGATTATCCCGGCGGCGGGGAAGGACGGTCGCCTCCTCTTCTCGCACCGGCTCTGCCAGACACAGGCCTTTTGCAAAAACGGAGCAGATCAGCCACTCGCAAAGGGCCTCGGGGACACCCTGCCGAGTCCAGGACCCTGAAAACCGTCGCGATCCGGGCAGGGCGGGGTGGCCGGGCCACCAACCACTTCTGCCCGCAGTCTCACCCGGTCAGGGCGAGCGCGACGGGAAAGGCCGAGAGGTAGTTACAAGTTCGACTTCCCGGCCTCTTGAAAGGAAGAGCCCCGGGTGGGAGAGGAAGAGGCGGAGGAAAAAGGGGTGGGTGCGGGGCAGGGTCCAGAGCCGGGCAGAGGAGGAGCCGGGGCCCAGTCGGCGCTAGGCCGGCGTCACTAGGGCAAAGAAAGGCAAGGGGGAGGGGAGCGGGAGGCTCCGGACCGACGCCGGGCTCCCTTCGGTTTCTGCTCCGAGAGCCGGCGGGCTGGCAGAAGGCAACGGGACTCCTGCGTGCTGTTGTCCCCGCCACAGCTAGGGCTGGTCCGCGTCGCCCCTGATACCGCCGTACTCCCCGCCTCACAGCGCGCTCCTGCGTGCGCGCGCCCGGCCATCTTCCCCACCACGCGCCCGGCGGCCGCGGAGCTCGGGCTCGAGGACGCGCCCATGCCCCCCCCCCCCCCCCCCCCGCCCCGGCCTCCCCGCGGCCCTCCCACCCCTCCCGCCCCCCCACCCAGCCCCGGGGGCTGCCCACTCGGGCCGCCCCCAGCCCCGGGCGCCGCGCCGGCCCCCCCTCCCCTTCCCCAGGCCTTCCCCACCCACGCGTACAGAGGGCCGGGGCCTCCCTCGAGCTGCGGCCTCGGCCTCCTCCCCGCGCGGCAGCTGGTGCCTCCCCGGCCCTACGGGGCTCCCGCGCACGGCACAGCCACAAGATGTCCGCTCTGACGGAACTACTGCCGGCTGCCACGCTCCGCCCCTCCCCCCCCCCGCCGCCTATTCACCGCCGAGTATCCGTCCGCCAACGCCGCCGTCGCGAGCTCAGGGCAAGCAGAGGGTTGAAGGGGAGCGGTTTGGCTCCCGAGTCCAGGCCGGGGGCACGCGCCACCCTACTGCCGTCTCCCGGTCAGAACAGCACCTTCTTACTAAACTGATCGGAGGTCGGACCCGGAGGGCGGGGGACAGAGGCGGGTCATGGACTGAGGGGGGGAGGGTAGGCGAGGGGCGGAAACCCTTAGACTCAGAGAAGCGTCGAGAACCGGAAGGAGACCTTAGGAGGAAGGCAATTGAAGCGGCAGCTGCGCGGTGGAGGTCCCACGCCCCTCCCCACAGTGCCCCCCCCAGCTTCCTCACTTGGTATGGAGGCGGCGGATCTCGCGAGAACCTCGTGGCAGGCTAACCGGAGCTCCAGGTCTGCAATGACTTAAGGGCAGTTTTGTGCTCTCTTCCTGGCTCGGGGCTGGCCCCCAAATCTGCAAGTTATCGCGAGATGCGCTGGCGGCACCACCCCCCCCACCCCACCCCCCGCTCTCACTGGGCGGGCCTTGGGCGGGAAGCACCGCCCCTGAGTGCTTATGCGGGTGGGCGGGAGAGGAAATGGAATTCCCCAGGCTGGCCAGCGCGCGCTGACACTGCCCTCTCTCGGGCGTCCAATCGGCCACGTGCTGTGGGAGGAGCCGCGGGGTGACTGGATGCCTTGGTCAGGGTGGAGCGGGGTCCCTGTTTCCGGTGGCCCAGGTGATGGAGATCTCTTCCCGGGCTCCTCGGAGAGGGCTGAGCAGCGAGAGGCTCCCCTCAAATTAGGTGCCTTAATTTAGAGCAGATCCAGGCTTAGTACTGAGAGCACAGCCCCGTGCGGAATGCCGTGCGTTGTTAACCTGAAGGGCCTGATCTTGGAGCAGCCGCATGGAGGGTTCCGCGTTACCGTAGCCTTAACCGTGCAGCTAAACTGTGATCGGATTGGATAGAGCCTTGTCGTCGTCGTTCCCCCCCCCCGCCCCCGCACGTCAGGCAAAGGTGGGAAACAAGAGGGATGCATTAGACTCTTTTCCTGCTGCTGTTTCATTTTATGAGCCTCAGAATGGCAAAATATTAGGGAGTCGGTCTGTACTAAATTCAGTGGGTGAGATCGATAAGTGTACCACTGTCCTGTTTTGTTTTTTTTTAATAGGTTTTTTGAAACGGTTTCACTGTGTAACAGCCCTGGCTGGCCTTGAACTCACTGAGATCCACATGCCTCTGGCTCCCGAATCCTGGGATTAAAGGCGTGGGCCACCATGCCAGGCCTCCACTGTCTGCTTTAATCTACCATGCGTAAGGTATAGAGGACCGAATGTCTCTAGTGTACTTTTGGGGTAAAAAGTAAGATTTTAATTTGGAAAGTCATTTAAAAGCAGAAAGGATCAACCTGCTTAAGGTTTTCTAACCCCTGTGAATGACCTCACTTAAAGTGGAAATCCTTCAGGACTACATAGGAATAAGTTGAATTTTGAGAACATGTTGCACATAATATTCCCAAATTAAAGTGATAAAAATTAGAGATAAATGATCTAATTATATCCTAAGGGTGGCGGTATATGCCATATATAATGTCACTAGAGCAATTAGTGGAACACAGCTGCTTCAACTACTGTCCATAGGGATCACCTGTAGTTTAGTTTAAAATGCTGGTGTTGATTTAGTAGGCCCGAGTAAGAGCCCGAGATTATACAGTTACAACAAGCTCCCAATAATCTGATAAAGATTATTTTGTCAGAACCATTCTCTGAGTTAGTACAACCCTCAGTACCTACCTCAGGCTCTATTGGCCATCTCCGACACTTCCTTCTCCCTGAACAATCCATTGTTCTCTCGGGCTAACCAGTTAAAGTAGAAGCAAAGAATTAAGCTTACGGGTGGCAGAGGACCCTATCTGAGTTCTTGCTTATTGCTATCTATTTGATACTGGTCTGGTTTTGCATCTTATAGGTTTGTTGCTTCACTACCAAACTAGATGTAATAATGCCTGCCCTTTCTCACGGAGTTGCTGTGTTCTAAATGTCATAATGTGAAAGGACATCATAGACTGTACAGATTATATGAATGTTTACTGTTTTATGATAGCATACAAATAATGGGTTACCTTGTGACAATGTCATTCATATATATGTCACATTTTGTTATTGTTGCCCCTACACACACTGCTACTCCTCCTTGCTAAGTTACCAGTCAAACTCAGATTTTTAACTGGCCTGTGTAAATGGAAACATCTTGAACCATATATATTTTATTATACTTATGAATATTATGTACCAGGCAATGGTTTTATTTTTATTTTTTTTACAAATGAAGAGACGGGTACAGATTGTAATATCAATGGGGACAGAGCTATTAAGTGGGAGAAGTGGAATTTGAATGCAGGTATTTACTAAATGGAGTTTTACAGAACAAGATGTTTTATATTTGTGTTTAAATTGACTCTGAATCTAATTTGTTTGACTCCTTTTTCCCTTTGTTTCAGAAGCCAGAGTGCAATGATTGGTGAGAAACACTGGAACCTACCAATCAGAAACCCTCCACGTATAGGGAGGACAATGAAGAAAACTTTCAAAGAAACCAATTCCTGTCACCCTAATCTAACAAGTTTCAACATAAAAGTACACTAAAACTTTATGGCTGTGCAATAAAGTGCAGCAAACAGGACAAATTTGCAGTCAGAGTTCTTATGTCTAAAAATATGTGGGCAGTTCAGTAAAGCTGTTGACCCTGCTCAAAATAATGTTTTATATATAAATACACACACATTTATATACACATATTGAAATTCATACTATAAAGGAAGACATTTGAAGTACAGTTATCAGTTTTAAAAGCAACCATGCTATGACTAATTTTTATAGACACGGTAAGATCAGGACTAGGGCTGTAGCTCAGGTGGTACAATGTATGTCAAACATGCATGAAGCCCTAGTTCAGTTTCCTAGCACCTAGAGACAGATATGGTAGCAGCATACCTGTAATCCCAGCACTTGAGGTTAGAGCAGGGGTAGAGGTGGTGGAATTCAGCCTCACCTTGTATCAAGCTCAAGATCTGCTTAAGATACGTAAGACCCTAACTCAAAAGAATTAAAAATAAACAACAGATGCTAGTAGGCTAATAAAGACCCAAACTTTGAAATAATAATGAAAGTAAGTAGTATTTCCAATATTTGTTAGAATTGTCATGTGGTTATACCAAGTTACACACTTTGAAAAGTAGGTTTGGTTAACACTACTGTTTATCACCTACATCATTAGTTGAAGAAATGCAAGCTTTTTCTTTAGTGATGAATAAAAAAAATCAGATACAGTGTTTTAGCTGGGCATGGTATTGAAAGCCTATAATCCCCAGCCTTGGGGAGTAGAGGTAGAAGGATCAGGAATAATTCATGGTCATCTCAGTTACATGAAGAGTGGAATGCCGTGACTGGAGAGACTCAGCACCTTCATGACGGCTCAAAACCATCTTTAACTCCAGTTCCAGTGGATCTGAGGCCTTCTGGCCTCCATGGGCACCAACCATGCATGAAAGATTTAAATACATAATATACATAAATATGTATATAGGCAAAACACTCATACCCATAAAATAAATATTCTTTTTAAAGTTTCAGTCCAGCATATATGATGAAACCGTCTCCAAAAAAAATTGTTCTCTCACTCAGTATATATACATATATATATATATATATACACAATTTACAAGAATTTATATTCAAAGCTCATTTGCATGTTTTGCAAAAAGGTGATTTGGAGCCCAAATGAAACAAATACATTGCTTCAATAAAAATCCAATTAATAGATAAAAAAATCCAACTATATACTGTCTGGTTTACAATATCACTTTTTATAAGGTTAAATTGATATTGTTTGAGGAAAGTGTATCTTGGCTGATCATGGTATCACACTCTTGTAATCCCAGGATTGGGAAGCTAGAGGACGGAGTGCTCTGGTTGAAGGCCAACCTGGGTTACATAATGACACTCTTAAAACAAAAGCTGTGCTTTCACGTTGAGAACATCATTTTGTCATTAAATTAGTGGGTTTGGGCTGTAATGAGCCATACAAAAAATCTTTGAGGTAAAAGAGAATTAGTGTGGTTTTTTTTTCCACACAAAACATATACAAATATTAACAGTAGTTATTCTGCCATTCAAAAATAACCAAGTCAATACTTACCAGTTGATTTAGGTGATATATCTATGGAACAGAATTGCACAAAAAGCAAAACAGAATACTGCCATATGGTGGCACACACTTGTGATTCCAGAAGCAAAGCAGGAGAATCATGAGTTTAAGGTTCGCCTGGACTACTACTGAGTTCTAGAACAGCCTAGATGAAGTATTTAGAAACAAGTGGGAAGGAAAATGGTAAAGCCAACTTAAACTTCTTGAAGTAATCCCTGCAAACTAAAAGTAGGCAGGAAAGCCTTTTTCTTTCTTGGCATAAATATATTGTTATAAATACATGTATGCACATATACGCTTTTTACATATGTACAATTATTAAGCAATTAGCTTTGTTACTCTCATAAGTATTACCACTTCGTCAGTATTTTAAATATTGTTAATTTTATATCATAGTCAAGCTAGAAGAAAGTAAACATCAAGGACCTCTTCTGGGAAGGGACAATGTCCCCAAAGCTATATAAAAAATATTGTGATGACTAACTTTGATGGAGCACTCAGAGTTGTTATGTGTCAGCTAGACTGGGTAGAGGGATGCCCACACAGTTGGTGAAACATTTCTGCTGTATCCATGGGGTGTTCTTGGAAGATATTACCCTTTGAATTAGTGAACTGAGACCAAAGAGGACTGTCCTCAATGCAAACATGAATTTTTCAATTCATTGAGATTTTGAGTAAAATAAAATGGTAGAGGAAGGAAAATTTGCTTATATACCTTTTCTCCAGCCCTCTGGTGGACATCAATACTTCTGGTTCTCTGACCTTTGGACTCACAATGATGCTTTTAGAGCATTCTCCCCTCTCCCCTCCAGGCTTTCAGACTAGGCCTGAACTACTCCACTGGCTGTACTTGCTCATCATCATATAAGGAGCATATTTTGGGGCTTTGTGCCCTACATGATAGTGTAATCCAATTCTAATGTTTCTTGAGAAAACTAATTAATGCGTTCCTCTCCTCAATCATGACAGGGCTCTTGCTGTAGAATAAAGAATTCAGTCTAAAACTATTCTAGTCACTTTGTTTCACAAAACTTACTTGGCTATTTTTTGTTAGCTTGAAATACAGTCACTGTAACATTGCATGTTTGGATGGCATTGTACCTTTCAACAAATATTTACTTACAAGTACAGTTTGTAAAAACAAGCTCAGAGGCTTGAGAGATGGTTCAGTAGTTAAGAGCACTGGTCTCTCTTCCAGAGGACCTGGGTTCTATTCCCAGCATCCATATTGTGGTTCACAACCATCTGTAACTCCAGACCCAGGGGATAAAATGTCCTCTTTTAGTCACCGCAAGCACCAGAATGCATGTAGCACATAGACATACTTGTAAGCAAAATACCTGTACACATTAAAAACAAACATCAAATCCATTTATAACCCACGACGGCTTTTGATGTAGTATTCAATAGGTTAAGTAACTACCCACAACTGTCACTCAGTGACCTTTATACATTTGAATAGGTTGCATGGGGCTCTTTCCAAGAACGTTATTTTGTGGGTCTTTGCTTTTGTTTCCTTTGAGATTAGGCCTTGTTATGTAGCTCAAGCTGACCTCAAAGTCCTGCTCTTAACTGCTGAACCATCTCTCCAGCCCCAAAGTCCTTATGTAACCAGTCTGTCCTAAAAGGTGTGATTTTTCTGCCTCACCTTCTGGAGTGTTGAGATTACAGGGGTCTATCACCACACCTTAGACTAAATGTTAAAATAATACAGATCTGTTGATAGAATGATTTGCTTTCTAACCAAAGCAGAATTAATGTATCTAATTTCCCCCCCCCCCCCCCCAAAGACAAGGTTCTCTACAAAGCCCTGGCTGTCATAGAATTCACTATGTAGACCAGCCTGGTGTCAAAATCAAAATGCCTGCCTTTACCTCCCTACTACTGGGATTAAAGGGAGGCACCATTATGCTGAGCTTAATCAAGGAATCAGCAAATATTTCTATAAGAAAAAAGGTTATTAAGTGAAAAAGTGGGACAAAAGCTGGAAAAGCAAGGAAAGCTTATAGGAGATATAAACCACATTGAAAGTCTCAAGATGACCTCGTAAATTTGGGAAGCAACAAGTATTTTTGGCATGTGTACATGCGCCATTGACACAAAACTGAAGTATGTAACTAAATATTGAGATCCTTTTATTCTGAAGTGGATGGAATGAAATTTTTTCTTTTTTTTTTTCAAAAAGAGGCTTGATTGGATTTCATTCACAAAAAAATACCTATGATAGCCATGTGCAGGATATAGCAAAGTATGATGGTACCCATGCTTTCTGGAATGGTTTTTTTTTTCTTTTTTTAGATTTATGTATACAGTATTCTGTCTGCAGGTATGCCTGCAGGCCAGAGGAGGGCACCAGATCTCATTACAGATGGTTGTGAGCCACCACGTGGTTTCTGGAAACTGAACTCAGGACCTCTGGAAGAGCAGTCAGTGCTCTTAACCTCTGAGCTATCTCTCCAGGCCCCTGGTATGTCTTTCATATAAGTATACCTTTTAACCCATATATTTACAATGTTAACTATAACCTGGACTTGTAAGCCAATTATACCCTTTCTTCTTTAAGTAGCTTTTTGTCAAGGTATCAGAGCAAAAGGAATAAAACTTGATAGTTCTAGTAAGGGGAAAATTGTTTTTTAAAGTACTTAGTTCAGAATAAAGCAATTGCCTTTTCCTTATCTCCCCAAATATACCATGACTAGATATTTTTAACAGCTTTATGGACACATAATTGACATATAACAAATTATTGTATGTTTAAAGCATAGAACTTGGGTAACTTATATTTGTATATACTAATGAAAGTACCACCAAAATAAAGTGATCAGGTTACTTTGTGCCTTTTTCCCATTCCTTTTACTTATTTATTTATTTTTATTTTATGCATGTTGGTATTTTGCCTGCACTTATTTCTGTGTGAGGATGTCAGATCTTGGAGTTAGAGACAGTTGTAAGCTGCCATGTGGGTGCTGGGAATTGAACCCCAGTCCTTGGGAAGAACAGTCAGTGCTCTTAATCGCTGAGCCATCTCTCCAGTGCTCCCTCCCCATCTCCCTTTTCAAAGGAAACCACTGACCCATTTTCTCTTTTTGTAGATTAGTTTGCATTTTCTTTTTAAATTTTTCAATCTGAAGATAATTTTGTCTTATCTGTGTGTGCATGTGTGCCAGGGACAGAAGACTTTTCAGGAGTCAGTTATCTCTTTACCATGGTAGATCCTAGAGATTGTGTTTAGGTTGTTAGGCTTGGTGGCAGTCACCTTTACCTGCTGAGCCATCTTGTCAGCCCTACTTTGCGTTTTGTAGAATTTGATTTGAGTTACACAGTATACCCTCTTTTCTGTTTTTTTTTTCTTTACATAGCATAATTTTGAGATTTATCTATTGAAGAGCTCTCTAAACTTCACTGACTTACAGGAACTAAAGCTGCAGTTACTGGAGAATACAACTTCATAAAACTTTTTGCTATAGAATAAAGTTTACAGTATAGACTTCTGCTTCTCAGTTCAGGTTCCCTAAGGTTAAGAAACTCAAGTCTTACCATTATATAAGAGGAAATGCTAACTCATTTCAAGGAACCCAAGTAAAGGCATAAGATAGTTGAATTTAGGGTAGAACTAAAAAGGATGTTATTCATAAACATGTGCTGGGTGTGAAAACAAAATTGGAAAATATCTCTGTATAACCAAAATTCTGTACAACAAAAATTCTACTCACTTAAAGGAAATTAGAATAAAATGAGAAGGACAAAGCTGGGCCTGGCAATGCATGACTAACCCCAGCACTTGGTAGGCAGGAGAAGGAAGATCAGGAATTCAAAGTCAGTTTCTAGTATGAAGTACATAGTATGAAGTTAGCCTGGACTCCAAGAGATCCTATGTCAAAGTAACATGGGAAGAGGCAAAAGATACACAAGGAAACATGGTGTTCCAGTCCCCAAGCCTGCTTCTTAATGGATGAAGTACTGCTACCAAAGTCATCATGAGTCAGTCAGTGGAATGCTAGGGCAGCCCGTATAACCACATAGACTCAGTGGAAAGACAGACCTAGGGTTAAGGCCATTATAATTTTATAAAAGACCCAGGGAAACTAAGTTTTTCTTTTTTTAAATGATTTATTTACCTATTGCACATGCATGCCAGAAGAGGGCATCAGATCCCAGTATAGATAATTGTGAGCCACCATGTGGTTGCTGGGAATGGACTTCAGGAGCTCTGGAATAGCAAACCGTGCTCTTAACTGCTGACCCATCTCTCCAGCCCTGAGAAACTAAGTTTTTAAAGAGGAACAGGAACTATTTTACGTTTTGTGTCTAAATGTGTACTATTTAAAAGAAACACATCATGCATATAATTTTTTAAATTATAAACAAGTTTATTCAAATGGTTCATGTTTCCAAAAGAGAGGAAATTCAAGATCAATGGACCACATCTTGTGAAGATCTTCCTTCTTTATCATAACATGGTTAAAGACCAGCAAGCACATGTAAGACTAGGAAACAAGGCCAAAGGAGTACAAACTATAAACTCCCTCTTCTGAGAACCAATCCACTCACTGGATGCTATTAATCCATTCCTGAATGCAAAGACCTCATTACCCAATCACCTCTTATTAGACCCTATTTTTCATTGCCTGCTGCATTGGGGATTGTTTTCAACACAAGAATTTTGGAGGATATATTCAAATGTGTAGGCATAAGAGAACTGTGATTCTAAGAAATAAGACAGGTAACATGCAGGTAAACAGCATATGGCTTCTATCTTCCATGCATAGAAGCCATGGGTGGCAGGAATACAGTAAAGATCCTCACTAAACTGATTCTACAAGTTGAAACAGTGATACTCTGAAGCCCTTCCTCTCAAATGGAAAGAAAGCAAGTTTTTTGTTTTTCTATTTTTCATGGGGTCTGTTTTCCCTTTGAGTTGAGACATACTCTGTAATAACTATGACCAATAGAATACAGCAAAAATGTCGGGGCATGGTTACGCATGCCTTTAATCCTACCACTTGGGAGGCAGAGGCAGGCAGATATTTGTGAGTTCGAGGCCAGCCTGGTCTAAAAAGCGAGTCCAGGACGGCCAGAGCTGTTACACAGAGAAACCCTGTCTCAAAAAACAAAAAACAAAAACAAACAAACAAAACCCAGCAAAAAGTACGCTCTTCCATGTCCATGAGCAGACATTAAAGAGCTATGAGCTCCTACCTCCTGCCCCTTAGTCAGGGAGGAGGGTAGTGTCACCATGCTGGAGAGACTCCTCTGCTGACATACCACACAGGTGACTGAAGCCATCTTGTGGTCTCACACCTAGGCTATCTATCACTGAGTACCACTGGAGAGCCTCAGACACTGACACAAGGAACAGAGGTCAACCATGTGAGTCCTCTAAATTCCAGAACCAACTTCTAAGATACAAGCACCCTAAGTCACTGGTGGTGACAACTAACAGGAAGCACATGAAAACTAGCAGCCTAGTGTTAAGTGGGAAGAACCTAGAAAAATTTTTTTCAAAATATTTTTGACAGCTCTCACATATATACAATGTATGCTGATATATACACTTCCCCTCAGGCCACTCAACACCCCCTTCTCACTTTCATCTTTTCCTAGCAAAAAATTTTTTTTTTAGTTAATGCCATATACAATCACTTTGTCAATCAATTTTACAAACAGATGGACCTAAGTAAGTTCAGTGTGTGTGAATTTTTATTGCTTCAGGTGAGACTATAGATCCTTTTAGAGGTAACAGCTTTTTAAGAACTTAAAATTGTCTGAAGATTAAATAATCTCATAATAAAAAATACCTAGGAATATATTAAATTAAGGTGCTACTAACTGCCTGCTGGAATTTCTACAATTAAAACTAAACTACTATTTATTCTCTAACCCTAGTCTTGGTTTTCAAAAATCAGTTCTTATCCTGACTGGCCTTCTTAGGGTGAATACAATTTTCTAGTCATTAAGCCTTATTTTTCCTTCATCAATCTGATCAAAAATAGATCAGAACATGTAAGTGCACACTGCATTTTAAATTAATGTATTTTTATCACTATTATGATAATTCCACTGGTTAAATAGAAGTGATTAATATTTCATCCAAATATTTTTTGAGGACCTATGAGGTGACTAGTTGTAAATAAGGAAGCAGCATCACACAGGCCAAATGACTTAGCAGAGGTGACAGGCTCAGTGTAATTACCAGCCCCGGGACGGGACTCTAACATCAGCATTCTTTTCATTCTCTATGGTGACCCTCATCAACTCCTGTTTGGTACATTACTATAGGTGCCTCCTGGGTTTCTGTGTTTCTACTCTCCCCAAGACTGTTTTTGCACATCACCACCATATAAAGCGTGCCTTTCATTACAGTGTTGCACAGTGAAATTTCAATGTTGTGTTATTAAACAGAAGATAATCAGAGGCCAGCATGGTGTGTAATGCCAGTACTTTCAGCACTCCATAGGCAGTAGTATTGCAGCTTGATGCCAGTGAGGGAGCGAGGGAGAAATAGACGGGATTCGTCAGTTTCTACTTCTAATAATGAAGAACTGGGTGTTTTACTTATACTTTTATTGCAAACAAGAAAAGCTAAGCCAAAATAAAACAGGCACACGCGTTTTAAGGTCACTGGGAAGCTACCAAAATAGTTAAGACAGCAAGGGTTCAGGTAATCAGAACTGTGCCTCTGCCTCGTGGGTGCTGGGACTAAAGGTGTGCACCATCACGCCTGGCCAATGTTTTCTAGGTTGTGCTTTTCAGCTGATCATACTGTCTAGGTTTGCATGTATAGCTGCATACATCAGTATTCTTTCACTCTGCAAACTCAGTTGACTAGAATTCTTTACTAAGGTAGGGTGACTGAAACATACATTGCTGTAAGATCTAAGTCCTAGTAGAGGCCCTTCAGAGATTATTCCATCCTCCCCCCACTATATATTAGTGAGCTAATGGGCCTAGGCCAGAGAATATAAGGAGGAATCTTGGCGAAAAATCCTATGTCTCTGTAGAGAGCTGCGACGTGCTGCGCCCTAAAGATGGCGCCGGTTTCCGCCTTCCACCAGCCCGATGGTGAGCGCTCTCGGTGGTAAACAAGTCCATATTTGGCTAAGACCGCTGATCTGGCTTGCTTCCGCATACGTGGGCCTCTAAGATAGCACCACGTGGCTTTACTTGATTGGCTGTTCATATAGTATTTAGCCTGTGGGTTGGGTCTGCCCGGGCATTCAGAAGACTGTTTTCAAGGGACCTGAATAAACTGCTGGAGAAGAGCTTTTGCGAGTTGCGTCGTCCTTGCTGGTCGAGGGGGACGCGACATGTCTCAAATGCTATTTTTTTCATCGAGTATCAGCAATCCGAATTCCCCGTTAAATGGGATCCCTCAGTCCTGCCAGTCAAGTGCTCCCTTTCACTACCTTTTTGTTTCATGTTGTAAGAAGCCCAAACTTGGGGTGATCTCAAGAGGTGGATCAGCTCCTAAAATGCCTGCCTCCCAAGCACAAGGACCCATGTAAAAAGCCTGGTGTGTTACATATCTGTGACCCAGTAAAGAGAGCGACAGATTCCTAATGCTCTTTGCCCAGCTGGCCTATCCAAATCCATGAGCTCCAGGTTCAGTGAGAGACTGTCTCAAAAATAAAATGAAGAGGGATCAGGGGAGATATCCAAAGTTGACCTCTGGCCTCTACATGTGAGGTATACACACACACACACACACACACACACACACACACATACACAGAGAGAGAGAGAGAGAGAGAGAGAGAGAGAGAGAGAGAGAGAGAGA
>CAJQZJ010004763.1:1895733-1960326 GCA_907164525.1 Lophiomys imhausi
ATCTATCTATCTATCTATCTATCTATCTATCTATCTATCTATCTATCTATAGGGGATTTTTTTAGAATTGCTGACAGACTACGGTCCAGCTAGTACAACAATGGGTGCTACCAATGGATGGTCCATGAATTCAATAGTTAGTTATTCAGTCCATGAAACTGGATGTTTCAGCTGGGCTTCAATATATGCTAGAATCCTAAAGCAGGCTGTAATGCCAGTGAAAGAATGGACTTGTTAGAGTGAGAGGAAGCAGACAAAAAGTAAACTTCCTTCTTCCATGTCCTTTATATAGGCTACCAGCAGAAGGTATGGCCCAGATTAAAGGTGGAACTTCCCATTTCAAAAGATCCAGATTAAAACTGGACCTTCCCACTTCATATTATTAAGAAAAAATTCCTCACAGTGTATCCAGCTGCTTGGGTTTTAGTTAATTTCAGATATAGGTCAGTTGACAACCAAGAATAGCCATCACACCCAATAAAGCAGGACTGTTGAAATAAAAAACAAAATCGAAAGGCCCGAAGTGTAGTGGTTTATGCAAAGCTATATTGGACTACCTGCGACCATTTCAAAAAAGGTCGGGGGAGCTGGACAGATGCTCAGTGGTTAAGTGAACTAGCTGCTCTACCGAAGACCTGAGTTTGATCTCAGCACCCATTGTGGTTCACAACAGTATGTGACTCCAGTTTGATGGCCTCTTCTGGTCTTCATAGTTACCAGATATGTACTCCGTGCATAGACATACATGCAGGTATATAACCCACACATTATTTAAAAAGAAAGTGAAACAGGATATACATTTTGAAGGGAATCTAAGAAAATATCCTCAATAAGGATCTTATAGAGTCAAGAGCATCTTTAAATAAAAATAAAAAAAAAAACTAAGTGTATGAGTGTTTTGCCTGCATATGTCTGTGTACGACATGTATCTTGCAGAGGTCAGATGTTTGATCCTCTCTGACTGAAGCTATGCATGGTTGTCAGCTATCCTGTGGGTTCTTGGAACTGAACTGGGTTCCTCTTCAAGAGCAGCCAGTGCTCTTAACTGCTGAGTCATCTTTCTAGCCCCAGAACTATCTTTTAGCAGAGCTCTTGGTATTCAACAGAAACAACTAATATATGATCCATAACTTTCTAAATTTCAAGGCAAAAAAGGTTTTAGTCATATAAGCTTCCATCAAAAATATCAAACCAGTATCTACAAATACTGCTAAGGGAAAGCTAATTACACATGCACACACCACATGGAATTCTTTTTATATGAAGTTAAGAAACATACAAAGCAAAACAACTACAGTGGTGGTTTCAGGGATCTCTTTCTTCCTTTTCTTTTTCTATATTATTAAAAAATAATTAAGATTATTTTATTTGTATTTATAGAAATTTAATATTATTGGAAATATAAGATTATTTTATGTATATTGATAAAATTTAAGATTATTTTGTATATATTTAAGATTCTGCCTTATTTTGTATATATGATAGAAATTTAAGGTTATCTTGCATATTAGTAGGAATTTAAAATTGTTTTGTTTATATCTTTAAAATATTTTCACTGTCCGGGCGTTGGTGGCGCACGCCTTTAATCCCAGCACTTGGGAGGCAGAGGCAGGCGGATCTTTGCGAGTTCGAGGCCAGCCTGGTCTACAAAGTGAGTCTAGGACAGCCAGAGCTGTTATACAGAGAAACCCTGTCTCGAAAAAACAAAACAAAAAAAAATATTTTCACTGTCAAAAGATTTAAATATTACTATCTATATATTGCTAGAAAGTTATGGTTATTTTATGTATTGTGCATAAGCAATTTATTTACATAGTATATGTAATTCTTCCGATTATTTTTATTGTAGATATATTAATATTATAGAAAAATTAGTTATTTAACAGAAAAGGGATATGTGGTATAAGTTAGGCCTTTTTAGTGAATTAGTAGGCGGTTCATATTAGCATCTAGGGGACTGGCCTGGCGTCCTTTGCAGTTGCCTCGGTGGAAACACAAACTGCCCTGTTGAAGGGGCATTGCTAAGAAACGGAGATGGCATCAGTTGTTCTGAGAAATAACAGGGCTGCTGGACATCTTGAGAAATCTTGTGGACTCTGGAGACCGCCAAGGATTACGAGATAATGTGATATATAAGCCAGAAAGCTCCAAAAGGAGCTCTCTTCCTCCTGCCCTCACCGACTGAGAAGACACGCTGGAAAAGTGCACAGCAAGGTATGGCATATTCAAGCCATTTTGCTGTAATGGTCATAAACTGAAAGGTGGAGCCCAAGAGAGAGAGACTTTTCATTACAAGTTAGCCCGAGATAGACTCTTTGCTGTAATTCAGCCTGTTAAGGCTGGAGCAAAGTGAGCAGTTTGGAAGCCACTCAGAGCAGCTTTAGGCTGTGAAGCCTGTGGAAAAATCCCACCTCAGTTTGGTGGTTGGAACAGACTGACTTTATAAACCAGCCACAATTTGGTGGTTGAAATAAATTGGCCTTGTGAACTGGCAAAATGAGGCCCAACAGACACTATGCTTGAAAAGGACTATCTGCCAGGACTGCCATAAACCAAGTCACCCTGCACAGACCTACACTAAGAATATTAATATCCTTTTAAAGAAAATTAAGTGTTGTGTTCTTAGATAGGTATTAGGGTGTTCTTAGATTATAGGCTTTACGTTATAGGATATAGATGCTTTATAGATATTTTAAGTATTAATAAAGTGTTTTAAATAAAAATTTTCTGTTACAGGTGGTATTGCCAAGTATGGTTATAAAGAATATAAGAATGTCTGTGTATGTATTAGACATATCTATCCTTTATGTTGACAAGGTTAGTGGGTACACTGAATTGTAATTGGCACTTGAGTATCTATCTATCTTACTGTATTTCGAAGAAAGGTATCTCCTTTTTTTTTTTTTTTTAGATTTTTTTCGAGACAAGGTTTCTCTATATAACAGCTCCGGCTGTCCTGGACTCACTTTGTAGACCAGGCTAGCCTTGAACTCACAGAGATCCGCCTGCCTCTGCCTCCCAAATGCTGGGATTAAAGGTGTGCCCCACCATGCCCAGCTTGGTATCTACTTTTTATCCTAAGTGAAAAACTGTAGAGGTCTTAAGAATGTCATTCAACATAGAGTGTTTTACCCTTGTCAACATGAATTAGAACAACTATCTAATGTCCTTTTCAAATGTTCTTCAACATATCCTACTTCCAATTTCCTCCCTCTTTCAACCATTTCCACAAGAATGGTGCACCTGATTAGCAGTGGTTAAGGATAATAAAGTCCAGAAGAGTTCAGAGGGAAGAATGCTTAAATTTCACCCTTTCTAAGAGGAACAACTTCAGGTCCTTTTTTCCTTTAGACAAAAAAACAAAACAAAACCAAACAACCCGAAACAGAACTAAGCTCCCCAAAGGAATGGCAATTCTAATGGAAACACTAACCTTTCAAATCATCACTTTTTTTTTTTTTTTTTGGTTTTTCGAGACAGGATTTCTCTGTGTAGCCCTGGTTGTCCTGGACTCACTTTGTAGACCAGGCTGGCCTCGAACTCACAAAGATCCGCCTGCCTCTGCCTCCCAAGTGCTGGGATTAAAGGCGTGCACCACCACCGCCCGGCTAAATCATCACTTTTTAATGTATCATTTATATTGCCATACCGTAGCTCACCAACATGTATCTATATCCAAATACCTGTGATTCCAACTGTACTTGGACAGTCTAATCTGGTTAAAAATGATAGCAATTTTTTCAAGGTTTCCATTACCTGCTACTTTTCTTTTCAGGTTTTTAGTGAAAGATGTTCAGAGATTAAATTTAAACAGTTCAAGGACAGTTTACTTTTTCCCACTTTAACCCAGCACTCGGGAGGCAGAGGCAGGCAGATCTCTGGGAGTTAGAGGCCAGCCTGGTCTACAAAGCAAGTCCAGGACAGCCAGGGCTGTTACACAGAGAAACCCTGTCTTGAAAAAACCAAAAAAGAAAAAATTAAGTAAAAAATAAAACTGATTACAGATTGATGCTATATTGGCATACCAATTGTTGTATGTTACAGAGCACTGATGTTGTTTCTCACATACTTACTTGCTCTGGCCTTCCCTTAGCTCGAATTCTTGTGAAGTGCCAAAAAAAAAATTTAGACAAGACACAGTATAGTGAAGAAGACAGAGTTTATTAAAAGGTAAAGCAGAGCACGCACACCGGGGTGAGAGTGGGCAGTGACCAAACACAGAACACTGCAGAGGCAAACAGTTTCATGAGGTGATGATAGTGGACAACAGCTAGAGAAACTATGGTGTGATATATTTTAAGTAGGTTTTGTACTATTTAAGTTTCTAAGTTTCCTGAAAAGACAACTTTCCTATTTTCCTGACTGGCCCACTTGGACGAACTCTTAAGGGAGGGGAACAATGGTTCTGCCTTTGTTCTTCCCAGAAAGCCCTCCTCCTCAGCATCAGAGCGTAAGCTTATGATCTTTGGGTCAGTTTAGAATGTCATGTTTTCGCCAAGGCCAGAGATGTGATTTGGATCTCATTTGTGTGTGTGTGTGACCAGTGATCAGAGTTACAGTTTCAGTTCCTAGTATTGTATGCTAGTGACTGAGCCCAGTGACCTTCAAGTATGCTTCCTACCAGTAGGCGCCCTTAACCCCACAGCGAGTGTATTACTCTGGCTATTCTAACTTCAGCCAAAATAAGTAAAACTTAATACTTTCAAGTTAAAAAACAAAGGCCCTTTTAAGAAAGAGACTCCACCAGACACGCGTGGTAATCCCAGCATACTTGGTCAGAAGCTCTAGTTAGAACCTCCTGAACGTGAAGTCAGCCTTGATTACATGACTGTCTAAAAACAAAACAAAACACAAAACACAAAGCTCTCTTTTCTCCACTTCTCTTTCCCCGTGTCTCTCTCGGGTTTTTCCTGCCCCCCCTCCCCCATGCCCTCTCTCTTTCCCTCCCCCCATGGCTCTGCCTTTACTTTCCTATCTTAATAAACGCTATACCAGAGAAAAAAAGCAAACGCCCCCCGCTTTTTAAAACACCAATTTCCTGAAGCGTTTTTGGTTCATTGACCCGCAGATGGAATTGAAAAGCATCTAACCTCGGACCATTAGAATTTGTGAGTGCCCGCCCGCCCCCCTTAGATACTGGAGCAGGATTGGCCAAAGCTGCGCAGAAAAAAGAAAAACCAGTGGGTAGGTAGCCTTTGAGTTTCTTTTAATGGTTACGAAGAAGGTGACGCCGCGGAACTGAGCTCTGCGCCTGATTGGGGTGCCCTTCCTGTGCTTCCGACGCCGGGGCCGGGGCCGGGGCCCGCGACCTGCCGGGAAGCAGCCGGGAGCCACTCCACTCGGGAAAGGCGGCTCACTCGCCTCGGCCCGGCGCAGTGCGTGGCCGGCCGGAGGCTTCGGACGCCAAGGACCTAAAGCGGGCGCCCACCCCCGCACCGGGCCCGGGGCGAGCCGGGGCAGGTCGGGCTCCGCACGCGCTCCGCTCCGCAGCGCGTACGTCACTCGCCGCGCGCCAATCGCGGCCTGGCGGGCCTCCTCCCGCCCGAGCCCGCCAGCCCGCCGGCCGCTTCCGCTCTCACGCAAGCGCAGCGGCCGGGCAGCGGACGCCGCCGGCAGGATGGTCCTGGACAGCGTGGCCCGCATCGTGAAGGTGCAGCTGCCTGCCTACCTCAAGCAGCTCCCGGTCCCCGAGAGCATTACAGGCTTCGCCCGCCTCACAGGTAGCCCTCCTTCCCTCCCGCAGCCGCCCAATCTTCGCGCGCCGCCCCGTGGGGGTGGGGGGGGGGAGCGGGGGAGAGCCAGGCGCGGGGCGGAGCCAGGCGCGGGGCGGGGCGCCGAGCCGGGCCTCGGCACGTAACCCGGAACCCTTGTGCGCCTGCGCGGCGCGAGGGCTGCCGGGACTTTGGGATAGCCACCTGCGCCGCGTGCATATTGTAAAGCGCTGTTTAAGTCCGTGTTATCTGAGGCGCCCAGCGCGTGGGAGAGAAGTAATGCCTCCTCCTACGGCGTGTATGATGCTGTCTTTGACGACACCCACCACAAGTCACCTCCATTCCCGAAGGCATTTGGAGGCATGAGGTCATCTCCATAACTACAGTTCCTGGAGCAAGTTGAGGTGGAGGAAGAGTAGCCAAATTATCCTCAGGCTGGTGTGATTTCAGAACATGAAATTTAGTGAATTAACGTCGTGCCTGTGTGAAAAAACGTTCCCCCAACTCAGTGCTGCACATCTCGAGTGTACAAGTCGGCAGGGTGCAAACAGTACTTGAAGGATGGTGTTGAGTCTGGAGCATTACAGTGTGAGGTAGATCTTTCCAAACCGTGTGGCTCCACACTGTTTAGGATGATGACAAAATCAGCAAAGCCTGAGGTCCCGAGTATCACGTGAATTTAGATAACTCTGAGATGAGTAGGCTTGATGAGCCTGCAGTATCCTATAGATAGCTGACAGTAATTGGAAGACCGATGGGAGAGAAATAAAACGATTCTATGAACCACAAGATGGAATTAGTAACAAATTGGTGAGGGATATTTGGAGATGGGTGCCGGCTCCATCCCAAGAAAATTATTTTTATTTGCTGTTTGTTTTTACTTTAGTACTTCCCTCAAACATGTACTTTTGATGCTAGTCCCTCCCAGGGATAAAAAGTAACAACAAAGAACACTCGTGGTTATGTATTTTATTGTCAGTGACAGCTGCTCCGCTGACAAGTAGGTGGTAATTTTTTTAACAGTTTTAAACGTTAGGAGAGCCAATATACTGTATGAGATAGAAAGCGCGGTAGCCGACTAACACTGAAGAAACTCATAGACACCCAAAGTGACATAAAAATGACAAGAAAAGAAAATTCCAAATGTCCAGTTCTCCATAAACAACACAATCTCTTGGTCCTACTCCCTTATTTTAAAAAACCATAGCAAGCATGTAAAGAATTGCCTTTCCCGCCTGTATTTTTTCACTTAAGCACCATTTTTAATGTAACCCTCTTGCAATTGTTCCAACAACTACTAATCTTGTACTTTCCCGTCACATCCCCTTATAGCTTGAAATTTAGAATTCTGTATTTTAAAAAAGTGAGTTGTAGTCGTTTAATGTTAAATACGCATGAACCAGTTGGTTTTTCACCCTCTTTGAATTATAGTCTTGAATGTATTCACTAAACTGGTAGTGCAAAGCCAAAGGGGTGTAGTCATTTTGTGTCATTGTTCTGCTTTGCCTATTTATTCTAATAATGCACATTAGTTAGGTTTTTAACAGTCAAAAGGGAAACCTTTTTCACACGTCAGTGTAGGACAACTGCATCATATGTGTTTGTGATTACTGTGGCTACATTTGTGTTAGTTTCAATTTTGTATGGATGAAATGTGCTTGAAACAGGTTAGACAGTATGACTATTACAAGCATGTTTCTTACAGGCCCTTTCTGTCAGCAAACATTTAATCTTTATTAAAGACATTAAGGAAAATCAGTCATAGCCTTCCCCCTCTTAAATCAATAGTGTGTAGTAGCTTTCACTTCAAATTATGACTGCTGACATGGGATTGAAAGTTTAAGACTAGACTGGGTCATATGAGTTCTAGGACTGCATAATAAGAACCTGTGTTCTAGCCCCACACTTAAGTCTTTTTTCTTCCCCTTTCCCTCCCTTTTTTTCTTCTTTCCCTCCTCTTTTATAAATAAATAAATAAATAAACATTTTTTATGTCTGTAGGTGTTTTGCCTACATGTACATCTGTGAAGCACATATACTTGTGTACCTGGTGCCTGGAGGACAGAAGAGGGAGGGCCTTGGAGGCCCTGAAACTGGAATTGGCGATCATTGTGAGCCATCATGTGGGCACTGGGAATTGAATTCAGATCCTCTGGGAGAGCAGTCAGTCCTCTGAAGCTCCGAGCAGTTCTCCAGCCCTCTTTTTTTTCTTCTTGGTGTGGTTACTGTAGCTTAGAGTGACTCGGAACTGGCGGCCTGGGCTACTTTCACATTCACAGAAGTCCTTTTGCCTCAAGTCATGGCCCACCATGTCCAGCAACAAAATGCTTTCTATGTTTGAAAAATAGAAATAATTTTTTTTATGTCTTAGCTGTAAATGTTACATGTAAGAAATTATAAAGAAAACAGCAATCAGAGTTTTTATGGCATTATATGTAACCTTTTGTAAACTTGAAAAAAAAATGTCCTAGTTCCTTTTTCTTTTTAATAATAGAAAATGATGTATTGGTTGAATTATCAATCATGGAGCTCCCTGATAACAATATAAAATAAGTTGATAATTCACCAGAAACTGTGTTGAAGGGACTAATTTTAATTGCTTTGACAACAAAATTTAGTAACAAACATCTAACAAGCTCCCATTATAATCGCTAGTCAGTGACGTCACCGTATCTGACCAGCTGTCCAAAACTCATTAATTTTTCTATTGACTACAGTGGTAGGACTCCTAAAGGACAGATGAGAAAGTACTAACTAAAGGTTGTGTTTGTTAATCTAGCACTGTAATTCCAGTCTTAGGACCTCCCAAATAGCTGGACAGAAAATGTGGTAAAAGGACAGGTCTGCTGGAAATGTGTGGCGTGACTCTTCTTGCCCATGTTGTTTCTGAGGCAACCCACAGGGTCTGATACAAAAGGGGAACATAAAAGCTTTGAGATATGGCTGTAAAGAAGGCTGGCCTCTCAAGAAGAAATCAGTGGGTCAAGAATTAAGTGCTGGGGTGGGGATCAGGAACTAGGGAAGTTTCTTTTTCACTTTGAAGTCTTTTTTAATCTCTTCAAGATTTTTTAGCCAGGTGTAGGAAGTCATCATTGTGGGCCAAATGCATTCCAACCACATTGCCCAAAGTAAATTCAGACAGGAACTGGAACATGATGTCAGTGGGGAGGTTGAGGAGGGCATGAACAGCCCTTCAACTGAGGCCTCCTACCCTGAGAGAGGACATGTCCTAATTTCTTAGACTATTCCTTCTTGGCCTGGAGATGTAGCTCAGTTGTAATGCCTAGTATCACAAAGCACTAGTTAAATCTTCACCACCACATAAACCAGGCTTGGCATATGCCTGTCGTGTCAGCCTTCAGAAAGTGCAGGATTAGAAGTTCAAGGCCAGCCTGGGATATAAAGCTGCCCCCTCACCCATACTCACATGCATACACTCATATATACACTCATGTATATTCCTTACTAACATCCATGTGTTCTCTGTATACTTGAAATGTTTTTACAATGGCTTGTGATGGTTGGGAGTGTAGCTCAGTAATAGAGTTTGCGAATACTGTGTGTGAGTGCTAGAGTTCAAACTCCAGCACTAGAAGGAAAGAGTATTTTTTTTTTTGGGTTTTTCGAGACAGGGTTTCTCTGAATATCTCTGGCTGTCCTGGACTCGCTTTGTAGACCAGGCCAGCCTCGAACTCACAAAGATCCGCCTGCCTCTGCCTCCCAAGTGCTGGGATTAAAGGCGTGCGCCACCACCGCCCGGCAATTGAAAAGAGTATTTTTTATATACTGTGATCAGTAATATCATATTAAAACCTGTCTTTTTCCTCAAGGAACTACTTTGACTGTTTTTTTCTTTTGTAATATTGCTTGCTCTTCATGTTGTTTTATTTCCTGCTTTATTTTGTTTCTCTGGAGATGACAGTTCTTCTGTCTTCTGTCTTCTTAATCTTACTAATTATCATAATTGCTGGGTATAAAAGTCATATAACTTTTAGAACCCTGCTTAGTAACAGTGTAAGTATGGTCTGAGTTCATTCTTAATTAGATATAGGTAATTTTTCTTCCCCTTAAATTAGAAACAAACAAAGAAATTGTGTAAGTTCTTTTAGAGAAAGTTTTAAGAAAATTTAACCCTTTTACACTGAAGTGTAAAGCAAAATGCTGCCTGATTTTTGTTTGTTTGTTTTTAGTAGATTCAGTGCTATTGTCAGCCGGTTCTACCTGGGGGTAACTTAGTTATAGCCAAAATGCATTTCTTTCCATCTCTAGTCTGCTTCAGACTTTCATCTTCTAATAATCCTGCTTGCTTCCTAATCCTTGATATTTCTTACAAAAGTCCCTCCATCCCATAAAAGAAGCAAAGCTTCTTCCCCCTCCTTGTCCTTCTGGGATGGATGAAACAGAGAATTGGTATTTTTCTGGCCTGCACAGCTCCTTCCACAAACCCTTTCAAAGGAAGCTCCATCTTCCTTTAAAGCCTCTGTTAGTACAGTGTAACCCACACTCCTATTATCCGTTAGCACAGTGTAGCCCTGCTTTTATTGCTGCTATGTATGGACCTTTACTCTCTGTTGTTCTTCAACAGTGCTGACCTGACTCCCCTCTGTGCGTGTGCTGTCTTCCTGCTTACAGCTGCCCTTTTACACTTTTCTTGGGGGAAGATGGGTGATTCCATATAGTAGAGACCTCTTTTCACTTATAAAGTAAAACCAGAAGTCTACATCAAGGAGGTGCTTCACTTCTTACAGCGTATGGGCTGTAACCAATCAACTACCAAAACGTGTTGACTTTATGCTGTAAGCTACTGGTTCCTAGGTTTCTAGAGAATGAGCCAGGTGTGGTGCATGTCTGTATCACATGCCTGTATGACATATCTGTATCACATGCCACCCAGGAGGCTGAAGCAGGAAGATCTTGATGCCAGCCTGGATTACAGAGCAAGCTTCAGCCTGACCTGGGTTTCATAATGAGTCCCTGGGTCAGATCACAGTTCTTTATTTTTAAAAGAGGGTGGAAGTTGTTCATATCTCCCGTCTGTGGACAGTTATCTGTGGATAGTCCTCAGAAGTTGTCCACACATTATCAAGTTTTACAGAACCTCAATACAGATTGTTTCTCACAATTTTCTCTTTCTGTTTTAACACTCCACTACCTTAGTGCAGGTGGGATTAATTTCTTCTGGACTAGTATTTGGGAGTGTTTTGTTTTTTGAGCATAAGCTGGTCAGATCCTACCTCAGTCCTCTGAGTGCTGGGTTATGAACTTATACCACACACCAGGTCCGTTATATATCCAGTAGGATTCTTTAAGCCTCCTCCTTCTGCACTCTTCCTCATGGCTCTCCTCCAATCCATCTTCCATCAGATTCTAGCTTGACTTTGTAAATAGGTAATTTTCTAAGTCGTGCACAGGGTAGATTCCTACCTATCTATTGCATATCAGAACTTCTCATCATGAGACACCTGCTTACATCTTTAACACGTCTCTTCTTCCATTGTGTTCCAAAGATACCATGGCACTGAGTTTCCCAGGCCTTTCGTGAGTGTCCTGTCTGCACTGGCCTGCAGTTGACTGCTCACGATGCAGCTCCTCCCTCTATTGTCTGTGAACTGTTCTCTTACTCATCATTAGAAAGACCTGTGTAGGTATCAAAGCTGACGTTTTTTGTTCCTCTCAGCAATGAATTATCACTTGTCTTCTCCATGGCTGAAATAGGATTGCCTGTGTTTTACAATACTATAATTCTTTTTCCTATCTTTGTATTCTATACAGATGGAAAGTTCTTTTGTAGCAGTTCATTTGTCTATAATTTTGGTATCTTCAAAGCCCATCACCTCACTGACATGTTAATGCGGTTTTGTTAGTGTTAGAGGTACTAGAAGCTTCTTTTTTTTTTGGTTTTTCGAGACAGGGTTTCTCTGTGTAACAGCCTGGCTGTCCTGGACTCACTTTGTAGACCATGCTGGCCTTGAACTCACAGAGATCCACTTGCCTCTGCCTCCCTAGTGCTGGGATTAAAGGCGTGTGCCACCACGCCCGGCTGAAGCTTTTTTTCTTAAACATCGTAAAGCCTTTCTCTATCTTAATTTTGTAAAGTGCAAAGAAAGGCAAACAAACCCAATAGGAATGACCTAAATGCCAGGTTGATGAAGAATACATTCAATTTAATTAAAGTTCGTTGTAGTGTTAGTTTATGTAAAGTCTAGTAAAGGACAGAATTGGAATGTTTTGGAAGGGAGATGATTATTTACATAACTAGCTTCATGATAGAATGTCTCAGTAGCTTTCTTTCAAATAGTGTTATACAGTTCTTGCTGAATGACTGACAGGCTGGAAGTTTTTCCATGTTCTCCGTGTCTTGAAGATTCTTGAATCTTTGAGCCTCTGGCTTCCCATTTTCAGGTCTCTGCCTAGTTTCTTTCAGAACCTCTCCTGACTCTCTTACCTAAGTTTGCAGTCAACTCACAACTGTGCCGCCAGGCTGTTTGCTTGATTGGCTGGTTGAGTTTGTTTTGTTAATGTCATGTCACCCTGTTTGTTTTCTTCATGGCTTTTCGACTGCTTGTGCTTTCTTCCTTATTGTCTGCCCCCCGCTCTCATTATCCATCAGCGAGCATCTCCATTCCTAATGCAGTAACTGGATATAGGGTATTTAGTGGGTATTGTTGATGAAACGAAGGAATGATTGTTATTCCTGTGTTACAGACAAATGGTACCTGGACTTAGACTAAAGATACACAGTAATCAGGTTGTTTGCTGCATTCCTGTGGTGCCCCAGGCACTGCACTGTGCACAGCATGCATAGAAACAGCAAGGAGCTGCTGTTTTTGTACTGCTCAGGTCTCCACAAAGTGGGCACTACTCATACATTTAAAAGTCTAAAGCAAATTGATTTACAAGAGGAAATTCATGAGATTTTATTCAGAAAGTATTTATTATGCACTTACATTTTTTATGCATGCATATGCACGCTCATATGCATGTGTGCTAATGCACAGTATGTACATACATATGGAGGCCTGATGATAACACCAAGTGTCATGCTCAGAATGCTCTCTGTGTACTTTGAGACACATTGTCTTATTGGTCTGGAACTCACCACTTAGGCAGGACTGACTGGCCATTGAGCCTTAGGGATTTTCTTGTTTCTGCCTAAACACTGGGATTACAAGCACATGTCACCATGCCTGGCTTTTTTAATGTGAGTTCTGGGCATTGGACTCAGGTCTTCATGATTATAAGGCAAGCACTTTAACAGACTGGCCATACCCTAAACCTTCTGCCCTTAAATCAATAACCTAAAACAGCAGAGGGGCTGGTGAGATGCCTTATAGGTAAAAACTTGCTGCATAGACCTGACAGCCTGAATTAGATCAGCTTTTTTCACAGCGGAAGAAGAGAACTAAATTCAAAAAATTAGTTTTTTGACTCTACACATGTGTGGTGGCAAACTCCCAAACATCATACACACTAATAATAATAATAAATCAGAAAGTGAGCTTTGTAAGGTAATAAAAGCAAATGTTCTAGAATAGTAGAAGCTACCTGTAAAAGAAACAGCATACTTTGTTTTTAGTGATGTCTTCAGATCCATATAATTTCAAAACTCATTGTTCTGAACCTTAAGTACAAAGCTAAAGAAATTGAAGTATAAATAATATATGTCTTAGTAAAAAGTAAATTAGCATATTAAGCTAAGTACTATTTAGGTGATGAGGATACAGTAGTGACGCAGACAAATAAGGCCCATGCTCTTGTAGACCTTAATTGTGAGTGGGACATGTGGGAAGTGAAAGAAGCCATTAAAACTCATGTTTCCATGGGCTTGAGAGATGGCTCAGCAGTTAAGACCATTGGCTGCTCTTCCAGAGGACTCAGGTTTGATTCCCAGCACCCACACTGGAGCTCAACCATCTGTGACTCCAGTTCCTGGAGATCTGGCACCCCCTTCTGGCTTCCATAGGCATCAGACATGCAGGTGGTGTACAAACATACATGCAGACAAAACACCCATACACACAAATAAATTGTTCTTAACAGAAATGTCATTATGGAGGGCTGGAGAGATGACTCAGAGGCTAAGAGCACTGGCTGCTCTTCCAGAGGACCTGGGTTCAATTCCCAGCAACTACGTGGTGGCTCATAACCATCTATAATGGGATATGGTGTCCTCTTCTGACCTGCATGCATACAAGCAGGCAGAATACTGTATGAATAGTAAATAAATAAATCTTTAAAAAAATATTGACATCCAAGCAAAAAAAAAAAAGGTCATTATAGAGTTGGAAAAATGATAAAATAATCTTATGTATTAAAATATGGGATATGGACTATATAGATAATAAAAATAGAACTATACCAAAGTGTTACCAATTCTTGCTATTATGCTTTTTTAATAACTTTATTTTTATCCTTTTCTAAATTAAAATTTCTTACTATCCATGTTTTATAATTCTAAAACAATAAAATTTAAAATATGCATTATAAAGAGTACTTTTCTTCAAATTAGTTTGTGTCCTGTGTATAGTGATGATCCCCCTCTCAAGAGTAACTAGTATACATAAAAAGTGTCCAAAACAAGTAGCTTATCTTACAAGGTTTTTTATTTGTTTGAGGCTTCACTACTTTATATTCTTTAAGAAAAATCATTTTAGCCAGGTGGTGATAGGGCACCCCTTTAATTGCAAGCACTTGAGAGACAGAGACAGGTGAATCTCTGTTAGGGGACATCCTGGTCCACAAATTGAGGTCTCGGACAGTCAGGGCTACACAGAGAAACCCTGTCTCAAGAAATTTAAAAGAAAAAAAATCTTGGTTTTTGTTGTTGTTGTTTTTGTTTTTTGTTTTTTGGTTTGGTTTTTCCAAACAGGGTTTCTCTGTGTACCCCTGGCTTTCCTGGATTCAGTTTATAAACCAGACTGGCCTTGAACTCACAGAGATCCTCGCCTGCCTCTGGGGTTAAAGACATGTGCCACCATGCCTGACTAAGAAAAAAAGTCTTATTAAATATTCTTTAAGCATTCTAAATTGAGCTATGTGCTGTATAGTTTTCATTTTATAAAAGTTTTGACTTAGGGCTGGAGAGATGACTCAGAGGTTAAGAGCACTGACTGCTCTTCCAGAGGTCCTGAGTTCAATTCCCAGCACCCACATGGTGGCTCCTAACCATCTATAATGAGATCTGGTGCCCTCTCTGGCCTGAAGGCATACATGCAGTCAGAACACTGTATACAGAATAAATAAATAAATCTTTTAAAAAAGTTTTGACTGAACATCACTTCAAAAAATAGATTGTACTCAGTGTTTTTATGTTATTACTTTGTTATAAGAGGTAACAGTAACTCTCATGTGATATTTTTAGTATATTATTTTAGAGCAATGGATGGCCAAGGAACTAATTGTTCATAGGGCAGTTTCTGACAGACTGGAAATGTAGCTCAGTTGGTAGAGTGCTTCACTAGCTTACAGTGTCTAGTCATAAACCAGGCTTGCTTGTGTACACTGTGTCCCACCAGCAGAATGAAGAGGCATTTATTCTCTGATAAGGTTACTTTACAAAACAATAACAATAGTACAGGTAAATAATACAGAGGGACCAGGCAGCTGGTAGAGAAGAGAGCTCCCTCTGCATGCGTGAGAAGCTGAGTTCCAGTCCCAGCACCCACCTCCCAGAGACAGGCAGTCAGCCTAGCAGAAAGGGAGGAAGATACCCAATGTCTTATTTCGGTTTTGAGTGCATCAAAGATACACACACCACAGAAACACCAAGTGCTGGGACTATAGGAGACTGCTTCTGTGTTTGTCTTGACTGAAAATACTATTTTGAGTAATATTTAGTATTTTTCTATATTCAACTCCTAATTGCTTATATAAATAAGTTATTTTATTTTCATCTCTGGCATTGTGTTGAATCAAAATAACTTTTTTTTATTAGGTAGGCCCACATTCTACCACTAAGCTACATCCCTAGCCCTTTCATGTTTGAAGAGTAATTATAAACTAATGTGTTTTAGTGATTAAATAGTAGTATCTCTTCAGAATAGTTTTATTAAGAGAAAAACATTTAACTTTAGATCTGTGGAATTTGATTCATAGTGACTTGGAGCAGGCTTTGGATTTAGGCTGATGAAATAATCCTGCTTAAGCTCCATTTTGTCTACATGTACTGTGAGAATAACAGTACAGTGATGCGGTTGTCAAAGCTAACAGTGTGCTAGATGAGTTGGCTCGGCTGCACTCGGAAGCACAGCCCATCACTTACCGTCAATATTCGTTAGCATCCTTTGGTACACAGTCTTTCCTTAGCTCAGGTGTGGTGCCCACCAGGGTGTAGGGTATGTCGGTGAGGGACCCAGAGGTAACTGGGAGCTCTCTCAGACCTTTGAGAGCCATTTCATTCACATTGTATTTCATGTGTTCTAGAGACTGACTGGACACTCTAAAAGGTGTTCCATAGGCTTTGTAAAATGAGAATATCAATAAGTAAAGGTTTCAATTCATTCAATCCCTTTTGAAAGGATTTTTTTTTAACTTAAAAAGTGAATTGACTATGGTCACCATGTACTGTTTGAGAGAAGAATCTGTTTTCAATTTTTAAAAAAGTAAGTTGAAACATTCAAGGCTATGTTTTGTCTGAAATTATAAATCAATAGTTAATTTTTGGGGGGAAATTCCTTTGTATGGTTTTAGATGTGGCATTAAGGAGTAAAGAGTGGAAATGTTTTCTAAACTTATTAAGACATTTTTGTTCATAATTATGTTAGTTATAATTCCAGATAAAAGTAAATACAAGAACAAATATACTTAGCAGGTATAATGAGATAGGATATTTAAAATAATGTTCCCAACATTTTCAGTTTCTCAAATCGAGTTAGCCTACAGATAAAATAAGGTAATCCTAGTGGGGCTGGGGCTGCTGTTTACACAGCTTACAGATAGGCAGGCGATTGTGAGAAGCGCAGGTTAGACCGTCGTTTGTGCTCCTTCCAAGACCACTGCACATCTGACAGCTCTGCTTGTGTTTAGTTTCAGAATGGCTCCGCTTATTGCCCTTCCTTGGTGTACTTGCACTTCTTGGGTACCTTGCAGTTCGTCCATTCTTCCCGAAGAAGAAACAACAGAAGGATAGTTTGATTAACCTTAAAATACAAAAAGAAAATCCCAAAGTGGTGAACGAAATAAACATTGAAGATCTGTGTCTTACTAAAGCAGCTTATTGTAGGTGTTGGCGTTCCAAGACGGTAAGATGCCCGCTAACAGACATGGTAAAACTGTGTGGAATTGGGATGGTTTTGCCCCATCAGTTCTTAATTTTGAAATTCTGTGAAATTAGGGATTTTCTGTACTATTTGGTTTTCAAAGCTGACACTCTCAACTTGAGGTGCATGTGTTAGAAGAGAGCAGAGAGCCATGCTCTCTGGAGCTCTCACATGCTCAGCACTCTTCTGGAGCAATACATTTTAAATAGGCCTTTTTTGTGTGTGAGAGAGAGAAGATTTAAGATTTAGTGAAAAGGAGCCTAAACTTGGATGTCAAAATAAATAGTTACTTCAATTTATTGCCAGTCTGTCATTTGGTCAGGTTAGGCAAGTTGCCAACTTGGATTGGATTGGTTCATTTGTTTTCCCTCCTTCCTTCCTTCCTTCCCTCCCTCCCCTCCTCTCCCTCCCTCCCTTTCCTCCCTCCCTCTCTTTCTCTCTCCCCACCTTGCTCCCTTCCTCCCTCTCTTCTTCTCTCCTTCCCTCTCTCACACAACAGGGTCTCATATGTAGCATTAAGTTTTTGTTGCCCAGGCATAAGGACTTGAGTTCTGCTCTCAGAACTCTATAAAAGCCCAGCATGGTGGTACGTTCCTAGGAGGTTGGGGGAGAGACAAGAGGCTCCCTGACCAGCCAGCAGTGACATTATAGGTTCAATGAAAGTCCCTGTCTCAAAAATTAAGGTGGAGAAGCATATCACTATGTCAGTCCCAGTCTTTACCAGCAAGTACGCACACCCTATGCATAGGTTCCCAAATGTGTTCTGATATGAGGTCCTGCTTTATACAGCAAAAGCACATTACAATAGTAGCATAGTTTTGCTTTTAAAAAATGAATGCCTCAATAAATTCAGAAGAAAACCTGTAATAAAATACTAATTATAACTACAATCAAATGGATTGAGCATTTACTAACACATCTTTAATATTTTCAGAAATTTTACAGTATGAGTTTCATAAGAAAACATTGTAAAATTTACTTAAAATGTACATTTTGTTTTTTAAAATTTAAAAATGTAGCGCCCCATAGAGCTTTTTTTTTCCCGAGACAGGGTTTCTCTGTGTAGCCCTGGCTGTCCTGGACTCACTCTGTAGACCAGACTGGCCTTGAACTCACAGAGATCCGCCTGCCTCTGCCTCCCAAGTGCTGGGATTAAAGGCGTGTGCCACCACACCTGGCTGAGCTTATTTTTTAAACTTTTGTAGTCACTGAGACAGATGCAGCCAAAGACTTTTCATCTTTTTCTTTTCTTTTTTCTTTTTTTTTGGTTTTTCAAGACAAGGTATCTCTGTGTATCCCTGACTATCCTGGATCTTTCTCTGTAGACCAGGCTGGCCTTGAACTCAGAGATCCTCCTGCCTCTGCCTCCTGAGTGCTTAGAAAGATTTTTCCTTTTTCCTTACATTGCCTGCTGCTTGGTGAGGTGGGGTGGTGGGTGTGGTCTGTCAGGAAGCTCTCTGATGCACTTTGTTTTTAGTAAGTGGCATGCTAACTTCATGAGGATTTCACAGATATCTACTTCATGAATGCTGCTGTAAAATAACATTTACAATTTTTTTTCCCTTTTAGTTTCCTGCCTGTGATGGGTCCCATAATAAGCACAATGAATTGACAGGCGATAACGTGGGTCCACTCATACTGAAGAAGAAAGAAGTATGACAGGAGCCATTTAAATTTGAGGCTCTTACAATAACATTTCCTCGTTTGTTGTGCATAGAAAAAATCTTTGGAAATTTTAACTATTAGTACTGGTTGAATAATTATTTCTGCCAGTTATTTTCTTGCTACACTACTGCTTATATTTGGTACTTTATACAGTCATATATATAGAAATCAAAATGGTCAAATGTCATTGTGAAATCAAGAATTAATGTATCTTTCAACAATAAAGTCAGCACTTTGGATTTTAATTAACTGGGAATTTAAAGTTTGGCCGTGAGCCAAAGCTATTTCTTTGCATATCAGTATTTCAACAGAGAATATATTTTTTAAAAATTCCCCCTTGTTCTGTTAAATGTATTTTCATATTGTTTTGTTTTGCTCATTTGAAATAGTTTGCCATTCTTTGGCCTTTTGTGGAACTCTGCTGTTTTTAGGTGAATCATGAAAAATATTGCCATCAAGAATTAACTTTGAGGCAATAAAACTGCTTATTTTATAGACTTTTGTCTCATTACCATGATTATCCCAATTTCTAAAAAGTAAATCAGATATAAAAAATTTAATGAGAAATAGTTATTTGCATCATAAAAAATTGGTTCACTTTACAAAAGGCTTGGTCTGTGTGTTTGTGTGTGTGTGTATATGTGTGTGTGGTGTTTAACTTGGTGACAGCTGAAGAACACTTAATGCTGCTACTCTTTTTTTTTTTTATTTCTTCAAGTTACATCTCAATCACAATCCCCTCCCTACTCCCCGCTCCAGTCCCACCCTCTCACCCTCTTCCCCCTCAACCCCCCATCCTCTTCCCATTTTTTTTTTAAGTTTAAGGTATATCTTTTTCCTCCCAACAGCTCCACCTTTCACTCCAACAAATGGTTCTTTCTCTTATAACAATAAATATAATACAAAACAACAGAAATAAATAGGCCACAATTATGAGAGTTATATGGCTTAGCATACATTCCCAATGTCCAGTCCATTAACATTCCACTATCTAACCATCTCCATGAGATTAAAGTTCTATATCTAACTCAGTCTTTTACACTAATTTAATGCTGCTACTCTTACGAGCTGTAGCTTGAAGGTCAATTTGATATAAAGCATATCTGAATTTAAATGTCTGCATTAAAATGACACATAGTTCATTGCTCAAATTTATGTTTTATCTCTTTTGTAGTTATAGAGAAATGGGGCAACAGGATATTAAGTCATTTGTAATCTAATGGGTTGAATTTGTACATACTGAGAGAAAATAATTTGATCTTTTTTGAACGAGATAACTCCTTTATTGTATTTTTTAACTTCACAAAATACAGATAAAACACTTGTTCATGCATAATGACAGAAAGAGTCTTCAAGAATGTGTAACAAGAACATACAATCTGCATACACTGCTAAGGATGAGGACTTAGAAAGGGTTATTTTCTTTCCATTTCTCCCTTTCCCCCCACAAACATTTATATACTTTAAATTGTTTTTTTTTAAGCAAGACTTTGAATAAAATTATCAAAACAATTAAGCTTTTTAGGTCCATGTTATAAGACCTTTGGTTGATTGTCTAAAGATAGGATTGCAGTATTGCAGGAAACATAATGCACAAATGGATTAGTCACTAGCTGTGCAAGGAAGTAAGCCATGCAAGTGTTACTGGCAAATATTGAAAAAAAAAACCTCCAAAAAACACTTACTTCATTTTCTGGCTCATAAATGAAATGCTATGTCATTAATGGTAAAATAGAATATATAACAAAGGGTGACATTTAGGTAAATACTTGAGCTCAGCCATAAAGCCATGTTACCTCCAGAAGCAGGGGAAAAGCAAAACAGTTAAATTTGGGGATACTCACTTGTCTGCTGGATTAGATGGATCATCTCTAGAATTTCTTATTTATTTAATGAGCACATAGTAAGCCTGGTGCCACATATGTAATGTTTGTCTAAAGAAAACAAATATGTTCTCTTTCTTCAGCTGTCATATCTAGCAGTTTGAGAAAGATTAGTGATGGCAAGCCAAGCCTCCAAGCTAAAAAAGAAAATGATTACAAATCAACCTATCACATAATTAAATTATACTGACACATTTTATAGTCTTACCTTTGTGTATTGTGAAATGTGAGTAATGTTGAAATGAATGGACTCTGTTATTAGTTTCTATGTATGAGTGCTTGTATGTGTACATGTATGTATGTGTACCATGCTCATGCCTGGTGCCTAAGGAAGCCAGAAGAGAACGTTGGATCCCCGGAACTGGAATTAACAGAGGGCTATGAGCCGCCGTGTGGGTGGGTGCTGGGAACTGAACCCTGCTCTTCTGCATGAACACACAGTACTATTAACCACTGAACCATCTCTAGCCCCATACACTTTTTAATAAGATGAATAAACAAATGTAAACAAAGAGGTATGATTGTTTTGAACTAGCCATCAAGAACTGAAGTGTGAAAGAAGGCATAATATTATGAAAGTCAAAAGTGGTACAACTTTGTGTTTGCCCACTTCTGTGGTCCTAAGGATGGGACCCAGGGCCTCACACATTCTGGTAAGCGCTCTTTACGCTGAGCTCCCTCTCACGTGCATCTGTTTAATAGTAGAGACCATTGAAACAAAGTGCAAGAAAGTTTCCAATATAGGTTTACTGGAAATGTTGAAGTTTTTGTAATTTTAGCCTACTATCAGGAGTCTCTTCAGTTTTATTTTACAATTCTCTTGTAATAGTTATCCTTAAACTATTAAAGATACAATCCACTCAGTTCATGATGTTTTCTTTTTGTCTGTATGTGTGTGAACACCCGTGTTTGCAGGTGTGTGTACTGTGACCATGGAGGCCAGAGGTCGATGTGAGGTGGCTTCCTCAGTTCTCTCACTGAACCTGGAGGTCACCGACTGAGCCAGGGTGACCAGCCTAGTGAGTCCCAGAGCTGCTTCTGTCCCCACCTCCCCAGCACTCCGGTTACATTGTGCCCTGCAGTGAGTGCTGGGGGTCAGAGCCCAGGTCCTCAAGCTTATGTGGCTAGCATCATACTAATCGAGCCATCCCCTGAGTCCGCCGATTTTTTCCATGGAAGTACAGGAGACAGAAATTCAAATCGTCGTGGTAATAAAGCTAAGAATTACTGAGTGTGGATGCCAGACATTGTGTCAAGCATGGTACTGGGATTATAAATGTATCTCATGTAATGTCAGTGAGTTCCACTATGTGATCTTACCTTCCTCGTGACCAATAGCAAAATGCTAAAATTAGAATTGGAGAATGTCTGTGCTGGGGGAGCTTTACAAGATCTGCGCCCCAAACTCTTAGCTCTTCTTCCCGCCTATAGCATGGCTCACCGTGGCTGTGGGTTTTGTTTGTTTGGGTTTACTCTGAGACCATTTATTCAGTGCCCTAAGTGCCTTCCCTGTCAGATTAACCAGTTGTTCTCCCCCCAAGTTGGTCAGGTTCTCAGCAGAAGTTTGAGTACCTGGTCTGTGGTCATTCTGCTTCTCTGTCTTTAAACCATTACTGCAGTTCACAGAAATGTGCTTTGAAAAAATGGCTGGCCCCTTTGCCATACTTTTGGCTTCACAGAAGGCAAATGAAATGATCAACTTTTAATTTTGTCAAATAAGAACAGTAAAGAAAGGTGAAAATTGTTCCCGAAGGTAATTTTAGTGCCCTGAGAGGAAAATGGTTTCCCTGATTCCACATTTTCCACTTTAAGACATATTGAGCCTAGAAATCCATGTCTGGTAGCAGGCTCGTGTTTTAATAAGTTTTCATGTGAGCATTAGAGTTGCCATCCTCTCTAAATTTACAGACTGCTATCATGTGTACCTTACATAAACACTGAATAACCAAACACACGTGAATTGATAAACCACTTGGTTCTTAAAGTATGTTTTAATGTCCTAGAACCTTCTAGAAACAACTTTGTTAATTACTCAGGGTTGTGAGGGCCACCTGTCCTGCTGATTGAGAGAACTGCTCATTCCTTACTCAGCAGTAAGCACCGCCCTTACAAAATACCTGGTATCCATGAGCGTTAGCAGGCTTGAGGTACTGATGACTCATCTGTGTGGATAATCAAGCAGTTGTGTTGTGGAATGCACGTTACAACGCAGCTCTGAGTTTGCTGCTTCCTGGTGATTCACTGAAGTGCTTTTGTGTTTTGTAACCTAATTTGTTAATAAGTTTATAGGAAGCCAATTAAGCTAGCTGCTGATCTGTATAATTTTTTTTCAGTCTTTGATTAGAAATGTCAGATTGTATTCCTAAACACTTTTAAACATCCACTCTAAAAACAAAAACAGGTGGCTGTTTTGTTTGATACTCAACATGTTTTTTGTTGTTGTTATTGGTTTTGTTGGTTTGTTTGTTTTTGTTTTTGAGACAGGGTTTCTCTGTGTAACAGAGCCCTGGTTGTCCTGGACTCGATTTGTAGAACAGGCTGACTTCTAACTCACAGAGATCCATCTGCCTCTGCCTCCTGAGTGCTGGGACTAAAGGCGTGCACCATCACACCCGGCCTCAACATGTTTAACTAATTGCATTTCACTCATTTAGATTCATCAGGGGCTGCATCACCAATATGAAAACATCTAGGGATGTGTAACTATGCTCAGTGTTCCAAAGCCAGTGTGCGAGCCCTTTTCTATCTCCAATCCACTTATTTTTTCCTTCATATAAAATTCTAATAAGTTTGGTTATGTTTGTTATCCCTAAACATATCACCAGTATCAAGAACATTCTGCCAGAGGTAGGTAAAATACCCCTAGGAGAGAGAACCAAAAAAAAAAAAAAAGAAAATTGAAAATTAAAGACCATCAGCTTGAGTAGATTTAATAGAGAACCATGCATATCAGTCCATGAGGAAATCTCTGTGATCAAATTATACAGTAGTGTTTCATGACATATTTGCATCAAGCAGTGTGTGATAGTGGGGAAGGCAAGATGTTACATTCACTGATAGGAGTGCCTCTTTAAAAGTTGAGAGCTTAACATGGTATATCCAGGGGGAAAATGTATCCAGGATGTTTTGATATGGGGGCGCTTTATTGCAAGAAGTTTCCCCATTCGGTTGAAACATTTTCAAATATAATTGCTATTTACTATGTAATTTAATTTCTAAAACATGCCAGGTGGCATTTAAATCACATAAATTTTGTTAGAGAATTTGCCCACCACAAGGGCAATTGAAAGTCCTGTTTCACAGCCACGTGCGCAGCTGTTGTGCGCAGGCTGGCTAGGGAGGACACCTGTAGTTGTTGGTTGGTTTAACTTGCATCTGACCCCGTGCTTTGGTTAGTCACCAGGGCTTTGACTAGAGGCTCATCCTGTTTTACCCAGCAAGTCAATTAGTTTATCTTTTGTAGAAGTCTAGTTTAGTGAAGCCATGAAGCAGTAATTAAATACAGTGCATACACTGGGAAATACATATGAATTATTATCAAGTACACATTCGTGTATTATCTTGTAAGGAAATTGACAATATGTTCAGAAAGGCAATAATGGGGCAGCTAAGGGTGGTATCACTCTAATTTTGTGGGGGTTTAAATGGTCAGATTCATTGCTTACTAAAAAACAAAAAAAATGCTTTAAACAATCGGGAAAAGTTTTTTTTTTTTTTTTTGGTTTTTTTCGAGACAGGGTTTCTCTGTGTAGCCCTGGCTGTCCTGGACTCACTTTGTAGACCAGGCTGGCCTCGAACTCGCAAAGATCCGCCTGCCTCTGCCTCCCAAGTGCTGGGATTAAAGGCGTGCGCCACCACTGCCCGGTGGGAAAAATATTTTTGAGTGTTTTCTTAGGACATTGGTCAAATGGATCAGCCATGATAACCATTCTTTATCACTATAATGTTATAATTTCCAAGAACTGTAGAAAAGGAAGTTGATAAACTGTATAACTGTGAAGACAGACTTTACACTAGTAAGAAAATAATTTGAAAGCAATTCAATAAAATTTCCATCTGTGGCATCTTCAGTACATTTTCCTGCACGAACCCACTAGAGGAACAAATGAGTCACATTCATTGACCAGATTTAAGAACAAAGCTTAGAACTCTGAAGAATGCTCCCAAGAAAGGAGGCAAAGTTAGATACTTCTGAAGTAGGTAGCAAATCACTGGGAACTCTAGAAGAAAAAAAAATCTGACTTCTACTGACCCCAGAGAGAAAAATAAGTTAATTGACAAATTGCCAAGCAGAGAATAGAAGGTGCTTTTCTAAATCCACAACCCAAGGCACTGGCCCAGCTTTGCAAGGCACAAGCTCAATCCCCAGCGCTGAAGACAAGACAAGACAAGTCAACATTCCATATCTTTTTTTTTTTTTTTTTTTAAAGATTTATTTATTATGCATACAATGTTCTGTCTGCAGGTATATCTGCAGGCCAGAAGAGGGCACCAGATTTCATTATGGATGGTTGTGAGCCACCATGTGGTTGCTGGGAATTGAACTCATGACCTCTGGAAGAGCAGCCAGTGCTCTTAACCGCTGAGCCATCTCTCCAGCCCCCAAATCTTTTGAATTTCAAGACAATGTCTGACCTTGTGCTCAGGTCCTCAGTGCAGGTATTACAGTGGTGGCATCACATCTGGATTATCCACACCCCCCCCACAATTTTTTTTTTTTGAGACAGGGGTTCTCCATATAGCCCTGGCTGTCCTGGAACTCACTCTGTAGACAAGGCTGGCCTCAAAATCACAGAGATCCGCCTGCCTCTGCCTCCCATGTGCTGGATTAAAGGCGTGTGCCATCACACGTGGCAATTACAGACAGTTGTGAACTGCCATGTGGGTGCTGGGATTTGAACCTGGGTCCTTTGGAAGGGCAACCAGTGCTCTTAACTGCTGAGCCATCCCTCCAGTCCTATCCCCCAAGTTTTAAAGGAATACCCCACCATTTATTTCATTCATATAGTTAGTATTGACTTAACATGAAAACCTGCAAAAGAAAAACAAGCAAAATACCCATCAGAAATAAACTAATTTTATGAATGTGAGTGAAAAAATGAAACATTTAATACATTTGCCTTTTTGACAAATGTTTTAATACATTTGTCAAAAGGGCTTGTATTTTAAAATGTTTTACTATCAGCTAATGCATTAATAGTCATGTAAATAAATGAAAGAAAGGGGTTCAGCTACAGCAATAGATGGCAAAAGGGGTACCTCTAAAGGGTACCTCTAAGGGGCACCTTACCACTGCTAAAATTATTCTTTTTAATGATGTAAGTACATGGAAAGGGTAAGGGAGAGAGAAAGCAAGACTGAAAACAACCTTTTTAGCAGATGATATGGGGGAAATTGCAACATGGTAAAACACTAAGTGAACACACACACACACACACACACACACACACACACACACATTGGGTTTTCCAGACAGGGTTTCTCTGTAGCCCTGGCTAACTTAGTACCCACTCTGACCAGGGTAGCCTTGAACTCACAGAGATCCATCCATTGCCTCCACCTCCTGAGTGTTGGGATTAAAGGCATGTGCCACCGCATCCAGCCAAACATATTTTTTTAAAGATTTCATTATTTATTTATTTATAATAGGAAGTTTTTCGTTAATAGGTACCAAGCCACTAGTAGAAGGAATAAGTTGTAATGTTGTGTAGCCCAATCGGGTAACTACAGCTTACAGTAATCTACTACTTTCTTTACGAACAGCTAAGGGGGAAAAAAAGAGTTCAGAGGCTTCAAACAAGAAGGTAAAAGTGTTGACTACCTTGACGCATCATTATTGGATGCATTTATTGAAATATCGTGTGCATTCTATAAGCCCTAGGCTATGGAGACCCCCAAAGCCTCTGCTGCCCTTTGATGTTCTCTGACCAAAAGATACCAAGTACTCCCCACTTCAGCATGGGGTTCCCAAGCCTGAAGCCTCTGGTTGACCTCTTGCTTTCACCAGGATGGGAACCTGTCAGGTTTGCTCAGAGAAATTGTGTGTGCGCTGCCGCCTCCTTGTGGTCATATGTTCTTCACTTGCCCAGCACTGTACAAATTCACAGCCCGGAAACATTTATTTCCCTTGGCCACATCTTACCAAGCTACTGCTCTTGCTGGATGTTGAAACTGCTGGCGATAAAGAGCAACATGGGCTTTCAAGGTTGCAGGTCCCTTAAGGACAGCCACAGGACAGCAAGTTAAATACATTGTATCTTGCCCCTGTAGGAAGGAGCGCAATTCATTTTAACTGGAAGTTATGCTTAGTCTTCATCTGTCTTTGCTGCTGTCATGAACCAGCACCACTGTGTAAAGACTAACCAGATGCTTGACCCACCAACGTGCAACCTGGCACACCATCATCGCCTTGTACCAGGAAGGGCCCTTCACAGCACTGCAGCTGCTATGGTTAGTCATATGGCAATGTGATTCAGCAACAAATCACAAATCCCCAACAGCCAGAAGCTGTCAAACAGATAACCTGGTGGGACCATATCTAGCAGCAGTGGAAGCTGAAAGGAAGAAGTGGCAGCTGTCACCTTGGGACACTACCTGGTCTCGTGTCTCAAAAAAAAAAAAAAAGAAATCTGGGTTTGTATGGGGTAGAACCATTTGCTACCACTCTCAAGGATTCATCGGAAATGTCACCTCAGGCCATCAGGACTGAACTCAGAGCAGCAGCCACTTTGCAAGTACCTCTACTCACCAAGCAATCTCACCAGCCTTCGTGTTGAATCTTAGGGTGGATCCTACTGAAATGGTAAAGTAATAATAACAGTTCTGTTTACTGACATGGAGATTAATGATTTAAGTGCCTAACTTTCTGTGGAGTGATCATGGATGTGTGGATTCAGTAAGTAGAAAAAGTTTCCCTTTGTGCAGTGTTTTTGCCATGAGAAGGGCCTCCTGAGGACATTGCAAATAAAACAGCTTCTAAATGAATCAAAAAAAAAAGTGGTGGAAAAGTTGACACAGAGCGCAGTACAATTTCTAAAGCTCTGCCCCCAGAACCTGTGAATACACCATGTGATGTGGTGGGCCTTAGGACAGAAAATTATCTCTGCGGGCCTGATCCAATCATGCGAGTTTTCTTGAAAAATTTTGCATGTATTCATTATTTATTTTGTGTGTACACATGCACTCACCCACACAAGTTGGAGCACTCAACAGGTATGTACCCTTTGGGCATGTGCACATGCAATGGGACTGATGTGGAGGTCCAAGAATGACAGTCAAGAATTGATTATCTCCTTCTACCTTGGATTCCAGTCTTGACTGCAACCACCTTAACCTGCTGAGCTCATCCTGGTGACCCCACAGAAGCCCTCTTTAAAAATTATTATTTGTGGGGACTGGAGAGATGGCTCAGAGGTTAAGAGCACTGACTGCTCTTCCAGAGATCTTGAGTTCAATTCCCAGCAACCACATGGTGGCTCATAACCATCTATAATGAGATCTGGTGCCCTCTTCTGAACTGCAGGCATACATGCAGACAGAACACTGTATACATTCAATCAATCAATCAATCTTTAAAAAAGTTATTTGTACTGGATATGGTTAGGCTTACACTTTTAATCTCAGTACTTCAGGAAGTGGAGCAGGTGGGTCTCTGTGAGTTCAAAGCCACTCTCATGATTTCCACTAGCATACTAGGACAGCCAGACATGTTCCAACAAAGTTATCATCTGGTTTTTAAATTGTGACAAAATATATATAAGATTCATTGTTACCCATTTTAAGTGTACACTAGAGCAGTCTAACTACGTCACAGAACAATCCTAATTCTTCAGTACTGAAGTCAAGAGCCACTGAACAGCAGCCTACCCACCCCCAAGCTGTGCTCATTGTTGACTGCCCTGCTCTATTCTGTTACTTTTGCTGACAGTACATTGTACTCCAATCGACATCAAAGTAATTGACACAAAATTATCTCTTGCTGTGCAAATAAAAGATTTTTGTGATTCAGGAGGTCTGTATTTTTCAGTTCTCTCAGATTCAGAAATCTATTGACACTAAGAAAAGTCGCTGAATGAATCATCAGTTTGACACACTGAATGTATGCTTTAATTGGTTACAATATTTCCCCAACTCATTTATTTCTTTTATTTTCAGTGGGAGGTTGTGCCATGCATGGTGGATTGTGGAGGTCAGAAAACAATTGTTCCCACCTTCCACAGGGATTCATGGAATCAGATTTGGGTCGCAAGGCTTGGCAACAAGCTTCTTGATGACTGCCTAGTGTGCTTTCGTTCTTAAGAAAAATCTGTCCCCAGGTGTGCTGGCACATGCACAGCACTCAGGGGGCAGAGGCAGATGAGTTCGAGGCCAGCCTGATCTACAGATCGAGTTCCAGGACAGCCAGGGACACAGAGAAATCTTGTTTCAGAAAAAAAAAAAAAAAACCAAGCCTGTTAATTCTTTTTAACTTCTAATAATCCATGAAGTGAGGCTTACTTATTCATGTTCATGTTTCTGAACTCTCCTTAGCAATAGGTTATACAAATGAAAGGATAGTGCAGCTGAGTCCTTATTGTTTAAAGGAACCTGGTAAACACGTTCAGGAAACAGGCAGAAATGAACCCTATAAGTAACATTAAGGCTAGTTTTATTGTTGTACTTTTTTTTTTAAACATTTTGTGTGTGTGTCTGGAGTGCAGTGCGGTACCAGTACAGTCACGGAACAGCTTGCAGGAGTTGGCTCTCTCGCCTGATCCATCCACCAGGTTGAATCTAAAGACTGAATATGCCATGGTTTGGTGGAAAGCTCCTTTAGCTGCTGAGCCAGCCAGCCAGCCCTAGTCTATTTTAAAATATTTTATGTGTGTGGGTGTTTTTTCTGCATGTAGGCAGTACATCATGTCCCTGCCTGGTGGCCATGGAGGCCCCTGAAATTGGAATATAGACTGTTGTGATCCTCTGTTCTAGCAGCTAGTCCTCTAACCACTGAGCCATCTCTCCAGCATCCCCACTCCATAGCTATTTTAAAGGAGATATTACTTATGAACAGGAAGAGAACTTGGAACAGATTACTATGCTTTCTATGATTACATCTACTTTATTATGGCAAAACCTATGTTAGAAAGTGTACAGTTTGGTCGCATTAAATATATTCATATTTCTGGACAACCGTCATTACCAATCCATAAGTTCCCCAGGGGCCCCACATCACTAAACTGTAACTCCCCATCCTCCATCCCAAACCTGACAAGCATCATTCTGCTATCTCTGTGTTCACAGAGCATATGTCCTCAAGGGCCCTGTACATCACAGCATGTGTCAACATGTCAAGATTTACTACTGGCAAATAATGTTCCCAAGTACACACATAGCTCACTTGATTTACCCCTTCATCTGTTGATACTGGCTTTTGTGCTGCTGTGACAATGCCACGATGAATGAATTCACACAAGTATCTCCTTAGAGCCTTATTTTCATTTGTTGTGGGTATAGAATCTGAAGTAGAAATACTAGATCACATGGAAATTTTGTTTAATGGTTTAAGTGTGTGTGAGAGAGAACAAGTTCATACGTATGTGTGTGTATGAGAGAAAGATGATAGATAATACAGCACACACATCCCCATTTGTGTGTCTGTGTGTAGGCCAGAGCTATCAACTTTGGGTGTCATTCTTCACCCACCTTCTTTTTTGATAGTCTCTCACTAGCCTGGAGGTCATAAAATAAGCAAGCTGGCTGGCCAGAGAGCCTCAGGGATGTCAGTGCCTCCCCAGCACTGGGATTACAAGAGAGCTCCACCATACCTGGCTTTTTTTGAGGTCTTCCTATTTGCACAGCAAACCTCCCTACTTTTTGGAGAGAGTTTCATATAGTCTGGCACTTTCTCACGCTCACTCTGCATCAAAGACAGACGTAGAACTCCTGGCTCCATCTCCTAAGTGTTGGGATTATAGATATGTGCCACCATGACAGGTTTTATGAAGTGCTAGGAATCAAGTTCATGTATCCATGCGTGCTAGATGAGCATTCTACCAACTGAGCCATAATCCCAGTACTCATAAAAGTTCTTGTAAAAAGTGTATGTGCATGTGTGCCCACATGTGCATGTGCCTGTATGTGGATCATGTGTATTCAGGTATTTATGGAGGTCAGAGAGCATTAGATCCACTGGAACTGGAGTTACATAATCACGATATGGATGGTGGGAACTGAACCTGGGTCCTCGGCAAGAGCAATAAGTGCTCTTAATTGATGAGCCATCTCTCTAGTCTCAGTAAAAGTACTTTACAAAATAAATTATATTTTTATTACACAATCCTAGCTCAGGTTGGCCTTCAATTCCCTATACATCTGAGAATGACCTTGAACTTTGAATCCCCCTGCCTCTACCTGCTGAGTGTTGAGATTAGAAGCATGTTTGATTATGCCTGATTTATGAGGTACTGGAACTGAATCCTGGACTCCACTAGAAAAGCATTTTACCAACTGAGCTTGGTTTCCCACCCCACAAAGCACTTCTAAAAGGTAAGTTTAAAGCCCTGGCTGCCAACATTTTAAAAAGGGACCTCCTATTGTTGTTAAGACAGAAGTGCATTATGTAGCCCAGGCTGGCCCTTTATGTGTTATCCTCCTGTCTTGGTCTTCTGACTACTGGGATTATAGAAATCGATCACAACTCGTGGCTTCACAGTTTTTTAAAAATATTTTACACATATTTATATGTATGGATGTTTTGTATACATATATATCTTAGTTTGAGGCCAGCCTGGTCTATATAATAAATTGCAGACCACCCAGGGATAGTGAGACCTTGTCTAAATAATAATATATCACTATTAATATATTAAATATAACTATATGCAATAATATAGTGGTATATTAGATACCATATATAATACAATATCATAAATGATTATTATATCTTTATTTTATTATAATAATTATAATACAGGATCTTACTGGCCTGAGAAGGATCCTGGATGGCCTGGAACTCACTCCGTAGACCAGGCTGGCCTTGAACTCAGAGATCCGCCTGCCTCTGCCTCCTGAGTGCTGGGATTAAAGGTATGTGCCACCATGTCCAGCAATCTGCACATTTTAAGAGGCCATTCAATAAGGCAGTTTGAGAAGATTTAATTTTAAAATCATGTGTGCATGTGTGAGACCACACATTCCACAGCACACATATAGAAGTCAGAGAACTTCTTTATGGCATCAGCCCTCTCCACCCACTTTTACATGGCTCTGGGTGTTGAACCCAGATCCTCCGGCTTGCATTCAAATGCCCTTACAGAGCACCGAGACATCCAGCTGGCCTCGTCTAAGAAGCTGGTATGCAACTATTCTTAGCATAAAGAGTCTTGCAATCAACTGGAGCTGCACAACACTGGTGGCAAATTTTCAATTGGCATGGTCGATCCCATCAGCCAATACAGAAGAACCCTGCTGCTGCAGAAAGGCAGTTTGATGGAGACAATGACCAACTGACTTCATTTCTGCAGGCTGCTTTTAATACCTATATTTTAACCACAGGGCTGAAAATACTGATATTTTCCATTTGTGATTACATTTTATTCTGCAAGTACAAAACTAGAGAGTGTTTCATCTAAAACTGAAACTTAAATCTATTCAGCTGACTAATAGGAAGTTCAAGTGTTATGTTCCTGTTTAGTTTTCTTTTTTCCTAATCTGTTTGTTTGTAGGTCTTTCTATGCAGCCCTGACTGGCCTGTGTAGACTAAGATCTTGAACTCACAGACATCCACCTGCCTCTGTCTCTCGAGTGCTGTGAATAAAAGGTGTGTGCCACCATGCCCAGCCTGCGACTAATTTTTTAACTGATGATGGGAATTCTGCTTCTATTTGAAATTTAGCCTCTCATCTTGCCAATCTCACAATTCAAAGGATTTTTTTCTCTCTCTTTAGGTTCATTTAGTTTTATTATGTTTACTTTGTATTACAACATAAAATTCAGCCTTAAGGATTACTTTGCATTTTCCTAGGTCATTTGCTGACTAACTTTATTCTTAAAATATGCAAATACCAAAAGAGCATTGCATTTAATACCATTTTTATTAAATTTACTTTGGATGCAAAAATCAGAGGAAAACTCTGTAGAGAAACTGTGTGTTTACTGAATCCTGGGTTCTACAAACAGTCTACAAACTTCTGTACTGTAACATTGTTTTCTGTCTTGTGAGATAATTCATGAGACAAAGCAGGTGGGTGATGGCAAATGTGTTAATGTTGTTGAAAACCTGATAACTCCATTTTTAAAGGGTTTGTAACATCACTACGTTCAAGTATTTTGGGTCCCAGTATGCCGATGAGGAGAGCTCCATTTGGAGCTGTGATCAGGATAGCTAGGAAGGCCACTGTCATCACATCCTTCGAATACCCTTCCAAGTGTGGTGCCATGACCCTTGCTGTTTCTAGAGCCAGAGGACTTAAGACAGCCTGCAGTTAGGGAGGATACAGATCAAAAGAAAAATGTTACTCAAGGTTAGCATATAATACAAGTAAATGGTTCTGTTATAAAAGCACATACAATGAAACTGAGTGATAAAGTACTAAAAAGAAAAGGCGTGTGGGGAGTAATTTTTGTCATTTAATCATTAGTTGTATATTCTTCCTAGCAAACATATCTGGAAGAAAACAATGTGAACAAGTCAGGGGGCAGACCGGGAGAAATGTTAAATTTAAAATATTTGTTCTAACTCATAGGTGGGACACATGGCTCTACTTGCATTAAAATGTTGGCTGATGGTATAGTTTAGTGGCAGAGCCCTTACCTATCATGCACAAGATCTTGAGTTTGAAAAAAAAAGTTTACATATGTCTTTCCAGTTCTTTTTTTTGAGACAGGGTTTCTCTGTGTAATAGCCCTGGCTGCCCTGGCTGTCCTGGACTTGCTTTGTAGACCAGGCTGGTCTCGAACTCGAACACACAGAGATCCGCCTGTCTCTGCCTCCCAAGTATTGGGATTAAAGGCATGTGCCACCACACCCGGCCTGTTTTTCCAGTTCTTATCATTTGTACAGAATACAACTTAGCTTGGATGCTAGGAAAGGGGGACAAGCAGAAGCAAACAAGGTTGGGTAGTGGGCTCTTCTTCATACCTGCTTATTTTTCACCCTGCTTTAGGAAATGATGGGTAATAAAACAAAACCACAAGTGTATCACTGGAGGTAGGGGTAACAGACAGACAGACAGACAGACATTCTTTTATAGATCTATTGTTCCCTAGAATAAAAACAGGCTATTTCTCTTTATATGACTTGAAGGTAAGATAACTATACTGTTGTTCATGGAATGGCACTATAGGCCAGGAATTCTGCTAGGAGCTTTACAGGGATAATCTCATCCAAGCTCACAACAGCACCATTCAGTAGATATGATCGTAGATCCTTATAGAAAATGATGAAATCAAGGAGCCAAGGGATGAAGAAATAACTAGTTAAAGGCCTAGGCAAGCAACATAGTATTCAAAACCAACAATCTGGCATTAAAGGCTTGCAATTCTAAGTCTAAGAGACAGCTTTGTTTCATGGAAATGTATATGCTTCTATTTTGTCATAGCAAAATGGAGAAAAAAATTCCCAGGAAAGCAAAGTCTCACACTGCCTTGTTAACAGGTGAACAATAAGTAGCATATCTTTTAATAGGAGGAAATTATTATAGAATAAGAAGATAAAACTACAAAGTCTTCATTAATTCAATCATTTATTTGTATAGGCATGCAGGGCATCTTTATCTCTGTCCCTGCTACATTTTTTGTTTGTCAACTTGATATAAGTTAGAGTATTTGGGAAGAATAATCTCAACTGAGAAAATGTCTGTATCACATTGCCTCTGGGCAAGTCTGTACAGCATTTTCTGGATTAATGATTGATGTAGGAGGGCCCAGCCCACTGTGGTAGGTGCTACACTTGGGCCCATGGTCTTGAATGGTGTAAGAAAACAAACTGAGCAAGTTACGGAAAGCAAGCCAGTAAGCAATGTTCACCATGACTTTTGCTTCAGTTCCTGCTTTGAGTTCCTGCTCTGACTTCCTTGGATGATGGAGTATGACATGTAAGTTCAAGATGAAATAAACCCTTTCTTCCTTGAGTTGCTTTTGGTCATGGTGTTTGGTCATGGGGCCACTGCAGCAATAGTAACCTTAATTAAGATAACTTTCCTTCTGGGCCAGGCGTGGTGGCACATGTCTTTAATCCCAGTACTCAAGAGGCAGAGGCAGGTGGATTTCTGTGAGTTCAAGGCCAACCTCGTCTACAAAGTGAGTCCAGGACAACCAAGGATACACAGAGAAACCCTGTCTCGAAAAACAAACAAACAAAAAGATAACTACCCTTCTGTCAGAAATTGTGTCAAAGTGTAGGGAAAAATGAAAAAGGAAACAGGCAAAATGCCCACAAAAGACACTAGCTCTATCTTTCCTGAACAATCAAAGTCATATATCTAATTAAAACAATATATGTGGTTTTTTTTTATGTCAGTGCTGGGTATCCAAACTCATGCTCCATACCTGCATGGCAACACTCTGTCCTCTTGAGCATTCTTCCAGCTCTGGGTTTTAAAAAATAATTATCAATCAAACATGGTAAAAGTAAGGTAAATTAGAGGACAATTTGTGACTAGAAAAGTATTTTTCCTTTAGAACTTTTAAAGCTTATCAAAACTACAATTATTATAATGATTTAGTATGTTCCTACCTGGACTGTAGCTTTGGGGATCCATGATAAAGCAATAAATACTTTCTCCTTAAAATTAAACTCAGCAAAACACATCAGTGTAAAAGTGGCTAACACTCGAACACATAATGCCAAACCCAAGGTAGCAATACACATGCCTACAATACATATAAAGAAATGTAAAAACAAAGCATTGGGAGGGGGGCAATTTTTGCCTAGAGAGATTAATTCTAAAATTTCTGAAAATATTTTGAGGCTGCTGCTTCATTATATCTATTTTTAAGAAAAAATAGTAATTATAAAAAGAATAAAATAAAAATGAGATGTTGTTGTGTGTGTACAGGTGTATAGGAGCATGCTGGGGTGTGTGTATGAGCACTCACGAAGGCCAGGGGTTTCTGTGTGGTGTCTTCCTCAATGGCTTCTGCCTCCCAGTGCTGCTGAGACTGGCTGTCACATGGGTGCTGGGGACAGATTAAGCACTATATCACTGTAGTTTACCAGCCAAGCCATTTCCCCAGCCTTGATGGGGGTTCTCTCTAAAGTATTAGATTATGTTATGGTGGGAGTACCATGAAAAACAAAGACTGACAGCATGACACTGAGTTCATTTCAAACAATATATTTTGAATGGGATGTATTTAATTATGAACTAACCTTTTGGGGGACATGTTTAGAGGAATGCAATCAGAAGCATCTAATGGTATCTAATGTTCCCTGTAGTCTATTTTTTTGGATCACTTGGGAGAGAGGGTTGTCTTTGACTGAAGACAAAGAAATGCACAAGGTAGAGAAAAAGAGTAGCTGTGATCAGTGTGATTTCTGAAGATCTCTAGAGCTACTCAGGAACATGGTACAAAGTATCAATAATTATAAAAATCTTTTATTTTCTATTTTCTGTGCTCTATGCACTCTTACCAATAGTTTTTGATTCAAGAGATTCAACAGATACTTCTGTTCCAACTAAGCCAAAAAGAAGTGGCTGAAAAACATTCCATGTGTTTGCAACAATTTTTTGGATTCCAATCTATAGGAAAGAGAAATGTATTTTAGTTATTAAACCATGTAAAGATAACTGCACTTCAGAATATTATAGTTTTCGTTATTGTACACATACATTTAGCTGCATTTCAGAACTTTAAAGTCATTTTAAAAAATTTTAAAAACTGATATTTCATTTTTAGAAAAATTTCTGAAAATTGAGTAATGTCTTTTATTCAAACAGAATTTAGTTAAGGAAACACACAAAGCTATACAATAAGCAGTATCATCTCATCATTGTGTTCCAGAAAAGAAAAAGTCTTTGGAGTAATATTCAGAACAAATTCTAGGTACCAGCACGTGGAATGAGAACATATGCAGCTCATGCAACTCTGGTCTACCAGGAGTAGGGAAACCTGCTTAATGACAATTCTGGAACCTAGTCCATGGCGCTGAATTTATACAGATCATAAACAAGCAGGAAGAAAATATTGTGGTAGTTTGTTAAACCTGCTTCCCAAGTCATGTTGACTATTTCAAAGTTGTTTTCAGTAACTCTTCTATTCTGTTGATAGGAGTATAAATACTGAAAATCTTTCCAAGTGATAATTTAGCAGTATCTGTCAAAATAATGACTATTTTTTAACTCAGAAATTCTATTTCTAGGAGTCCATTCCTACAGAATACTTGTGTGAAGAAATCTGTTCATGATAGTTACATTTTTATTTTAAAAATGAAACACACACACACACCTACGAATATAGTATTGATTAAAATGATCCATTTATGGGAATAAGCTGATATTTAGATGGGTAGGGACTTTTGCATTCATCCTATATGTTTTGATCTTTATGAACATGTTTTCCCTTTTGTACCATTTTTATGCCATCAGTTAAAAACAAGTATAAGTTGGGTGGGTAAAATGTTTCAGTGTCACAAAGCTTGACAACTTGAGTTTTAATCCTAGGACTCACCCACTGGAAAGAAACAACTGACTTCTATAAGTTGTTCTCTGATCTCCATGCCCCTTCCCATAAAGAAATATAATAATAATAATAATAATAATAATAATAATAATAATAATAATAATAAATAATGCATAAATTAAACAAGTTCATTCAATGAAAGGAAAGCCAAAACATAAATAGTGAGCAGAATAAAGATCCCCATTCGGCTGACTTAACTCGACTACTACTAATTAATGTTACAACAAAAAACCAAAACAGAACAAAAAAACACTGTAGCATTTGGGGCACAGGTATGCTAAATTTTAGGAACATGTTTTCATGGATGAATTGCAGATAAAAGTTCAAAGAATAAGATAATTAATAAGAGCTATATAATCAAATCACATAAAACTTGGGAGAAACTGACGTGAAAACACAAGTTCTGACTGCATTTCTTTGTAGTTCAAAGCGGTTTTCTGTAATACTTATTAAGTCCTCACTCCATGCACTTCCTGGAGGATGTGGAACATCTTCCAACTAGATGGAGGTGATTTTCTAAATGTTCATTATATATTTCAAAATTCAGCTGTTTTTTTTTTAAAGGACTCACCTTCTTTTTAGCCCACTTTTTTGCTGCCATGAATGACAGTACTAGTGTGATCAGTCCTCCAGCCCCGTGTAAGCCAATGTGCTGACAGCCTAAGACAGCAGAAATACACATACTCAGAATAAGGAAGGCTCGCCTCTGTGAAAGATTCTCCTAGAAATAACATTTAGAAGTTGTTTTACATTAAACATACAAGATGTGGCATTATCTATCTTTTTTTACCCTTTGTTACAATATCTGTAAAGGTTGTATCAGATAGTCTATAAAATGTTGGTTTTGCACCAAAACACTTGGCATATGCAGAACCATATAATCACCGTACCTATACGCTTTTACACAGCACTCACACCAACAGCAAAATGCTTACCAGATTCTACCTGAAAAGTGAGGAAAACTGTTCCTCCAACAATGAGTTATTAAAAATAAATATTTGAAGATTTCTTTTTCTTTCTTTGTTTTTTTTTTTTTTTTTTGAGACAGGGTTTCTCTGTGTAGCCCTGGCTGTCCTGGACTCGCTTTGTAGGCCAGGCTGGCCTTGAACTCACAGATCTGCCTTGTCTTTGCCTCCCAATTGCTGGGATTAACTGCATGCACCACCCTACCCAACTTTGAAGATTTCTTTATTTAAAAGATTTGGTAACTTTGATGCAAGTTACCAAATTACAAGCTGAAGCAGCACAATGACAATTGTTGAGTCCAAAACCAGTCTCAACTACATAGTGAGGCTTTGTCTCAAAATTGCCATGGGCACCAGCAACAACCAGGTCTAAAATCTTGTTGAAGGGGAGGGAGGCAAAATGAAGTAGAATATAAGGAAACATAAATGGGAACTTATCTCTGCTTCCAAGATGTTAAAGAGAAGTCTTGGAAAAAAAGACTAAGAATGTTCTCAAGCATCAGTAGATGACTTAGAATGGGAGTGGGTGGAAGGAAGGGGACAATCGCATATGTTGTTCTCTGTATTTGAATTTGCCAGATCAGGTCACAGGGACATTAACCAAGACTCCTTGGAATCAACCACTATTAGGCTCAGTTTAAGCAAACAGTACCAGAAGCAACTTTTGGGCAAAGTCTTAAGTATTGAATTTTATGTTTCAGAGTTCTTTCTAAAGGTGTCTCAGAAAGTTTTATGCTACACCTATAATGTAGCTTAGATGCAGACTGTCCCTCCAAAGCCTTTGTGTTAGAAGCTTGATTTGAGGTGGTGGTATGGGGCATGGTGGGGCCCCTGGAAATCAGGGAAGCATCCTCCTAAAGCAAGTTGCTGGGGTCCAGTCCCTTCTTTCTTTTGTTATGCACCAGGGCCTCTGCAAAATACACTGCCACCTAACAGGGTGATGAGGTAGGTCCATAGCAGACTGCAACCTCCGAAACTGTGGGCTAAATAAACCTTCTGTTTTAAAGATTAAGTAACCCAGATAGTTCATTATAGTGACAGAAGGCTGATTAACACACTAAAGTTCTACAATCTAGATTTTTTTTTTTTATTTACCTGATCTCCACTTGGAAAATACTGAACAAAAAATCCCATAACAATTCCTACCAGCACACCAATAAGAACATCCCGCAAAGATGATAGGATATTGCTAATTACACTACCTGTAAGGGCACAAAATAAGAGAAACTTTTCACTGAGAAATATTTTCTTGTATACTATACATTACAGAATAAGACTTATGCGGTTCATGAGGAAGAATAACATTTCATAGAACAAATTACAAAACTGGATCTTTAATAGTGGCATGTGTGAAAATGTATTCAGATCTATCTGAAGTTAAATGTGTACTCTTAATAATTTAATATAAACATACAACTAAAACTGTCCATTGTAAGGCTGGGCATGGTGGTGTGTAATTTAATCCCAATACTTAGAAGGCAGGGGCAGGCAGATCTTTGTGAGTTAGAGGCCAGTCTGGTCTACAAAGTAAGTACCAGGACAGCCAAGCTACACAGAGAAACCCTGTCTCAAAAAACAAAAAACCAAAACAAACAAAAGTCCATTGTATAAGTGGGTCAGAAAACAAAGGAATCATGTGCTCTTCTTACAGTAAACCTATCAGACTAAGTAAGGGAGAAAACTAGAGAACATGTGACAGGAGCACTGGTGTGGGGCCCGGGCTGCTTAGGTCATACTGACAATTCTGATATGCTATGCGCAAAATAAATAAACCATGTAAATATAGAATGGGCAGCTTACCAAAAAAAAAAAAAAAACCCAAAAAATCACATCAAACAAATGTATCCCAAGGTGTATCCTAGACATAGACAAGTCAATTAGGTTTTCAATATGTTTTTTTAAAGATTAATTTATTTTCTTATGTATATGGATATTCTGTCTGCATGTATGCCTGCACTCTAGAAGAGAGCATCTGATCACATTATAGATGGTTGTGATCCACCATGTGATTACTGGGAATTGAACTCAGGACCTTTGGAAGAGCAATCAGGGTTCTTAACCACTGAGCCATTTCTCCAGCCACCCTCAATATGTTTTTTTTTTTTTTTTTGGTTTTTCGAGACAGGGTTTCTCTGAATATCTCTGGCTGTCCTGGACTTGCTTTGTAGACCAGGCTGGCCTTGAACTCACAAAGATCCACCTGCCTCTGCCTCCCAAGTGCTGGGATTAAAGGCGTGCGCCACCACCGCCCGGCTTCAATATGTTTTAATATGAATAAATAATGTATACTCAGTCATTGTGGATAAAAAATTAAACAAAAACTCCATTTATAAAATTTGTTTGTTTTACTCTGAGCATTGACTTAGCTAAACATATATGTAAGTGTTAGACATATTTTCGACCCAGAAGAACAGAGTGATATTGGTAAGATGCTGGAATGGGAATACTGAACCTGGACCCTGACAGATACACCAACTGAACAATAATGAACAGCCTAAAAGCCTGCATGGAACGCCATAAGCCAACTAAGAAGATCTGGTAATCCAGACAAGTGGAAGTCAAGAACAATGGCATGGAAACCAGTAGAAACAGCTGGTATATTGTGCCCCTTCCTAAGCTAGCACAGCTGGGGAAAGGTATCCCAGTTGTCACTTCTTCACTGATAGGAAAAAGAAGAAAGAGACAGTTCTGGAGGTTGCCTAAAGCATTGGCCTTTGCCTCATCTGCTCCTAACCTGCGTACTCTGGATACCCAAGTGTGGTGAAGAACAGAGGAAAGGCCAGAGATGTGCTCCTGAACTTCAGAGCTTTTGAAAATTTGCCAAGCATATAAAAGAAAAACATCGGCAGTTTGCAAATTCTTAGAAAATATAAGCTGAAGAGGAAGAAGAGCCTCCAAACTCATTTTATAAAGCAAGCACTATCTTAGTGCCAAAGCCAAGCATACTGTAAGAAAACTACACACCAATATTCCTGATAAATATGCAAAAATCCTCAGACACACTAGTACTAGTTAACTAACTAAATTTAATGTAACATTAATTGGAATACACATCATGATCAAAATTGAGATTAATCTTGGAATGCAAAAGGGATGCAAATGGATTTTTTACAAGATTTTATTTATTTTATGGCATCTTGCCTGCATGTACATATATGTACCATGTGCATGCGTGATGCTTGTAGATGTCAGAAGAAGGCACCAGACTGTCTGACCCCAGAGTTAGAGATAGTTTTGAGCTGCCTTGTAGATGCTTGAAACCAAACCCAGGTACTCTGGAAGGCAGCAAGTGCTTGCCTTCTTAACTACTGTGCCGTCTTTCCAGCCCTCCAAATGTTTTCTTATCTGGAGTCATGATACAAAACTCTTTCATGTGATACAGTACATTAAAAGAGGAGGCAGAAATCACATGAGCACCTTGTTTGATGCAGCGTTTGGCGAGTCCATCGACCTTTCACGACAAAGTCACTCAATTTAGAACAGAAACAATTTACACCCTGATAAACCCTAGAAGAAGAAAAGCCCACAGCTGACTTCATATGGTCTGGTGAAATGAAAAGTTTTCTTTTAAAGATCAGGAATAAGGCAATGATGCTATTTTCCCTAATTCTATTCTCAAGGTACTGGAACTTCTAGCCAGAGAAATTAGGCAAGAAGAGAAATAAAAGGCATCTAAATTGAAAAGGAAAAAACAAAAAAACAAACAAAACCCCCCAAAACCTCTATAAGTGGATTGACCTTATATACAGAAAAACCTAAAGATCTGGGGCTAAAGAAGGTAGCTCATTGGGTGAAGTGGTTGCCTTCCAAGCCAAATGATCTGAGTTTGAATCCCAGAACCCACATTAAAACTCAAATGACAGCACATGCTGGCGAAGCTGTGGAGAAAGGGGAACTCTCCTCCATTGCTGGTGGGAGTGCAAACTTGTACAACCACTATGGAAATCAGTCTGGCGACATCTTAGAAAACTTGGAATAGCTCTACCTCAAGACCCAGCCATACCACTTCTGGGTATCCACCCAAATGATTCCTCACCAAACCACAAGGACATATCTTCATCTATGTTCATAGTACCCTTATTTGTAATAGCTAGAAACTGGAAGCAACCCAGATGTCCCTCAACTGACAAATGGATAAAAAAAAAATGTGGTACATTTACAAAATGGAATATTACTCAGCTATCAGAAACAAGGAAATTATGCAATTTGCAGCCAAATGGATGGAACTAGAAAAGCTCATCCTGAATGAGCTAACCTAGACTCAGAAAGATGCACATGGCATCTACTCAATTATAATTGGACTTTAGCCATATAGTACAGGATAACTATCCTACAACCAACACACCAAAAGGATCAGGAACATAGACTTTGTTACCTATTAATAGAACAATTTGCCCTAGGGGTGCTGCCATGTAGGCCTCCAGTGCAAGTTAGCTCTCATATGACTGTTGAACTGAGAGGGGCTGATATGTAGGGACACTCCATATTGGAGGAGTGGGATGGGAGGGAGAGGTAGAAGAGGATGGGAGGGTGGAACCAGGAGGGTGGAAAGAGGGCACTATGATGGAGTTGTAACTTGAAGTAACAAATAAACATTAAAAAAAAAAAAAACTAGATGCAGTAAAAGAAGCATTTGTAGCCCCAATGACCAGTAAAGGGAGGTGGAAGGCAGAGACAGCAGTTTTGAAAGCTCAAGTTCACTAGCTTGGTATATAAAACAGTGAACAATGAGAGACTGTCTCGAACCAAGGCTAAAGGCCAGGACTGACACCTGAAGTAATTCTTGATTCCACATGCACACCATGGAATGCTTTTCATCTGCACCCCCCCCATGAGACACAGAGAAAACCCTAACATTTATCCTCCAAACATAAATCTGTCAGAATAAACAAGACTTGCAAAGTTGTGTGCTATGAAATCAACACTAAGACTCAGTTGTTTCATATACTAACAGTGAAAAGAAAATTAAGGAACTTATTTTGAACAACATAAAAAGAATGAGAAAGAATACATGTAATTGAGGAGGTAAAAGGCTTATATTGATACTTGATAACATTGCTCAGAGAGGTTATGATACATATATGTGGAAAATAGATTTGTGCATGATTAGAGGATTCAATATAGTTATGATGCCCATACTAGCTGAAGAAACCTCTTGATCCTATGTGATTTATATAAAAAATTCTAATGGATACTTTATTAGAAATAGAAAAGAGAGTCCTAAAATATATACTGAATGTTGAAGAATGGTAAAGGGCCACATACTAGAGATCTAAATGCATGTGCAATCTGACATTTTGTTCTTTTTATGAAGCATAGTTGGAGTGTAAGAAAGGTATTTTAATACAGACGTAAGCACAAGGGTTAAGAGACAGAGGGGTACCCAGAGAAAAGTAAGTCACACCCATATGGGTGTAGTCTTTTTTGTTTATTTGGTTTTTTTGTTTGTTTTGTTTGAGACAGAGTTTCTTTGTGTATCCCTGGCTGTCCTGGACTCACTTTGAAGACCAGGCTGGCCTTGAACTCAGAGACCCACCTGCCTCTGCTAGGACTAAAGGCATGCACCACCACACCTGGTGGGTATGATCTTCTTAAAGAAGACTTGCAGACAGTAAAACCCAAGTGTGGGTGGGTATGGACTCCTCAAAGGAGAGCTGCCAATATTCTGTTCTTGATTTTTATTTTTCTAATGGTTACATATGTTGAACATTTTTCAGATACCTGTTATTGATTTGTGTATCTTCTTTCGAGTCTAATTCCTACTCTTTTAGGATTAGTCATCTGTAAACAATCTAAATTTACTTCTCTCACAAAGTTCTGGAGAGCAAGAAGTCAAGTATCAAAGCACCAACAGCTTTGGGATCTGGTACAGGTCTTTTCCTCACAGGTCCTTCTCTGTACTCTCACATGGTAGAAGAGCTCCAGTCATTCCTTTTGTAAGAGCACTAATAGCATCCACGAGGACTGCCCTCAACCTCCTCATTCCGTATAGGCCAAAGCTCAGACACCGTATTGGGTGTTAGGTTCCAGAATTTGAATTCTGGAGACACATGCTTTCAGACTCCAGCAAAGGGTTTCTTCATTCATTTTAGTCTGAGGCATTTTCTTGCTCTTGAGTTACAGTTTTTCCATATAATCTTCACATTATCAATCCCTCGTGCAATGACATTCTCTAATTCCAAGCACCATATTTCTACTCTGGTTGGTATGGTATGTACAGTTTTAAGTTTGATATCCATATTTTACCAGTATTTGCTTTTCTTTTTTCTTTCTTCCTTTCTCTCTCTCTCTCTCTCTCTTTTTGAGACAGGGTTTCTCTGTGTAGTCATTGTTGTCCTGGAACTCACTCTGTAGACAAGGCTGGCCTTGCCAGAGATCTATCTGCCTCTGCCTCCCAAGTGCTGGGATTAAAGGCTGTGCCACTATGCCCGGCCATTAGAGACAGTTAGGAACTGTCATGTAGGTGCTGGGATTTGATCCCAGGTCCTTTGGAAGAACAGCCAGTGCTCTTAACCACTGAGCCATCTAAGCCACCCAATATTTGCTTTTGTAGCCTGTGATTTTATTCTTTTGCATAAGGACATCTAGTTTTCCCATTACTGTTTGTGGAAGACACTTTCCTTTCTCCATTAAGAAACCAGGAATAGTGGCTCACACCTTTATCCTAGCACTGGGGAGCCTGAGACAGGAAAATGGCAGCAACTGCAAGGCTAGTCTGGGCTACACAGTGAGTTACAGGCCAGTAGAGTTAGAGAGTGAGTCTGCCTCAAAAAAAAAAACCCAGAAAGGAAAGAAAACATTAAGCCAGGTACAAATGTTTCTACACAAGATATTCAAACAAATATTTTAATAGTAATATTTTAGTCATTTACAATTTTGTACAGGTTAGTAATTCTTTCTTTCTTTCTTTCTATTTATTTATTTATTTTTAGGTTTTTCAAGACAGGGTTTCTCTGTGTATCCTTGACTGTCCTGGATGGACTCACTTTGTAGACCAGGCTGGCCTTCAAATCACAGTGGTCCACCTGTCTGCCCCTGCCTCCCTGAGTGCTGGAATTAAAGTCATGCACCACCACGCCTAGCCAGGTTAGTAATTCTGAAGCAGTCCACTAACACTATACAACCATTCAAAAATGACACAGAAATTGTTTGGATGTTTGTGTGTAACTAGTCCTGATTGTTTGGTAGACTTGGCATGTAAAATTATGAATTCCATGCCAGCTGGTGTAACAATAGCTATCCTGCCTGACAAATTAATTTCTATATGAAAAGTATGCTTGTGATAGTAAAGTTAACAGTAAAATAATTTAGATTATGTGTAGAGATCAAAGGCAAAAATTAGGGCTGTCAGCGGGGCTGGAGAGATGGCTCAGCAATCAAAAGTACTAGCCACTTTTCCAGAGGATCTGGGTTCAGTTCCCATCACCCTCATGGTGGCTAATAATCATCTGTAACTCTAGTTCAGATGATACAACACCTTCTTCTAGCCTTTGTGGGACTCATGGCTGAGAGGAGAGAACTGGGTTTGAACAGCTGGCTCAACGGCTAGGATGGACTTCTCTTCTGGAGGCTGAAAGTTGTTCTTAGCTTCACAGTGGGCAGCTCACAAACTGCCTGTGACTCCAGCTCCAGATCTAATGCTGTCTTTTGGGCTCTACATGTGGGTGGCATACATACATATAAATAAAAATTAAACATTGGAAAAGGAGAGTCAACTCCTAAAAGTTGTCCTCTGATGTCCACACATGTTCTGGGCATGCATCCTATAGCCCTACCCCACCATGTCCCCACAGTAACAATGAATAAAATAATAAAGGCAAAATAAAGGGCATACACCTCCACTCCCTAACTGTGGGACTAGAACTGCTTAGATGCTGGCCCTGTGGACTGTGATACCCTAAACAATTAGAGCCTGTTACTGGCACCTCATTCCTAATGAGTGTTTTTAAGGATAAGTGGCCTTTTTCAATTTACTCCTTCAAAATAGTGAGTCGCCCTCCTGAACTCTATTAAAATACAACCCCACACAAATGACCCAGGAGGCAAGGCCAGATAAGATCTCTTAACTCTTATAAAAAAGGACATATTCCCCCTCAGAGTACACCATTTTCTTTTTGAGATTTTTCTTGCTATGCTTCTAGTCTGGTAAATACTTTTGTCCATGTGCCTGAGGCTCAAGCTGTTCCTGCTGACAGAACGGTCTACGGTCAGTGACTTTATAAGAACAATGAGATGGCCCTACTAGTAAAAGGTGAGCCTGAGAAACTAACATGGGTCTCCTCTGTACCTGGTGAAGAGCTGTGAATCTGTAATCCCAGAACTAGGAAGGCAGACACAGGAGGATCTTATAGCTCACTGGCCAGCCAGCCTAGCTGACTGCTGAGCTCCAGGCACAGGGAGAGATCCTGTCTGAACAAAGAACATGGAGAACAATTGAAGAAAACATCAAATGTCAACCTCTGGCCCACACAAGCACATGTGTGCACAAACCCACCCACACACATGTACATACTTAGACACAAAAATACACAGAATAGTGGGAGATAGAAAAAAAGAAGAGAGGAGATTTATATAGTAAGGCTGAGAAAGAAAATATTCTTACCTTAGAGGGATAATGATTACAGATTTTATATCTTTTACATTTTAAAATATATTTTCTGTTTTTTTTTTTTTTGGTTTTTTGAGACAGGGTTTCTCTGTATAACAGCTCTGGCTGTCCTAGACTCACTTTGTAGACCAGGCTGGCCTCGAACTCATAGAGATCCGCCTACCTCTGCCTCCCAAGTGCTGGGATTAAAGGCATGCGCCACCAATGCCTGGCTATTTTCTGGTTTTTAAAAAATAGCAGAGACTAGCTGGCATTGAACTCTGGGGTTCATATGATCCCCTCACCATCTCCAAAATACCGAGGATTAGCACACTACCAACCATATCTAGCTCTTACACACCACCTTTCAAACTAAAACTATCTTGATGCTTCTATGATGTGGACAACTGAATTTAAAATACTATAGATAATCCAAGCATTACTGTGGAAATTAACTTAGAAACTTCTTTTAAAACTGAGAATTCTGGGTTGGAGAGATGGCTCAGCGGTTAAGAGCACTGGCTGCTCTTCCAGAGGTCATGAGTTCAATTCCCAGCAACCACATGGTGGCTCACAACCATCCATAATGAAATCTGGTGCCCTCTTCTGGCCTGCAGATATATCTGCCGACAGAACACTGTATACATAATAAATAAATCTTTAAAAAAAAAACCTGAGAATTCCAGCCGGGCGTGGTGGCACACATTTTTATCCCAGCACTCAGGAGGCAGAGGCAGGCGGATCTCTGGGAGTTTGAGGCCAGCCTGGTCTACAAAGTGAGTCCAGGACAGCCAGGGTTACACAGAGAAACCCTGTCTTGAAAAAAAAAAAAACCTGAGAATTCCAAGTAGCACTTTTGAGGCCTGGTTTTCTTGCTCTGTGTTTCCCACCCAGTTCTCCTGTGGCTGTGTCACCTCCATCAACAGTGTTTCAATAACTACCTAATTACATCTTCAGGAGGGCAGCCTCTGTGCTCAGGCTCCTTTACGGGGAGCTCAGCCAGTGTCGGAACGGCACCCTCTGGCATTTTCACTTTGGCGTCTATGGACGTTGCAGGCATTTCACTCACAGGGTGGCAGCTGTCTGGCTGGAGAGCCCAGTGCTCTCTCCACCTGACTACCAGTTTTGCCAGTTTCCCAAGCCCAAGGAAGCCTGAGTAGGCTCTTCCTCCTCTTCTGGGTTGTGCCTAGAGTTATGTGATGTTCCAACACCATGACCACCAGAGCCTGGCAAGGCCACAGACACTGCTATATCCTTCCAAGTACCCACTGGGAATGTCAGGAAGGAGCCTGCACTCCCAGATGAACAGCAGGTGGTGACCGCAGGCAATGATATATACACTCTTGGAATCGGAATTGAGGGTTGAGGGGCTTCCAGCTGTGATAGACTTGCTCCATGGGGTCCATCAACTGATTTGTAGGCAATCATAATGAAATGAGCTTTCTTGGCTGTCTTTTCCAAAACAGAAAATTGTTAGTGTCTGACGATCCAACTCTGAAAAAAGGAACATTCAGCTGATAGAGAAACGTATCTGTCATTTCCTCCATCCAGGTAGAGAAGATGCCAGCCTCCTTTGTATATCACTTCTGCTCCTTGTCCTGGACAAAGCTGAACTCTAGGTGCCAGCTGGGTTCACATCTGTCCCCCGAGGAATGCTTCAAGCATACTGCCTCCCCAGGGCCTCTTATCAATTGTGATTCCAGTGTATTCTTTCTGAACTTGGCACAACTGGCCACTCTCCTCGGCTGTGTGGATAGAACACTTAGAGTGTCCAGGTCACCCTGGTGCCTTCTGGCTCTTCTCGACAGCGGTGAAGCACAGCACTGCCAGTGCCAAGGTCGTGGGCTCCAGTGACATGGAGTGGCTGTTTCCACTTTCCTGCAGTCCAGGGTGCTCTGTGAGCCCAGTCCCTTCTTTCACAGCACCTGCAGAGCTGGCCAAGACCAAATATCACCTTGCAAATCTGAACTGATCTAGTAAGATTTTTGTCTTGACACTACCAAAAGGGCACATTGTCGTCCCAGCTTTGTATGTTTGAATTGTCCTAATACCAAGCAGCATGTTATTAGGATGGTAAGAAACATACACTTCCAAAATACATAGTCAATGTATTAGTAATTCTATTAACACTGCTGCTTACAATCTTCTTAGTGAAAACTGACAAGGTTCCAAAGCACCAAAACCAGATAAATGGCAAGGATGATGATAATCAAACTAATTAGAAAATTCAGTATGAAAATGAAGTCGTTTTGTTAAGTATCGTATGGGGGCATTTGGAGAACTCATTTTTAAATTTTTAAAAGATCTACTGAAGCATCTTACCTGGTCAAGATGAGCTTACTATGAAATAAAGGGATATTAAAGTCTTGGTTAATAAATATGGAGGGACTGCCAGAAACCCAGCTTAAAGAACAACAGAAAAAGGTCATAATTTTTGTATTTACCCGTGGAAAAGACTATGCTCAAGAATGTGTTGAATCCAGTGATGGCCACGACATCGTCCATACTGCTAGCAGCCACTAGCAAGGTTGGAATGCCTTTCCGAACACCATATCCATTTTCTTGCAACATCAGCATAGAGGGTACAACCACAGCAGGAGAGACAGCACCTAGGACAAAACTGAAAGGCAGACCTTGAGAACCCATCCATCTTTTAAGTAACCAGTGTTTTGCTATCAATTTCACATGGCATCATTATTCTTTTAAGTGAAAGGCACTTAATGGAGATAAAGCACTGTGCATATTACTTAGTGCTGGAGAAAACATAGAGATGTGTCTTATGAAATTGGATAGAGCGCAAATTGCAGGCCTCACCTCTATTCCACCATTTAAAATGAAGATATCAATACAATAAGAAAATTATAGCACAACTAGCAGACCACAGGAGCATCCTCAATAGACAAGAAACCAAATATATTCCAAGTGTAAGAGACAGAGAAGGATTTCAGAAGGAAAACACAAGCCAAATGTGTCTACATTATTGCAAAAGTATGTTACATGTTTAAAAGCACTGTAGCCACACATGTTCTGAACACTTACATGGTGGCTGTACCACTTCACACACAAGCAGAACACAACAGATCATTTCTCCACATACTTGTCAATATTATACATATATATTGGTTAGCCTAATGTACAGAGATATATTTTTTAACTTTTTTTCTAATACGTATAGATGACAAGAATTTCAGATGTTTGTGGGCCATTTTCTGTGCAGAAATGTCTTTCTGCACATACACACCCACACCCACACCCACACCCACCCATTGTGAGAAAGAAAGTCTTAATCAATATTCCAGGCCGGCCTAGCACTCAAAACAACCCTGCTTATCCAACTTTCTAAGTGCTGGAATTGTAGGCACAAGGCCCCATGCCTAGCTACCTAACTTTTAAAAAGTTGATTTGTAGGGGCTGGAGAGATGGCTCAGTGGTTAAGAGCACTGACTGCTCTTCCAAAGGACCTGGGTTCAAATCCCAGCACCCACATGGCAGTTCGCAGCTGTCTGTAATTTCCGGGTATGGTAGCGCCTGCCTTTAATTCCAGCACTTGGGAGGCAGGCAGATCTCTGTGAGTTCAAGGCCAGCCTGGTCTACAAAGTGAGTCCAGGACAGTCAAGGATACACAGAGAAACCTTGTCTCGAAAAACCTAGAAAAAAAAAGTTGATTTGTAGAAACTCTTCACATATTGAAGACATCAATAAGTTCTTAGCGGGTACATGCTTTTCACATATGCACACTCTCATTCTGGATGCTGTTACATTTTCTGAGCAAAAGTTTTAAAGGTTGATATAGTACCATCAGTCTATATTTGGTTCTGTTGCAGGTAAATTCAGTTTCATACTCAAGAAATCATTTTACCAAATTCTCACCTAGGAAGTAAGAACTTCCCTCCATTGTTCAGAAACATGCGGAGAGATAAATGGGGTGTGGTTGTTAAATGCATCAAATTTTATTAATCCAATTTGTATCTTCTTCCCTTGCATTTACTTAGGATACTGTCATCTCTATAGTGATGTCTAGAATTCTCACAAAGGCAATCTGCTCCATATTATGTTAGAAGGCTCTTGTATCTTTAAATGAAGGAGAGTTTGAAGCTTTCTATTTTTTTTTTTTTTTGAGACAGGGTCTCTCTATGTAGCGCCAGCTCTACTGGAACTTGCTATGTAGTTCCTGTTGGCCTTAAACTCAGAGATAACCGTCTTTATCTCCAGAGGGCTAAAATTAATGACAGTACACCTGGCTGTGGCTTTCTATTCTACTAGAAAATTCAAAGGTTCATCAGGTAATTAACTAAAAAAGTTTGGGATTTTCCCAAATTTTATATGGCTCCCTTCACATAGCATTTTGTATTGAGAGCTTCTTTAACACATAACTTACATAATAATCCAAATTTCAGCTTTTGCTTCTAGAAAACTTAGGGCATCTTGCTTAGTAATAAAAGTGGCCTTTTCTCTGTAAAACATAAGTAGCCTAACTAGCAATCTCCAGTTATTGGAAAGTCTAAAATATGCAAATAAGCAACTACTAAGTAATACAAAAATCTGGGGAAAGAGTGAGTGTCCTAGTCTGGTTTCTATTTCTGTGATAAAGACCATGACCAAACTTGAAGAAAGAAAGAGTTTATTTCTCCTTACAGTACATCATGAAGGGAAGTCAGGACAGGAATTCAAGTCAGAAACTGAAGCAGAGGCCATGGAAGAATGCTGCTTATTGGCTAGCTTTTCATGGCTTCCTTACACTACCTTCCAGATACTACTCAGAACCACCTACCCAGAGGTAGGCACTGCCACCAGTAGGCGAAGCCCTCCCATATCAATCATTAATCAATAAAATGTCCCACAGACTTGCCTACAGACCAATTTGATGGACGCATTTTCTCAGTTGAAGATGCCTTCTTCCTAGATGACCCTAGTTTATGTCAGGTTGAAAAAAAAAAAAAAAAAATCTAACCAGGAAAGTGACCCTTGTCAATTTGATACACGAATACATTACTATTAAACCATAACCTTTCCTTTCTTGTTTATCCCCAAGATTTCATATTAATATTAATATAATATCATAATATAAATCATATTCCAACTTTTAAAGTCCCATTATCTTTAACAATTCAAACAATTTAGAGGCAGATAAAACTCTGTGAGTTCAGGGACTACCTGGTCTGCAGAGGAAGTTCTAGACCAGTCAGAACTACATAGTAAAACCTTGTCTTAAAAAAAAAGAATTCTGGGTTGGAGAGATGGCTCAGAGGTTAAGAGCACCGACTGCTCTTCCAGAGGTCCTGAGTTCAATTTCCAGCAACCACATGGTGGCTTACAACCATCCACAATGTGATCTGGTGCCCTCTTCTGGCCTGTAGGTATACCATTGCTGGTGGGAGTACAGGCTTGTGCAACCACTATGGAGGTCAGTCTGGTGACATCTTAGAAAACTTGGAATAGCTCTGCCTCAGGACCCAGCCATACCACTTCTGGGTATACATCCAAATGACTCCTCACCGAATCACAAGGAAGTTTCCTCATTTATGTTCATAGCAGCCTTATTTGTAATACCTAGAAACTGAAAACAACCTAGATGTCCCTCAACTGAAGAATGGATTAAAAAACTGTGGTACATCTACACAATGGAATACTACTCAGCTATCAGAAACAACAAAATCATGCAATTTGAAGCCAAATGGATGGAACTAGAAAAGCTCATCCTGAGTGAGCTAACCCAGAGTCAGAAGGATGCACATGGCATCTATTCACTTATAGTCAGATTTTAGCCATATAGTACAGGATATTTATACTACAACCAATGCACCATAGGGAACATGGACATAGACTCTTTTTTTGTTTGTTTGTGTGTTTTTTTTAGTTTTCTCTCCTTAGCAATGAGACACTTTTCACTGGTGGTACTGCCTTGTAGGCCCCCAGTGTATGAGGAGGCTTTTGGCCCTCATATGACTGCTGAACTGGGGTGGGGGGCTGTTATGTAGGGACACTCCACTCCAGAGGAGTGGGATGGAAGGGTTAGGGGGTAGAGGGTGGGAGGGAGGGGCTGGGAAGGGGGGAAAGAGGATAATATGATGGAGATGTAACCTGAAGCAACAAATAAATTAATTTAAAAAATTCAAACACTTTTAAGTTCAATCTTTTATGCTTGCCATGGTGGCACACACCTTTAATCCCAGCACTCAAGAGGTAGGCATGTCTCTGAGTTCAAGGCCAGCCTGGTCTACAAAGTGAGTTTCAGTACAGCCAGGGGTGTCAAAGAAACCCTATCTCAAAAAACAAAAAGAAGATCTTTTAAAAATATTCAAAATGTCTCTAATAATCCAAAGTCTCTTTGTGATCTCCTGTAAAATAAAAAGCAAGTTAAATAATTCTTATTCTAAAAGGAAAGAACTTGGGTATAGTCACAATCAAATCAGAGCAAAACTAAAGTCCAACAGTGTAAAAAGTTCAGTGCTCGATGTCTGGAAACCATTCATGATCCTCTGGGCTCCAAAAGACCTGGGCTTTGCCATCTACAACACACACAGCTTGTCTCACAGGCTCAGGCTGGCTCTGTGCCACATGTCACTGTTCTTGGCAGCCATTCTACAGTTCTGGCATCTTCAATATGTAGTTATCTCACAGGCAGCACCTTTAACAATGGCCTCCTGGCCTCTCTTTGGGACCACATGGTGCCAAGCTTCAATCTCTCCCCATGATCCCTCCCATCCTGGAGTTTCTGCTGCAACTGAAGCTGGCCATTCACCAATGCCCTGTCTTGGCCACTCACAGTGCCAAACCTCATCTGCTTTCCAAAGCCCCTTCACATAAAACCACTACTGCCTAGGAAACTCTTACATATTATCAGCTTTAGCTTTCTGCATGAGATGCACCCTTGGCCCACTCTAGAGTACGCCTTCTGTGTGCTGAGCATGTGAGCCCCATGCTCAGGCTACAATTACGCTCACCACAAGTTGTGAAACTTGAAATGTTTCACGTAACTATGCTATGACTTGTTTTTTAATCTGTGGAAGTGAAATAATGTGAGAATGAAACCATCATGAGAATTATAAAGATGAGTTAATGTGTAAGAAGCTCACGGGAAGAACAAATTCCTCACAAATGGTCATTCATTGCTGTAGTAAGTAGGGGAAGTAAAACAAAACAGTAACAATTTCAGGTGGGCATTTCTGGTGTTTGAGATGGGCAAGCATGTGACTCAGGGACAAGAACCCTCTTCTGATGTGACACCGTCACTTGAAGAAGCCGCCATGTGCCTCTCATGCTTAAAGGAATTAGACTTAAATCCTGTATTTGAAAGTTAATAGCTTATAGATAGAATTGAAATCATTAGAAGTTACAGAAGAATGATAAAAAAAAGATTCAATACTGATCTTACATCATTCCTATATTTAGAGGCTAGAAGAATGAAAAGGATAACTGTTAGAGAAAATAGGAAGAAAGGTTTGTCGAGTTAAGGCCTGGTATGAACAAAATTATGTCCTCACCCTCACAAATTCACATGTGAAACTAACCAGCAGTGAAGCTGGATTCAGAGAGAGCCTTTGAAGGACCAACTAAAGTTAAATGCAGTCATAAGGGTGGACACAAATTAAAGACGTGTCTCATAAGAATAGAAAGAGACCACAAGGAGGCCTACAATGAGAGATCAGGTCATGCAAAGGTATAGGAAGAAGGTGGCAACTTCGAGCAAGGGAGAGAGGCTCGAAAGAAATCAAACCTGACGACATCCTCATCTCGGCCTTCCAACCTTCCGAAGCCTGCTGTTTTAGCCAGAATTATTTAGTTACTCAGTAACGAAATTAAAAGGCAAGTTCATATTAAAAGGAAAAATTCATAATGTATACATAATATATAATAATACATAACCATAATGTGAAAGACTGTGGTCTACAACATAAACATGGGGAGCTGGAGAGATGGCTCAGTGGCTAGCAGCACTGGCTGATCATCCAGTTCCAGGGGCTCCAACACCCTCTTCTCACTTCTGTGAATATGTACATGCAGGCAGAACATCCACACACATAATTCTAAAAAGAATATAAACATAATTTACAACTCAGTAAGAAATCAAGAAACTCCATTTTTAAAACCGGGAAAAGATTTGCACGGGTATTTCAGCACAGAAGCCGTATGGGTAGTTCCAGTACGTAAAACAATGCTCTGTGCCAGTGGTTATCAGAGAAATACAAACTAAATTCAAAACACAGTACCACTCAGTCTCTAAAAACTGCTGCAAGTAAACAGGATCAGTGCAGAGGACATGATGCCCTGCTGACTTCAGGACTGAAGGTATACAGAAGGCATTTCACATGGATGTGCTTTAATTTTATAAATAACAGAAACAGGCCTGGAGTGCAGCTTAGCGACAGAATACCTGCCTCGTATACTTCAAGAGCATGTTTGGTTTCCAGTACAGACATATGTGTGTGTATACATATGTATGTATGCATGCATGCATGTCTATACTATATATAGAGTATATGAAAAAGAGGTCATCTGACATACTAAAGTACACAGACCCACAACAGGAGAGGGATAAGAAGAGGGACTGCACTATTTGGACCTATACACTGAGGAACTAGGAATGTTTGTGAAACTTTCAGCAGATTTTTTTCAGAGACTGGATTTTGCTATATACCTCTGACTGGCCTTGAACTAAGTATAATATTGCCTTAGCCTCCCTAATGTGGGATTACAGGAGTGTGCCTCCATGATCCGCTGCACTTGGTTGAGATGGAACATGAGTCTACCTTTGATCGACGATCTTCAAGGATTCTTGCCCACCACTGGTAAAGTGATTTTAATAAAGATCTTGGCTATACAATGTTCAGAGTATCCAAAGATTTAACCAAACACATTTAAGTGTGATTTCATGTTATGAAGGAAGGGAGAAATATATTACCCTAATAGGCACCCCCACTGCCAAGGAAAGTTCATAATGAAGTGGGAGAAAAAAGCAGCTGAACACGCCTCCATGAGGCATGGACCGAATGACAATCTCAAACAAACTGCCTTCAGATGTGTCAAAGCCTGAAACAAGAAAGGTTGCATTTAGATAAATTACAAAGGCGACAAGACAATTATTTAAGCAAATATTGTAACAGCATCTCTTTGAGGGATAGCAATTCAAACATGATAAAGTGTTTACAGTGACTTACAAAGATTTATTTCCCCATGACTACTTCTACCTTCTCTGATTTTCCCATTGCACACTATAGTGATACTATCCCATTGGATATTCCCCACCAGTTAATTGGTGCAAACTATTTAATTAGTAGAAATAATAAAAAATACTAACATGTAAATAAATTTTAAAAAATTAAATATATTTCAAAAGGAAAAAAAATTCTATTTTCTTTTTTTTTTTTTTTTGGTTTTTCGAGACAGGGTTTCTCTGTGTATCCTTGGCTGTCCTGGACTCACTTTGTAGACCAGGCTGGCCTCGAACTCACAAAGATCCGCCTGCCTCTGCCTCCCAAGTGCTGGGATTAAAGGCGTGCGCCACCACCGCCCGGCAAATTCTATTTTCTTAATGGCTCAATGACATCACCAGTGAGAGTCACTTACCCTTTTGGTACAATTTCATTAAATCTATATATTTCCCACATTTGTTTCTGTAGCTACCATATCAGTGACTAGTCACCATTTAATAATTCAAACAGATTTCTGATCTCCAGATTATAGTATTTTAAGACTTTAAATGAGTTTTTAAATCAGGACCATGTTTCTAGATAGTCATAAAACAAATTATTGAAATTTTTATCTCTCTTTTAAAACAGAGAGACAAGGAAGCTTTTATAGGATTACCTTATCCTTTGTTAACTGGAAGTAAACAGTAGCAATGGAAAAGCCTCTTAGCTAATAGTGGTACTGCGTAAGGTATGTCTGTTGGTATGCACATTATTAAAGATGATCACTAATACAGATCTTATATCATAGTGATTTCCCTTCATATGAATGGTGGTGGCTGCAAGTAGAAATTATGAACCAACATTTTGGTGAAGTCTCTAATCTTTATTTTAGCTTTACATGCAGACTCTACTTAGAACAGCTACCACAAAAATCTTGCTTCTTTTTAATTTCTGTTATTTTCTAGTATGCAGAAGAATTTTGCTCAAAATTGATTGGAAACTTACCTGTGGGTCCAGTCCAAGCCCAGCTCGTATTAGGATAATAGTAAGGGCAGTGTTTCTTAAAGCTGAAGACCATGTGGTAGGAATATGGACAAATTCATAAATAATGGGAACATTCCTGATGGTGAAACCAGCCAGTAACATCCCTAAGGCAGGAGGGAAGGGAAGAAAAAGAGAGTAGACAACAAAATTTATCTGATTAAGCTAATTTTTTCCTGGAGAGAAATGAGGGAATGGAATATAAACAGAGGATACAAGGTTAATACAAGCAGAGGATACATGGTGAAAACAAACAGAGGATACAAGGTTAATACAAGCAGAGGATGCAGCATGGGCAAAGGAAATTTGCAGCACAAGCATGTGCAAGTGTGCTGCAGTCAACAATTCAGTGATGTGGGACACAGAAAATGAGGATGAGAGTGAAGAGAACAAAAGGCAGAAGCCAGTGTGGAAGGCTTTTCCTCCTTGGCAGAGTCAGGGACTATGGGAAGGTTTTATAGAAGAATTGATGTAAGAGTCTTGCAGTTTTAATGTGTTGGTCCTGGTGAATTGAGACAGTGATACAACATGCCAGAGGTCAGTAAGAAAGCTATGCTATCGTTCATGGAGAAGTTTAAAACAGAAGTTGTAGAGAAGGGGTAAAGAGTCAGTGAATATTCAGAGAGATTCGGATGCAATGGTATATTATGAACATGTTAAAAGCTAGTGAGATAATCTACATGGACATGGTTTTGCCTGTTTGTAGTTACAAGATATGAGACCTCAGAAAAAATTCTTCCACTCACGTTCCTGTCCCCCCAAGAATCACAGAACCATAGGATGAAGAAATAATATATAATACAGGAATGGCAGACTGGCCACATGCAGCCTACCCAGTACTAACAGGAGCTAGTGCCCAACTCGTCCTAACATGTGCAATGTATTAGTTATGACATTACAAAACTTTAGCCTTTTCTAAATTTCCTTTCTTCTAGAATGCATTTTAAACTAAGTTTAAAACTTATTAAATAAATAATAAAGCAACACAAAAACATATTTTGGATTTCAAATTATTTTTAAAAATAGACTGTAAAAATTTGTGTGTAGAAAACAAATCCATATGGAAAAGATATATACACACATATAATAAATCCACATAATTAGAACTTAGATAGACCTTATTAAATAAAATATAATCCAAATATAAAATGCTCAAAATTTACAAATAGTTAACAAGGAATACCGGTGATTATATACTTACCAAGAAGAGGTGGAAGGGGAGGCACTACGGGTATTCTAATGGCTTCTAAAATTTTCCCCCCAAGAAAGGAACTGTAAAAAATAACTACCAGTCCAAAAAAATTTCCACCAGGGAGAACTTCTTGGCCTATAAGGGCCCAGAGTACAATCCATAATATAACCATCATAACTCCTGAAATATAAAAAAATTTACATCTATATAGATATAAATACACATGACCAGAAATGAATTCTATTAGCTATATTAATATGCAAACTTATATAACTATGCACATTGTAGATTAATATTGTATACTGGTTTAACTGGAGAATAGTTATTAAGATATATTTCAGATACCCTATGAGTTTACAGGACAAGTCTTAAGCAATTCTTGGAAAGCATTTTAAGGGGGGGCAGGTAAAGTGCTTGCCTTATAGCCTGATGATGTAATATCAATCTGTGGAACTCATGTAAATATTGAAGGAGACAATCAGAACTGCTCTACAAAGCTGTCCCCCGAACTTAACACATGTGCCATGGTACATGTGTCCTCTCGTTTCATATGAACATACATACACGCATGCACACACATGCATATTCACAAAGAGAAACATTAAAATAAAAAATTTCCAACTCCATGTGAATGTTTTTCTTTGTAGTACTGGGAATTAAACCTATGTTCTCACATGTTAGGCAAGAGCTGTATACTCTACAGTATCCCTGAACTCTGTAAGGCACTAAACATTTCTTGTAATAGCTTAGTATTTTTCTTTTCCTTTCTTGTCTTAAGATAGGGTCTGGCTTTGTCATCTAGGCTGGTTTCCAAGTGTCCTCTTGCCTCTGTCCCTAACCTGCACTATGGCCCACACCATAAAGCCACATCATGAAGAAATGTCATGACAATATGATGAGATTTTCTTAAGTTCTAAAACAGCTTTTCTAGGAGGAATATAGCCTGACTGGCTGTCATACAAATTCTCAACTTACTTCATGAGCACAATGGCAGACCCAATTTTTAAACATGAGTTGATTAAATCTTTGTACTGAAAAAAATTACTCAGGTAGTATTTTTTTTCTTGTTTTGTTTTGTTTTGTTTTGAGACAAGGTTTCTTGTGTAGCTGTGGCTGTCCTGGAACTTGTTCTTCAGACCATGCTGGCCTCAAAATCACAGAGATTCACCTGCCTCTGCTGAAAAGAGGAGGCACTTAGTCCTGACAAGATTTGATGTGCCAGAGTGGGTTGGTACTGGGTTGGAAGGTATGAAGGAAGTGGGTAGGAGGGTGGGACTGGGAGGAGAGGAGGGAGTGGAGTTACAATTGGGATATAAAACAAATAAATTAATTAGTGGAGGAAAAGAAGATGTGCTCCACCACCGCCCAGTTATATTTTTTACAAGTATTAGAAAGGGCAAAGCTTGGGGGGAAAATGAACCTGGACATGGTGGGAATAATTATAAGGTACCTTCTGAGCAGGAAGTGCTGGTGGAGAGTGAGGAGATGCTTCTGTGCAGGGTATTGGTGCCCAGAGCTGGTGAGACGGCTCAGCAGGAAGAGCATCTGCCATGCAACTGACTCCCAAGCTTCATCTCTAGCCAGTAAGTGAAGATGCCCCAAGCCTCGCTTTCCAACTAATCCCAGAACTAGCACTGCCATGGGGAGAGGGGAGTTGGAGGCAGGAGAAGGAGCCAGATGTTTGCATAGAAAGTGCAGTGCAGAAAAGGAGGACATCTCCACAACAAATAGGAGGAGAGAACTGACTCCCCTCAAATTGTCCCCTCACATGAACAGAAGGTCCCTCCAGACCACCAGGTGTCTATCTACTAAGTTATGCAACAGGTAGACAGGAATCCCATGAGAAGACACACAAAACAGTAGAGATAGCAGACATTCATAAAAGATGTTAGGTGCTTGAAGCCCTGGGCTCGAAGGATCTCACAGTTCAATAAGAGGCAGATGGACAAAAGAGGTCTTAGGAATTCATGGTTCTTGCCATGTTCCTAATATATTTTTTCTAGCAAGGCTATAAATTATATATTATATAATTATATATAATTACATATATATAATTATATATGTGCGCACATATTTTCCAAAATGTTAATCATACATGTTTCATATTTTCTAATAAATAAGCACTTCTTTTTTAAAAATTAATCTATTTATTATTTTGTCCAATATCACATGTAGAATATTCAAAATAAATGAGCAAGGTCTGATTTAGTGAAAAGGTGAAGAGAAGAGGGGAAAGATATGAACAAGCTACATCCTCATGGTAGCTGGGACACACACAACTTAACTAAAACAAAAGTAGATAGCACAAATGAATGCACAAAAATCAGCAGCCTTCCCATATGTCAACAGAAAACATGCTAACAGCAAATCAGGAGAAATAGTTTTATTATAACTCCCTCAATTTAGAATCTAATAGCCTTGAATCTGCAAATACTTTTAACATTAAAAAAATTTAATGTATGGTTTTTGAGAACTACTTTGTAAGGGATACCATCTTCGGGAATTATATCAGATACTTTTAGTCATAATTATGAAGATAGCCAGATTTCCTTTAAGTAATATTTTATATAGTTAAAAGAAATTACCAGTTTACTCACATATGAGCCAAATGTGCTTAATTTTACCCAGCTTTAGGGGCTCTAGTGTGTTGACTTTAGTTTATGTTCAATATAAACTTTCTATGACATTTAGATAGCACTACAAGGACAAACTGATGTCACTCACAGAGCCATGCAGAACTGGACAGTCCTCTAATGTTCTCATCACTCAACTCTGACTGCCCTGTCATGCCTCCTGGATGAACACTGACTATCTTTATAAGTGCATAGACTAAAAACTGATAAAAATTATATACAGAAAACTTGTTTTTAAAAATAGAAAATTGGAGCCGGGCGGTGGTGGCGCACGCCTTTAATCCCAGCACTTGGGAGGCAGAGGCAGGCGGATCTCTGTGAGTTCGAGGCCAGCCTGGTCTACAATGCGAGTCCAGGACAGCCAGAGCTACACAGAGAAACCCTGTCTCGAAAAAACCAAAAAAAAAAAAAAATAGAAAATTGGGCTGGGCGGTGGTGGCACACACCTTTAATCCCAGCACTCGGGAGGCAGAGGCAGGTGGATCTCTGAGAGTTCGAGGCCAGCCTGGTCTACAAAGTGAGTCCAGAACAGCCAGGGCTACACAGAGAAACCCTGTCTCCCAAATCAGCAGGAAGTCATTTTAAGAGAACAACGTCCCGTCCTCAGAAGGTGGGGAGGGTGTTCTTCCCCTTTGGTTATTTGATAGATAATAGAAAATTTTGTTATTTAGGGGAAAAGACTACAAGCTGTTAAATGGTCTTGTTAAATGGGTTTTGGAGGTTAGACCCAGGGACTTCTCTCTTTTGCTTTTCTGTATCCTCCTTTCTCTCCTATATAGGAGTGAACAGACTTGAGAAAAATGGGACATAGACATAGTATAGGAAAGATCAAGAAAAAAGGACAGATTATTGAATATAGCTTTAAACCTTTGTATACTGATACAAAATTAATATTATATTTGGCTAAATTGGTATTGATCATTGTATATTAATGCAAATTTAAGATTGTATAGGGCTACATATCGGTATTGATCTTTGTATATTGATACAAAATTAAGATTATATTTGGCCACAATGGTATTGACCCTAGTATATTAATGTAAAATTAAGATTGTATTGGGCTACATCGGTACTGATCTTTGTATATTGATACAAAATTAAGATTATATTTGGCCACATTGGTATTGATCTTTGTATATTGATACAAAATTAAGGGTAACACTTCTTAAAGGTATTGTTTGTAGTAATACTTAAAAATGAAATGTCGCCGGGTGGTGGTGGCGCACGCCTTTAATCCCAGCACTTGGGAGGCAGAGGCAGGTGGATCTTTGTGAGTTCGAGGCCAGCCTGGTCTATAAAGTAAGTCCAGGGCTACACAGAGAAACCTTGTCTCGAAAAACTAAAAAAAAAAAAAAATGAAATGTCAAGTTTTGACCTCTCGCTACCAACCGACATAAACTGTTTAGGATAATTAAGAAACGGAAACTAATAGTCATGAAAACGTGTCATTTTGTTAGTTACTATGACAGTCTATCACAGTTATTTTCTAAGCTACTCAGAAATCAAGTTGCTAAGAGACAAGCAATATTTGCTTATCTAAATATAAGAGATAGATAGGGCATCTTCAAAAACCTCAAGAGATCTGCAGAATATGGCATTCAAAGATGTTTTCTTAACTTAAGATTTTTTGATATCGAGACATGTCAGCTCCTGACAGCACCCCCTATATTACTCCAAGTAGAAGATGAGCATCGAAGAATCTCCAGTGGGAGATGATTAAATTGGTGGTAAGCCATTCTCTTGGCAAGAAAAACCACTTGCTTCAACTGTAGACAGACTTCTGTCCAAAAAGGACAAAACTTGGAAGCAGGTAAGTCGACAGCCTAGCTCTGCCAAGACAGGGTAGGTAAGTCCTTCATAATTCCTGCTCTACAACCAATGTCTGTCAGAGAAATGGGGCCAAATGGCTGAAGATTGATGCTGTAATGTATGGAGAGAAAATGGGAACTGTCCAGGCAGCCACTGGTATGTCATTTTTTAGTTTTGGAAGCTGCAGGCCCTGCACTTCCTATATAATCAGATATATTTATCCATCTCAGGTCTCTGAGGTGGTTGAAGAATAGATAGCTAGAGTCTCATAGTTAAATTTTGAGTTGTTTAGGAATCAAGAGGGTGTTCTGGATCTAAGAAGATATTTTTAAAATTGTGAGGCAAGTTAGTATGAAAGCTGAGTTAGATATAGACTTTAAACTCATGGAGATGGTTAGATAGTAGAATGTTAAAGTCAGGTGCCAAATACATATGGACTGGACATTGGGAATGTATGCTAAGCCATATAACTCTTATAATTGTGGCCTATTTATTTCTGTTGTTTTGTATTGTATTTGTAGTTATAAGAAAAAGAACCATTTTGTGGACTGAAAGGGAGAGCTGTTGGGGCGAAAAAAGAAATACCTTAAACTAAAAAAAAAAAAAAAAAAAGCGAAGAGGATGGGGGGGTGAGGAGGAGGAGGGTGGAAGGGTGGGACTGGAGTGGGGAGTAGGGAGGGGATTGTGATTGAGATGTAACTTGAAGAAATAAAAAATAAATTATTAAAAAAAAGAAGAATGTCAGGGATGCTCTTCAGCATGACATCTCTAAACTTTCCCATATCCCTTCCTTTTTTTATACCAGATACTGCCCTTTTCAAGGGAAAGCCACTGAACTGGCCCACATTCTTCAATGCATATGCTGTGCCTGGTCTGTTGTAGAGCCATTTATGCAGATTTCTATGTTTGTCTGGTTATTTTGTTTGTTGGTTGGTTGGTTGATTTGTTTTGTTTGTTTCTTTCTTGAAAGAATTTCAAATGCCCTTTCAGCATCAACTGACTGACTATGTGGTTTCTGTCCTTAAGTTTATTTACACAGTATATTAAATGAATTGATTTATATATGTCAAACCAACCTGCCTTTCTAGAATGAAGCACACCTGATAATAATGTATAATCTTGCCGGGCGGTGGTGGCGCACGCCTTTAATTCCAGCACTTGGGAGGCAGAGGCAGGCGGATCTTTGTGAGTTCGAGGCCAGCCTGGTCTACAAAGTGAGTCCAGGACAGTCAAGGATACACAGAGAAACTCTGTCTCGAAAAAAAACCAAAAAAAAAAAATAATGTATAATCTTCATGTATTCCTGAATTTCATTTGGAAGTTTGTATTAAGGAACCAGTAAAAAACCTAGGCTAGGGCTGGAGAGATGGCTCAGCAGTTAAGAGCACTGGCTGCTCTTCCAGAGGTCATGAGTTCAATTCCCAGCAACCACATGGTGGCTCACAACCATCCATAATGAAATCTGGTGCCCTCTTCTGGCCTGCAGATATACCTGCAGACAGAACACTGTATACATAATAAATAAAATCTTTAAAAAAAAAAAAAAAAAACCTAGGCTAAGTGTGCATAAAATGTGTGCATAAGCCGGGCGTGGTGGCGCACGCCTTTAATCCCAGCACTCGGGAGGCAGAGGTAGGCGGATCTCTGTGAGTTCGAGGCCAGCCTGGTCTACAGAGTGAGTCCAGGACAGCCAGAAATACACAGAGAAACCCTGTCTCGAAAAACCAAAAAAAAAAAAAAAAGTGTGTGCATAAAAGAGGAGAGAGGCTTAAAAAAAGATAGTATCAAGATTTGTATCCACAAAACAGAAACATAGAAGCTATGAAACCTTCTTTTTCTACAAATGTCCCTAAAACTAAAAAACCACACATGAAAAAAAAATGGGGAAATAAGTTATTGATCGAAGTTTGACATTTCAGTGTTGATGCTGAATTCTGTTTAGTTGGAGTAGAGAAGCCTGTGATTCAGACTGCAGAGGGTGACCAGTGGAGGTCAGTACAGTCCTCCTCTTAGGGGTCAGTACAGTCCTCCTCTTAGGGTGACCACTGGGGGTCAGTAC
>CAJQZJ010004763.1:1967397-2000478 GCA_907164525.1 Lophiomys imhausi
CCTCTACATAACATGGTCTTTCTGTGCAGACCCCAGCCTCTACATAAGTAAACAGCTGCAAGCATGAGCATAAGAAAGGGCAACACTGGAAGATGAGGAAGGACGGAATGCAGGGAGAGACACGGGAGTCATGAGACAGGACATAAGCTAACTGCTGTTCTAATTTCAACTCAGCCAATGCCCCCCTTCCTCTGAGCGGATCTGTGTATAAAAATGTCACTGTAGTGAAAGTGTACAACCCTACACAAAGTTCCATGGCTTCAGAACGGCTATTCTAACTGTTCACAAGTGGAATGAGATGTCTGGAGTTTGGGACTGAGCATTATTTGTTTGAGTGCCTTTCTTAATATAGCTGTGCAATGCTTTTATTTCTAAGTTCATTATAATAAAGTGACTTTATTTTTTAAAAAAGATTCTCAACAAAAGACTAGGGGTTAAATAGTAGAAAGGATTTCTGAACTTCAGACATCTCTTGTGAGAGCAATCAATAAAACAGAAGGGGAGGCAGAGGCAGGCAGGTCTCTGTGAATTCAAGGCCAGCCTGGTCTACACAGCAAGTTCCCAGACAGTCAAGGCTACACAGAGAAACTCTGTCTCAAAAAACAAACAAACAAAAATACTTAAAAAAAAACAATGAAGTTAGTACCATCACTAAACAAGTATTTGCATATTTAATTTATGGATGTTTCAGTAGAAGAGGGAGCATAGAAAAAAGTACAAAATGAGATGACAGAAACAAAGCTTGAGGGCTGGAGAGATGCTCAGGTGTTAAGAGCACTGGCTGCTCTTCCAGAGGATCCTGGTTCAAATCCCAGCACCTACATGGCAGTTTACAATTGTCTGTAACTCCAGTTCCAGGGGTCCTAACACCCTCAACACAGAAAAACACATATGCAGGCAAAACACCAATGCACATAAAATAAAAATAAGTAGATCAATTTAATAAGAAAGAAAGAAAGAAACAAACAAACAAAGTTTGAAGATGATATGGGTACCCAAAGCATCTCAATAGATCCCAAATAGATTTCACCAAAATAGGTCCTTTTCAGAGCAATCCAAAGTAAAAGACTAAGGACAAAGAAATAAGCCTAAAACAGAAAGAAAATCAGTAACACACATGACAGAATACCTATTCAATGAAAAACAGATTTCTCAGTAGAAATTTTACAGGCGAAGAGTAAGATGACATTCACATCCTTAAAAGGAAAAAGTTGCCAGGCTGGATGTGATGCACATCTGCAGTTCTGGCACTTGGAAGGCTGAGACAGGAGCGACACAAGTTTGAGGAGAGGCTGGGCTACATCACAAGATTCTGTTTCAAAAACAAGCAAATACTGCCAACTAAGACTATTATAATCAGTCAGACCTCCAGAAGGCAAGTATTTCTAAGACAAGTAAAAACTAAAAACTTGGGCTGGAGAGATGGCTCAGCAGTTAAGAGCACTGGCTGCTCTTTCAAAGGACCTGGGTTCAAATCCCAGCACCCACAGAGCAGTTCACAGCTGTCTGTAATTGCTGGGTATGGTGGCACATGCCTTTAATCCCAGCATTCGAGAGGCAGAGGAAGGGGGATTTCTGTGAGTTCAATGCTAGTCTGGTCTACAAAGTGAGTAAAGAACAGCCAGAGATACAGAGAGGAAAAACCTGTCTCAAAGAATAAAAACAAAACTTAAAAACTCAGGGAATTCATTACCACAAGATAGGCATTACTTATATTCCCCACCTCCCAAATGCTTAAGGGATCCTACATATAGAAATGAAAGATACACACCATCATTAAAACACTTGAAAGTATACAATGCACTAGTAAAGAAGAGACACCAAAGATAAAGTTACCAAATCTTATCAATACAGAGTACAACCAAAAATCAAAGATAAATGAGACAAAGAAAAGACTAAAGGATATATAAAACAATCAAAAAATTGGCCTGGTGTGGTGGTGCACACCTTTAATCCCAGCACTTGGGAGGCATAGGCATGCCAATCTCTGTGATTTCGAGGCCAGCCTGGTTTACAAAGTGAATCCAGGACAGCCAGGGCTACACAGAGAAACCCTGTCTCGAAATCGAAAAACAAAAAAAAAAAAGTTTTATACTGATTACACACACACACACACACACACACACACAGAGAGAGAGAGAGAGAGAGAGAGAGAGAGAGAGAGAGAGAGAGAGCGCCAGCCAGCCAATGTCCCAAAGACATGCTGCTCATAAGAAACTCAATTCATTAGTGAAGACACCAGGAGGACTGGAAGTAAAGGGATGGGTAAAGATATTTTACTCAAGTCAAAAACCAAATGAAAGCAATAATACCAGATTATAGACTCCAAGACAAAGAATTGCAATGAGACATAGAGGTAATCATGTAATGATTAATAAAAAAAATTAAAAAAAAGATGTTATTATTGTAAATATGTATGTGCCCAAGGCTTGAACACCCAATCATATAATGCGTCCAGCAAAAGCTGAGGAGCTCAACTCTCCACTCACATCAAGAGAAACCTCAATTCAGAAACTTCAAAATTGGCCAGGTGGGGCTGGAGTGATAGTTAAGAAGTTAAGAGCATTGGCTGTTCTTCCAAAGGTCTGAGTTCAATTCCCAGAAACAACATGTTGGCTTACAACCAACTACAATGAGATATGGTGCCTCTTCTAGAGTGCAGGTGTACATGAAGGCAGGATACTGTATACATAATAAATAAATAAACAAATCTTTTAAAAAAAATTTGGCCAGGTGTCTGTCTTTAATCCCAGCACTCAGAGGCGGAGGCAGGCAGATCTTTATAAGTTCAAGGACAGCCTGGTCTACAAAGTGAGTTTCCAGGACAGCCAAAGCTATAACACAGAGAACCCTGCCCCCCTCCAAAAAGAAAAAGAAAGAAGGAAAGAAAGAAAGGACTTCAAAATTAAATGAATATCGACATAACATTTATACAACGTTTCATCAAATGGATGAAGAATACATTATTCTAATAATATATGGAATATTCTTGAGGATATGTTAGGTCATAAAATAAGCCTCAACAAATTAAAAAAGGGGACCCACAGCATATGCCTTCTGTAAACACAAAAGCTTAAATTTAGAAAGCAATAAGAATTCTATTTTTTAAAGATGTATTTTTATTATTCTAAGTTATGTTTTACATATATATCTTCACATATATATTGTGCATTTGTATGCATGTGTATGTGTGTGCAGGCCAGAGATGCTAGATTCCTCCTAGTGCTGAAGTTGTAGGAGGTTGTAAGCTTTCTGACATAAATGACCTAAACATAAACATGCATAATTACAGCCATCTAATGTTCAAAAAAGATACCAAAACCACACACTGGAGAAAAGACAGTTTCTACACAAATGGTGCTTAGAAAACTAGATGTCCACATGCAGAAGAATGAAATTAGACCTGTGTATGTAATCTTGCACACACACACACAAATAACTGGACCAAGAACCTAAATGTGAAACTGAAAACACTGAAACTGTCTGAGGACAACATAGGCAATACCCTACAGAATATAGGTGTAGAAAAGGGCTTCTGAACAGGACCCCATTGGCTCATGAATTAAAGCCAACAATTGACAAGTGGGACCCCATAAAACCAAAAAGTTTCTGTGTAGCTAAAGAAACAATTTTGTGATGAGGAAGCCCACAGAATGGGATTCAATCTGCCAGCTATACATCTGACAGAGGATTAATTTCCAGAGTATGTAAAGAGTTTTTTTTTAAAACCCAAACAACAACAACAACAACAACAACAAAAACCCATTTAAAAATGGGCTTGGTATCTGAACAGAGTTGTCAAAAGAAAAAAAATAAATGAAGGTTCCCATTTTCCCACATCCTTTTTAGCATTTATTGTTTTTATCTTTGCCATTCTGACAGGGTATGATGAAACCTAATTGCTTTGCTTTGCATTTCCCTAATTACTAGGGATGATGAACTTTTTTTTTTTTTGTGATATCCCTTAGCTATTCCTCAGATAGGAAGCTTTCAAGTCAGATCCAGGTAAGGTCCTCAAGGTACTGTGTCTGAAGTGCATGATGTCTTCAGCAATAGGGACTCAACTTTTACTTCTGAGATGCAACCAAGGGCAAGAGCAGTAGCCTATAATGTTTTGGAAATCTCCTGGACAACCCTGATCAACAACATATTTTTGGTTGTGAGCCCAGCCTCTAATGGCTGAGCCATATCTCCAGCCCCTGATCAACAACTTAAATGGAGGGCTTCTCACATCTGGTGTTGGGAGTTTTGTTAGTCTATGGATCTTGGGGGGGAGCATTGTCATCCCAGATGGGACATTTCCATTTAACCTATGTGTGTATATATACTTATATGTATTAAAAATAGTTTTAGGTAGACAGATAATGTGATGTTTTCCCCTAATTGCTAGGGATGATGAACACTTTTTGAGATTTGACATCAGGTCCTCATGCTTACACTGAAAATGGTACACTCACTGAATCATCTCTCCAGCTGCTACCTTTTTATTTTTTTTGAGCCAAGGTCTATCATTGAACCTGAGGTTTACCCAATGGTTAGAATGGCTGACTACCTGTCTTTATCCCTCCAGGATTAGGGTTTTAGATACATCCCATGATACCTGGCATATGTAGGTGATAGGGATCCAAATTCTGGTTCTTTTGTTTGTACAACGGCACTTTACAGACTAAACTATCTTCTTCCCAACTTCTGTATGTACCTTTTATAGGCATAATAATAAAGAAAATGAAGAATGAATTTCCCACATGCAATAATAAGGCTTTTGGGGGGGGGTACTTTTCCATAATCATTTGATGCATTGAATTCAATTTATCCCTGTGGAAAATCAGAAGTGTGAGAGGTGGTCTTCCTAGGTGGCAACTGTATATCTCCATCAACCAATTTACCTTCCACGGGGCTTGAGGTACTGTATGAAAAAGCAGACATGACTGGACTCTGTTTCTAACTATGAAACATGCAATGACAACAACAAAAGACAGTTACTTCGCATTCTCTTTGATGGTATTAAAACTCAACCTACCTGATGTCTCAGCAGTTTGTTTGCAGTCTTAAGATACCTTGAGTTGCAGCTGGGAACGTTACAACCTAACGGTGACAACCTTTTGCGTCATTTTAATAGAGTAGTATTCCAAGAATAGAGCCACCATAGAGCACCGTCAGGACTCCTGAACGCTGTGCCTGACACAGTGTGTGTGCAATTACAGTCCTTAATGCTTAAAAAGCATTGGTGTTAAGTGCTTGTCCACTGTGATAAAGCCAAGAAGAATCCCAGTCAGGGTGTGAGGGAAGGAACCAGAACCTTCTGGAAATCAGAAACCGATCCTGTAACACATCTGCAATTACAGGTGCATGTGAAAGTTTATCTTCACCTTTTGTATAAATAGCATCTGCCCAGTGGGTTAATTTTATTGTCAGTCTTGATAGAAAGATTTCTTCTTTCTTATTTGCATGGGCTGTTAGGAGAAGGAAACAACAGAGGCATGCGTTGAGAGAGGAAAGAAATGAATCGGGCTCCAGTATGATGGAGCCATCTGAGAGCTCCCTTGAAGGGAAGGGAGGAGGCCTTTCTTGGCTACGGAACCGGAGGTGGTGACAGTGGGAACGGTACCCAAGAGCCTGGAGCAGAAGAATGGAGAAAACCGGGCGTACCTACAATTTCTTTAGCAACTCTCACCGGCCCAGGGACCTAGCAACAGTCGTCGTGGAAGCCACGCGCAGGGAAGTGTGGCAGGACAGTCAAGGATGCAAGCTCCAGGCCGGAAACTGAACTGGGATTTGCCGGAAGCAGAAGGGCGGGGCCCAAGGAGGCGGTGCTTTTAATGGACTTCCTTGCTGAGAATGGTTTTTGCTTTCCTAGTGAACTTGACAGTGTTTCTCAAATCTTTAATCACATGGACTTTATTTTAATATTTCTCTTAACCTTATTTCAAGGTCATGGTGGAGGAATGGAGAAAGAGAGTTTACTTCATGAATCAGGGGCATTATAAACCTTTGGGCAGTGGGGAGGCATTTTGGAGGTGAATGTATTTGATTTGCTTGAGTATGTACCTGTCAGAAGAAAGGGGAAAGAACTCCAGGTTCTCTGGGTGAGTTTCTTATCAGGAGAGGGTTTGGGCTATATGACATACCTTAGAGGATCCGAAGTTTCAGACAGAAGAGGGGGATTCCACTAAAAAAAGGAGAGTCCTTTATTTTAGCACCAAGCTCAGAAGCTTTCTGGAAATGCCAGATTTCAATCTTACCAGCAGAAATTCCCCACAGTCCTACCCCTTAACCTAGATTTTTTTGAGGGAGGAAAAAAAAAATCCCTGTGTCTAAAGTCTTGTTTCTGACATTAATCCATCACATGTAGTCAAGGCCAATAGTAATACACGTTTAACTGTAGAATGCTGGCATCCAGGCTACACTATGTCTGCATGTGATGGAGAGCACTGAGCTAGAATTGAAGTCTTGAAAAGAACAGACCGAAACAACAGAAAACAAGTAGGTGGAAGAACACAGGTATGAAGCCAGAGGGAAGGATGTGGTGGGCCCTCTTGGGTAGGCCAGAGACGTGGGCTAATCTGACTGGTGTGATTAGGCATGGTGATTATGCAGGTCATGTGTGAATATCCTACATAAATCGGAGACTCAATACATGCTTGGCACACTTTGCCATGGCCTTTTGCACTGTGAAGGCTATTAAACAAAGCTATCAGATTTCTAACCTCCTTTGATACCAGAGCTGGTCAGCCACACAGATCTACTCATGGGGGTTCAGGTTGTACTTTCTGAGGGTTTTTCCTTGAAGGGAAAGGTGATGCCTCTCAGAAGGTTCTAGCTCCTGCTCCTCTTTCTGAGCAGCAACTGTGGTGTGGGGTTTGAGATTCTGATGCACATGGGCACAACAGAGCGGAGAAAGACAAGGAGCTGGTCCTTTAAGGCAGGCTCGGGGTGACTCACTCTTTTGTACTGTGGGAGCAGAACCTTCTAATCATTGCCTGTCATTGTGTGTGTGTGTGTGTGTGTGTGTGTGTGTGTGTGTGTGTGTTTGTGTGTGTTTGTTTGCTGTTGATGTTACCTGGAGATAAGTGATTCTTAAAAGTCATATTGGTTAGGGATGAAGAAGGAGGAAGAGCAGCAGGAGGGGGAGGAGGATGAAGAAGAAAATGATGATGATGATGCAGCAACCAACTCAACAAGGATGGGGATGTTGCTCAGTGCTTGAGTGCTTGTCTGACATGCCACAGGCCCTGGCTTCAATATTTTCCCCCACCTCATAAAGCCCCACATAGTGGTATATGCCTTTGATCCCAACATAAGTAGTGTGGATGGAGGAGGATCAAAATGCAAGATTATCCCTGGCTACTGAACAACTTCAAGACTAATTTGAGTTACATGAAACCCTTACTCAAAACAACAAGAACTAACCCCAAGAATACAGTTTTGTAAAAAGACAATGTCATTTTACATATCTCCCTTCAGTAGCTGAGTAAGCAAGACCCATAAACTGGCAAACGTACTCGGGTTCTTATATGGAGAAGGAGGATAAAACAGCAGCTATATCAGGGATGTGGTGAGGAGGGGGTGTAGTGTGCAAGTGCAGTACCCAGTGTTTGTCACATATCTACTGGATAAATGTCACTCAGAGGAACAGAAGTGTATATGATAGTAACAGTTGTCTTCTGTTCTGCCCAGGTCCTTAGTTTCTTCCTGGGTGTGTAAGCCTCCTGCTAGTTGGCATTACTCTTTCTCATTTTACAAAGCTCCCAATGCTGAGTTCAGCGGTGCACTCACATCTGTCTGTGCTCCTTGATTTAATAAACATGTCTTTCCATCAGCTTTTGAGGTTTGGAAGAGACTTTTGTCAATAAGAGAGTTGTCTGGTTGAGATAAACTCCAGTTCTCCCTTTCAAGGCTGTTTTCTTCAGTCTCGATTTGTGCTAGCATCTTGAACAATAAACCTCACTCTCTAAGAGCCCAAGTCACAAGGCACTGCACGTACTTGTGTGGGATACCACATCTGGTTAATGCAATGCTGGCATCAGGAACTTGGATTCATACATGGTGCCCAGCATTCTACCAGCTAAGCTGCATCCCTAGCCCCACCTCTCTTATTTTTATCTATCTCCCTATCTATTTCCCTATCTATCTCCCTATCTATTTCTTTATTTATCTATATTTCTGTTTTGCTGTGATTTTTATTTTATTTTTAAAATTTTCTTATTTCTATCCATTCACCTGTGGAAAGATATTTTGATTGTTTCTAAGTTTTGATAATTATGAATAACAGAGATACACATGAAGCTTTTTTTTATACATACATTTTTAACTTCTTTGGGTAAATACTGATGAGCCAATCACACTAAGAAACCATCAAATTGCTCTGAAAATGGTCACATCATTTTGCATTCCTATCAGTAATTATGGTGCCTGTTGACCACATCCTTGCCATAATTTACTGTTTACAAGTGTCTTAGATTCTGCTCATTCTAACATAAGAACATAATAAGTATGTGATAACTTTTTTAAATTTAGTTTGTAACTCGCTAATGATATGTGTTGAAAAAATAGCTAATTAAATGATTTAACCAGTATTTATATTATATTTAATTGGTCGGTGGTGTTAATCCTTAACCTGCCATTATAAATGAATACACACAGACACCATGTGGATTTTAACAAGCCTAGGCCTGAGTTGTACAATCCTAGCCCATCTAAGCTAGCTCATAATTCTATTACCCAAATATGACCCCATATATACATACATACCTTTGGACTATTATTCTCCACACTATGCTGATGTTCCAGGCCATGTAGAAGGATCTTCTTTAATCTACCCCATGATGTGTCCTTCTTGTTTGCTCCTGGCTTTTCCCCAGCAAGCTTCTTCTTCTCAAGATGGTCTCTGTCTCTCAAAAGGCCCTTGTACCTTAGTCCTGCCTACCTCCATCTTTGCCCAATATCCAGGCCTCAGCATTTATTTAACCAATTAGAGTCAAAGTAAGTAACAGACTGCAAGTAGGGCCAATCAACATTTAGAATACTTAACACCACCCCATCAGATATGTGACTGTCTTATCCATCACTTGTATTCCTTCTAAGAGTGAGGTATCTAATCCAGTCTCATCCCAGTCTGTTTTTGTTTTTTAATTCTTTTAAGTAGTCTTTTTTAAAAACTTGAAAAAAGAGTTATTATTTTTAAAGTGTTATGACTATTTTGGCTACTTGTATATATATGCATCACATATGTGAATGATGCCTACAGAGGTCAAGAGGGTGTCGGATTCCCTGGGGCTGGAGTTATGGATGGTTGTGAGACTCTATGTGGGTGCTGAGAATTAAAATAGGGTCCTCTATAAGAGCAGCCAGTATTCTTCACTGCTGAGCCATTCCCAGCCCAGGACTCAGTCTCTGGAGAGAACTGAACAGTAAGAATCTGATCTGTTGGCCTTGAGAGATGGTGCAGAGGTTAAGAGCTTCTCTTCCAGAGAAGGTTAAGGCTGCTCTTCCTGAGGTCCTGAGTCCAATTCCCAGCAACCACATGGTGGCTCATAACCATCTATAATGAGATCCTGTGCCCTCTTCTGACCTGTAGGCATACATACAGACAGAACACTGTATACATAATAAAGAAACAAACAAACAAATACATCTTTAAAAAGAAGAGCTGATATGTTTATGTTTAATCCTATGGACTTCACTTCTGGTTTGTATGTAAAAAGCCATTGCCTAACCTAAGGTGATGTATATGTTCTGTGTTGTCTTCATTATTCTGTTTTACTTTTATGACCATGACATATTTTGTCTCTTAAGATGCGCTCCTGCTATATGGGCCAGGCAGGTCCTGGGCTAGAGCAAGCTCGCCGTCCTCCCACCTCAGTCTCCTGAGCAGCATGTGTGGACTGTCACTCCTGCCTCAGGAAACACACGTTTTGCAGTGTCTTATTCTCAAAGATCCCAGGGCTGCGTTTGAGTGTGTCCATCTGTAGGCTATTTTTTCTGTCTCATTGATCTGTTTGTTTATATGTTTTAAATTTTTGAATAAACCTTTAAAAAACTCATTTATGATACCAAAAAGAAAACTTAAATATATGTTAAAAGTGTAAAACAATTTGCACAAGTATTTTTGACCCTGATGCAATGAAAGAAAGAAGACACACAACATCAACATACTGTCTAAATGTGTCTTGTCTCAGAGATATCAGTACTGGAAGAAACTCATGAGAACTCAGTTTCAGACATGTCACATGTGGGCAAAGATGTGTGCATAGAAACACTGATATCCTGCAACTATTTTGAACAAACTGAAGAACATCTGGAAATATGGTAAGAATTGCTTAGTACCTGTACTTTAGACAGATTCTATTAACTATTCTTGTTCTATCAGAAAAAAGCAAAACAAAACAAAACAAACAAACAGCCCTTTGAGCATCTGATTTGTATTACACTAAATTGAAAATTTTCATTGGGAAATTTTTCATAGCTGTGTTTTGTTCTCACCTAAGAAATAGCATGCCTCTTATTTTAATCCTAGTATCTCCCACTTTTCTCATTCTGTTCATGTTCTCAGTTTTTGTTCAAGCTCAAGCATGTTTTTAATTTTTGAACTAAAACATATCTTCACATACATGTATGTTGGCATGTACCCCACATCCTACTACCCATCCCGTTCTTGCCCCTCCTCCTCCCATTAGTTCCCCTTGTTCCCTTAGACAGTTTTACTTTTACTTTCATTCCACACACATTAAAAAAAAAAAAAACTATTGCACTCGATGCTCATAAAAATAAAACAGAGCTGAGCATGGTGGCACATGCCTTTAATCCCAGCTCTTGGGAGGCAGAGTCAAGGCCAGCTTGGTCTATAAAGTGAGTCCAGGACAGTCAAGGATACACAGAGAAACCCTGTCTCGAAAAACCAAAAAAAAAAAAAAAGTACAACAGAGTTCCAATTTCAAAAAATCTCTGCCTCGGGACCCAGGCATACCACTTCTGGGTATACATCCAAATGATTCCTCACCAAATCACAAGGACGTTTCCTCATCTATGTTCATAGCAGCCTTATTTGTAATAGTTAGAAACTGGAAACAACCCAGATGTCCCCCAACTGAAGAATGGATTAAAATACTGTGGTAATCTACTCAATGGAATACTACTCAGCTATCAGAAACAACAAAATCATGCAATTTGCAGCCAAATGGATGGAACTAGAGAAGCTTATCCTGAGTGAGCTAACCCAGACCCAGAAGGATGCACATGGCATCTATTCACTTATAGTCGGATTTTAGCCATATAGTGCAGGATATCTGTACTACAACCAACACACCAAAGGGGACATGGACGTAGACTTTTTTCCTGTCAATGAGACTAGTGGTGCTGCCTTGTAGGCCCCCAGTGTATGAGGAGGCTCTTGGCCCTCATATGACTATTGAACTGGGGTGGGGGACTGTTATGTAGGGACACTCCTCTCCAGAGAAGTGTGATGGAAGGGATAGGGGGTAGAGGGTGGGAGTGTAGGACTGGGAGGGGTGGAAAGATGTCACTGCGATGAAGATGGAACCTGAAGTAATAAATAGTTTTAAAAAATCATTGCCTTTTGATATGTAAAGTTTTTAATATTAAAAGAAGAAATGTATCAAGATTTTTAAAAAACTCATGAATGTTTCATTGGTTCAAATTACTTTCTCTCATCTTCTAAAGTAGCCCATCCTGAAATCTCTCTTAAGAAGTAAACACCTAAAGTACTGTGAGCAGCATAAGACTCTTCTTTTCCTTATGAAACCTCATGGGAAAATTTCCATCTGAAACAAGAGGAAATTGAGTTGTCCTGATCGATGGTGGACCAAACCCTTTGGGTTGAGACAGTAAACATGATCCATCAAGCTTCTGGAATGGAATCCTCAGGCTTCCTAAAATAGATGAAAACAACTATTATTGGAAACTGCTTAGATGGATAAGTGCATTTTCTATCTTCTTCCTGACACAGAACCAGCTTTTTCTCCTGAGTATTATATTGTGTTTAACATATTTATCAATTTACTTGTTATTTATTCATTGTGTGTGTGTGTGTGTGTGTGTGTGTGTATGCTCACACATGTGCTTGCATGCCACAATGTGATCTACGGAGGTCAAAGGACAACTTGATGGCATGGTTCTTGTCTTCTGACATATTGGGTCCAGCGTCAAACTCAGGTTGTCAGGGTGGGGAGCAAGTACATTTACCTCTGAACTTCCTTGCTGGCCCTGGCCCTTTTAAAATTCATCTTTAAAGGCCTGCTTTGGCTTAGGTTTAAAATGTTCACCAAAGTTTCACATACTAAAGGGTAGGCCTCAGCCTGTAGTACTACTGGGAGGTAGCAGAAGCTATAAAAAGTCCTGGTGGGAGGAGTTAGATCCCCAAGGATGTGCTCTTGAAGGAATTTGGGAATCCAGGTACACTCTTCTCTTATTTTGATTATTGGTCATGAGGTAAGCAGCTTTTCTCTACCACACACTTCATGCCATATGCTCTCCTTTACCCCAGGTTCAAAAGCAATGCATCTAACTAGCCATGGCTGAAACCTTTAAGACTATAATTTAAAATTTCTTCCTTATAAGTTGATTGCTTCAGGTAATTTGTGACAGCTATGAAAAGCTGACCAATACAAAGTCTAATTCAAATTGTAACCTTTTTTTTTCAGTGACAATGAGAACTTTTTTTAATTATAATACCTTTCTACTTTCAGCATAATGTAGATATGGTTATGAAGACTGAAAGCTGTTTTCTTTCATATTTTAAAAGATTAGAGCCAGTGAGATAGCTCAGTTAGGTAAGCACTTGTCATGAAAAACTACTAACTTGACTTGCATAACTAGGACTCACACGGTGGAAGGAGAGAACCAACTATCAGCTGTTTTCTGACTTACACACACAAAAACACACACAGGCATGCACACACACATGCACACACCCACATTTCAATAAATGTAATAAAAAAACTAAAAAAAAAATTACATAAGGTCTTTGTAATGGAGGTCAAGCAAATCTTTGTTCTTTTTGCACTGGTAGTTATTTCCTGAAGGAAGGACAAAATGATCCTTGGGTAAAAGCTGGGAATATAGGTCTCTTGCAGAGGTATACTGACTGCCAGATCACCACAGTCCTGTGCTCCAGAAGTGATGGACTCTTAGAGATGGAAATGCTTTAGGTCCACATAAGGCAAATGAAGAGCTCATCAAAAAGTGGAGTTTTGGCCGGGCGGTGGTGGCGCACGCCTTTAATCCCAGCACTTGGGAGGCAGAGGCAGGCGGATCTTTGTGAGTTCGAGGCCAGCCTGGTCTACAAAGCGAGTCCAGGACAGCCAGAGATATTCAGAGAAACCCTGTCTCGAAAAACCAAAAAAAAAAAAAAAAAAAGTGGAGTTTTGGTGAGTTAGTCAAATGTGTGTGTTAAAAATGTGAGACTGGACATGCAAGTTGTTTCACTGGAGAAAAGTGCTTGCCACCAGGCCTGATGGCCTGAATTCCATTCCCAGATTCCACGTAGTAAGTAGAGAGATTCTCTTCTGACCTCTACAATTGGCTGTCGCTTTTATGCCTCCCACAAATAAATAATTAAATATACAGGGAAAAATTTACACAGCAGGACATGTACATGTTATCTGTAAATATGGTCTTTTGTCTAAAGGTCTTTAGCATCCACTGATCTCCTACTGATTCCCAGAAATAACTATTTATTACTGGACGTAGTTTCAGAGTCTGAAAAAGTAAATAAACAGATGGGCATTAGGTTTATGGTGCCCATCAAAGTACACCTAACCAATGACCTTTACCACACACCCAATCTTTGGTATAAGGAATTCCAATCTATACTGTAAGCATAAACATTCAGGGAAAACAAACCACTATGCCACAGAAAAAGTTTTCTTTGACTTCTAAATGAACCATTTAGAATCAGAAACTATTAAGATAAATTAGAATCTAAGTGTCACATTAGAACAGTTTACAACAGAAGTTCATTTTTTTTTTTGGTTTTTCGAGACAGGGTTTCTCTGTGTATCCTTGGCTGTCCTGGACTCACTTTGTAGACCAGGCTGGCCTCGAACTCACAAAGATCCGCCTGCCTCTGCCTCCCAAGTGCTGGGATTAAAGGCGTGCGCCACCACCACCCGGCTTACAACAGAAGTTCATAAGGGAAGGACAGACAAGTTTTTTTTTTTTTTTTTGCAGTTTACTGCATAGGATTAGAACAATCACAATATACCTACTTGCCATTTATGTCAAATCTACTGCAAGATTAAAATGCACCTTGAATTCTAGGTTGAAAAGGTTACCTTGGATATGAAAAGTAAAAAACACCAGAGGTATGTGTACAAATACCATGAGTCTCAAAACTGTATTTGAACATGGCTACTAACTAGGCAGCAGGTAACCTAGGATGAAGAGAAACTGAGGGGTGATACACAAAGGTCAAGATGGTCTGTTGCAATGTGGGAGAGAAATTGTGGCCTATGCAGGTAGAACTTTCCTTTCATTTACTCTCTTCTGGCATGTTAAAACTTCTTGAGAAAGAAGGTATCATTTTTCGAGAGCTCTTGTAAAGGTTTATGAAATGAATTCATTGAGAAGTTTGATATCATTATTATTGTTTGCTCTGTGTATGTGTGTGTGTGTCTGTCTGTGCGTGTGTGTCTGTGTATCTGTGTGTCTGTATGTGTGTCTGTGTATGTATGCGTATTTGTGTATAGGCTCTGCATAGTTTTGCAGAGATCAGAGGATGATGTTGAGTGTTTTGCTCTATTACTCCCTACTGAGTTTTTGAGACAGAGGTTGTTATTAAATCTGGTGCTCACTACTTAGCTAGACTGGCTGTCCATCAAGCCCTTGGGATTCACTTATACCTACTCACCCTTGAACTCCTGCCTCCAACCATCAATAGAGTTAAAGACCTACACTGTCACACCCAGCTTCTTACATTGGTGTTGAGATCCCCATGGCTGCAAAGTAAACTTTTTAGTGACTGGGCAATCTCCTTAGTCTCTAAAAGCTTTTTTGAGATATGGTCTCAATGTATAGCCAGGCTTGCCTAGAACTTGCTCTATAACCCAGGCTGGCCTTGAAATTATGGGCAAACCTGCTGGGATTACAGAAATAAATCATCATGCCTAGCAAGATGTGATGCTAAATGGCAGTAGCACTCAATGTAATGACATCTCTGGCCTTGAAGACTTTTGTTCCTTGTAGACTCACCAATAGGTGAGTCAGAGACTCTTTTCCATCTTCTTATAGTTGATAAAGCCATCAATAGAAGTGAGAGGAAAGATATGTTCTATTTCCACATCAATTTCCTGAAAATAAACTGATTTAGAGTCATGCAGTGGTGCACACCTGTAATCCCAGCACTCCAGAGTATGAATCAGGAGGATCACAAATTCCAGGCCAGTTTGGACTATATACTGAGAGCTTGCTTCAAAAGAATATAAGATAACACATTTTTCATCTTTCTTCCTGCTTCCTGGGGCCTAGAAGGACAATGGTGCAGATCTATCTTTAACCCCTGTCCTAAAAGTTGGGTATGGCAGAGCTTCATGACAGTGACATGTGGGCCTTAGAGAAGCCCCATGAGCAGAGTGTGTGTCATTAACCCGCCAACTAGTTTCAAGAAAGAGAAGTAAAATCCTATTTTCTGTTAAGTATGTTAGCTTTTCCTCATTAAAACTGTATATGGTTCACTCGGGAGGCAGAGGCAGGCGGATCTCTGTGAGTTCGAGGCCAGCCTGGTCTACAAAGCGAGTCCAGGACAGCCAGAGCTACACAGAGAAACCCTGTCTTGAAAAAACAAACAAAAAACAAAACAAAAAAAACTGTATATGGTGCCCCAATTACTAACACATACATGACGCTGGCAAGGAGTTGAAAATTAATACTGCCACCTAAAGACTGAGATGAGCCTGAAGATGTCAGTTACAAGAAACAAAAGGGATTGCATCAAGGTACTTATTGAGGGAGGAAGACTAAAGTGAGCCACTGCTAGGGCTCCCCCAGGTAGGCACCTAGATGATGAAGATTTCTGTTTTGTATTTTTGAAAATATCCCTGGGTGGTCTGGAACTCAGAATGTGGCTCAGGTGGGCCTAGAACTCATAGAAATCTTCCTGAATTAGTTTCTAGAGTATTCAGATTACAGATGTGAACTACCATGCATGACCTGCCTTCCACCCTCTTCTTACCTTGCCTTCTTCCCTCCTCCCACCTCTTTAATATGTCTGTCTGTCCTTTTTTCTTTTCTTTTGACATCTGAAAGGGTAAGAGCCAAGTGTCAATGAAGGTTCTCCATCTACTTTAAATTGTTGCTAAGACCAATCAGTTCCAACACTTCATAGAAAGGCAGCAAGGCAGGCAGGATGGGAACAGGGCAGAGCAGCAGAAGATAAGGACGGAAACTGACTAGATACTGCATTTTGGTGTCAAAAGTAAGAAAGGAAGAGGAACCCAAATCGATTCATGGCTAGCAACCACCAATCATGAAACTGACAGTTAATAGTAATGGAGAGCAAGCTGGGCGGTGGTGGCGCACACCTTTAATCCCAGCACTTGGGAGGCAGAGGCAGGCGGATCTTTGTGAGTTCGAGGCCAGCCTGGTCTACAAAGCGAGTCCAGGACAGCCAGGGCTACATAGAGAAACCCTGTCTCGAAAAACCAAGAAAAAAAATAGTAATGGAGAGCAAGTTCTGGGAGCAGAGCAGGCTGTGCACCTTGGTCTTTCCTTTGTTTATTAACTGTGAATTTGTGTTTGGTTCGGAAACATTTCAAACCTCAGCATTATATATTTCAGTTTCCATCCTGATACAATTAGCTTCTGGAAACAGTCTTCTAGCCACCACGGTCAGCATTTTTTCTTACCTCTGAGTATGTGCAGAAGTCTCTCCTTGAACTTCCTCTTTGCTTTGATGTTCAAGTTTCTGAAGAAGCCTGGGACCCAGCAAACCAATCAGTAAGCTTCCAATTGGTGCTGTGATGAGGATGGCCAAAAATGCCACCGTCAGCACATCCATTCCATAGTCTTCTAACTGCTTCTCTCCATGTGATCTTGCTGTGTCCAGAGCCACAGACCCAATGGCAGCCTATGACAGTTTTAACACAAGGTTGGAAACATAAGACAAACAAATGTTTTAAAAGTGAAATATTTGACCGGGTGGTGGTGGCGCACGCCTTTAATCCCAGCACTAGGGAGGAAGAGGCAGGCGGATTTCTGTGAGTTCGAGGCCAGCCTGGCCTACAAAGTGAGTCCAGGACACCCAGAGCTGTTACACAGAGAAACCCTGTCTTGAAAAACAAAAAACAAACAAACAAACAAAAAGTGAAATATTTTATTATTTGAGAAAAAAAGTTGCTTTTCCTTTTGCTCAACTAATTCAGATTAGTTTTCTTTCAAAGTATACTGGAGTTGGTCTGACTATCTACAAACTCTTACATAGAGAGTAAATCTTCCTTATGTGATAGGTAGACATCAGTCATGTACTATAAGGTCTGTACATTTCAAAATATTAGGAGAAAACAGATTCATAGTATTAATCAAATATTGCTGTACACGATAAATTTCTCTTACAAAAGATGGAAATTACTGCTTGTTTCATATTTTAACTTTAAGAATTTGTATTAATAAAGAAAATGTTTATCCCGTCTCTGTCTTTTGGCTAAGATCAAGTTCAGTACCTGTTCTTATCACTTTAATAAATAAAAAATTTAAAGGGGTGGTTATATTTATTAGAAGAGGGTGAAATTTTAAATTAGTGTATTTTCTCTGGAGCACACACTAATTCTCAAACTTTCTGAAATATGAAAGTAGTAGACCTTCAAAGTGATGTTAAATTTATTAGTTATTTGGTGAGTTCTTTGCCCCAGGAGTTGGTGAAGTGTTTTATTTAATCTGTATCTATTAGAATGGATTATGAAAATTCTCATTTTCTTTTAGAGGCAAAATGTAATATTATTAGTTCACTCAGGGAAAGGTACACTAATCTATCTGGTTAACTCCTTATAGCAAAGAGAAGAACAATGTTTGCTTCTAAGATAATAAAATAAGAGAGAAAATATGCATCAGTCACACAATGACAGAATCTAGTTGCCCACAGGTACCTGAATGCTCCTTCTTTCTTCTGCACCAGAACTCCTGAGTTTTAGCTGCTTACATTGCTGACAAAACAGAGATCTCACGTCTTTAGTCTCTTTTTAGTTAGATTACCTGTACACCTATGCTCTGGCTGCGGAGTAACCAGTGGAGATGAGAGGCTGACATGGATTGCTGCCCAAAACAGAATGGACACATATGCTTCTCCCTCTCCCCACTAGAAGAAAATAGCAGCACAAGTTGAACTATGGCTGAGAGGCACAGTCACCTTGTCAGCTTTGGAATGTTCATGCTAGACTACTGGAAAGAAAGAAAAGAAAGCCTAACTCACTCAGTTCCTTTGTTATTTGTTAGGGTCTTTGTTATTGTGGGTTAGTCTGTGTAACACGTAATTGAACATTTGTGAATTCTTGGCAAGAGCATCATTTGGTGTATTGCAGTATTTAGTTCTCTTCCAGTTCTCTATTTTGTATATATGTATATGTATGTTTTAGGGTATGCATGCATGCCAAACTGTAATTTAAAATATATTTCTTTAAAATATATGTATATATTTCTTTTGACAGATCATAGACCAAAGTATTAAGAACTACACACACACACACACACACACACACACACACACACACACATATTTGTATACATATATATGCATATATAAGCCTCCTTGTTTTCTATGTGGTAACAACTAAAAACTAAAATTCCATATAAGATAATACAGTCATTCTCTAGCTGTTCTTTATTTGTAAATTCAACTAACTGCAGCTCAGAAATACAACAGAAATTTGCATCTGTATGAACATGTATAGACTTTCTCTTCATCATTACTCACTAAATAATAGAAGAGCTAATTGCATCATAAAATACATATGCATAAAATAATATAGGAGATATGTTTAAGTTATAAGCAAACAATAAGCCTTTTATATAATATCTTGAGTGTCTACAGACTTGTTATCCACAGGGTCTTTGAACTCATTCCCCAAGGATATTGAGGAGTGACTGTGTGTTTGCCTCCAGAAGACATACAGTATCCATCAAATCCTATATATGTAATTTCTCCTTATTTAAAAAAAATTGCTCATGGTAGAAGAGTATCAGCCTTCAATTTAGCATTAAAAAAAAGAACAAGATGAAGTCAGTCACAATATTTACCTACTGATGTTACTAGTGTTGAGGAAGCTGTGGCTGCTATGTCAGACAAATTATTCCATTTATTGCCCCACTACACTATCCTTCTCCACCTTTCTGTCTTGAGACTCCTTTGAAAGTCTGATGAAAAAAAACAAAAATGTCTCTGGAATGAATAGATACCCAGTCCACAGCCATATGAAGCCTAGAATATAATCACAGCATATATGAATCATCACAATCTCCCCAAATTAATATCATATCTGACTTTCACTGCATGACGGTAAAAGTCTACATACTCCAATAACTGCAAAATAGTCTGTAGGATGCTTGACTTATTTTATGCAACTAGTTTGAAAGTAGATAATACAATTATAGATCTATGATATTTGTACAAAAATATAACATATAATTCTAATTTAATTAGCATTTCCAGATATCCTGATAAATACATGCTCAGCAATGTCAAAGGATTACTTACATGTGTTTTCTTTATCACTTGTGTATTAGAATGTAAAGTGGCTGAGACAGTGTCATAATGTTTAGTTAACGGTGAATAGTCAATACCAGCTACTCATTTATGAAATCAAGGCAAGAGTTTCCCCATAACCATGAGTGATATTTACAAGGTCCTCAGGAGACCAGTGAAAACATGGATAGCACCACATTTTCATATACAATGTTTTTACTTCATTAAATCAAGAAATTTTGCCTCTTAATATTAAAGAAAAAACCTCATATACAAATTGCAATAATCAGAACTCTTGTTCTCTGACACTATTATTAAGTAAAAGGCTCACTTGAACATAGCACTAAGGTACTCCAACAGTCAATGTGATAGTTAAGATAGCTACAAAATGATCAGCAGTGTCTACAATGTAGAGCCGCTGGACAAAGAAAGACACATTCATATCCAATGGCAGTCAAAGCAAGACGGCTCAGGCCAGTGCAGTATCTCACTGTGGCACTCAAAACAGCATTTTAAAACCTAAGTGTTTATTTCTATAATTTTCCACTTAACATTTTTAGGCCATGGCTGCTGTGAGTGGCAGAACCCACAAAGAGTGAAACCGTGGATGAAGGATAATCACTGTAAAGCATTTAAAAATTACTCGTTAGGCTGGGCTTGGTGGCACTTGCTTCTGAGTTCAAGGCCAGCTTGATCTGCAGGGAGAGTTCCAGGACAACCAGGGCTGCAAAGAGAAACCCTATTGCAAAAGCAAACAAAACAGCCCCCCCCGCAAAAAAAAAAAAAAAAACAAAACAAAAAAACTAAATTCCTTTCCAATGACTCTTTCATTATGTATAAAGATCGGAACAAATGTAATTTATCATCAATCATGATTATTGAAGGATTTCCAAACATTAAGATGAGCCATGCTCACTTGCTATTTCCTGCTCACCTGCCTGCCTGCCTCCTTCCCTCCCTCCTCCCTTCTTTCTTCTTGGGAAATCTGAAATAAGAAGCATTAAGATGTCTCTTTTCGGATGATTTAGTGTTTGGAATGATAAAAGTTCAACTCCTCTGTGGTCACCACTGCTTTCTAGTCATGTAGGAAGTTTTTGAATTTTTTTAACCTTCACTCTGGTGAAGAAATGTAAATTTTCACCTAAAGAAATTTAAATGAGCCATCACAAATGAAACTTTTAGAGTAGATTAATGCAAAATCTTCATAAATCCAGCTATTCAACCACATATTCACTCACATATTTCTGTTATTTATCAACTGTTTACTTCCTCCAAATTTAGGTAAGTCTTACTCAATATCTTAAGGTGTCAAAGGTGTCACACAGAGGTAATAGTTAAAATGATATGCCTTTCTAGTGATCATTACCTACCTGGACTGTGGCCTTTGGAAGCCATGCAAAAGAAATAAATATCTTTTCCTTTATGTTAAAACCAGCAAAGCAAACCATCAGGAAAGTAGTCAGAATTCGTATCAACACTGCAATGCCAAGGGTTGCAACACAAAGGCCTGAAGGAAATATTCAGGTTTTAGAAATAATGGGATGCTAGGAGAAATTACATTTCAAAATATTATCACTAGGAGTAATGCTAAAACTTTCAATAGGAAAAATGTCAAAACATTCAATACAAACTTGGTTGCATATAATTGATAAAGAAATGATGAAAATCAATCATACCATTGTTTAAAATCTTTCCTTTATAAAACCAGAACTTAATCAAACATATTTGAATTCTCAAAAAGGAAATTTAAATTATTTGTTGATGCTTCTGCCTTCCTCATATTTTGAGGCTGTCAAGTCCAATGTCAGTATATCATATACTGGATCCATACAACATATTACATATACTGTGCACACAAAATCTTATATACACTGTGCACACGCATTTCATACTTTCCAGCAAGGTCCATACTTTCCTTCATGTGTTTATTTAACACAGTGGTTCTCAGCCTGTGGGTCAGGAACCCTTTGAAGGTTGAACGACCCTTTCTCAGGGGTTGAATATTAGATATCTTGCATATCAGATATTTACATTATGATTCATAATAGTAGCAAAACTACAGTTATAAAATAGTAATGAAAATAATTGTATGGTTGGGGGCCACCACCACATGAGGAACTGTATTAAAGGGTTGAAGCGGTAGGAACGTTGAGAACCACTGATTTAATACAACTCTATTAAATGACATAAAGTGGGCTTGAGAGATAACTTAGTAGTTAAGAGCAGACACAGACATTGGTGTGTGCGTGCACCTGTGTTCACACACGGACACTCAGACACACAGACATTACATCTGTACATACACACTTTTTGAGATGAATAGGAGGGAAGTTTCTGCAATTCAGTAGAGGTGGCAAGGAATAGGATTCCTGATATGAGTGGAATAATACTGGGATGTAAGGGGAGGAATGATATTTACAAATTAACTAATTTGCCAGTGCAGTGCTATTAATCAAGACAATGTTAATATGATGCTGTCTGAATGTAGGATAAAGAATAAATTTCAAACATTTCCATCCCATGGGAACAAACCACAGAACTAACTTTTACCTTTAAAATTCTAGGTCTTGGTTAGAACAGGGCTAGATGAACATCTTTATGTCACGGGGTGGGTAATGCCTGATCTTTCACATAGATTAACAAGCATTGTTCTCTAGCCAACCCCTCTGAAGACTTAGATCATAGTTAATTCTTTATATAATTGTAACAATGGTAAACAGATACCTACTGAAGATATTCCAGATCAGGATTTGAAGGTATAGTTTTAGCACAAGAACTACTGAGAAATTCTTACCAACAGTGTCTGCTCTGAGAGACGCAATGGCCACCTCTGCTCCAATCAGGCCGAAGAGAAGGGGCTGGAAAATGTCCCAGGAAACTGCAACTATCTTCTCCACCTCTGACTACAAGAGAGACAAAGAAAACTTTATTATGTGGAACTATGTATAATTGCCAAAAATTGAATTATTTGATTTGGAATAGGAATTTGAGACCTACAAATAAGAAATCAGAGGCAGATGGAGCTCTGTGGCCAGCCAGCTAACCTAGCCAAATGCACTCAATCTAGCCAAACAGAAGAACTCTGAGCTTGTAAGATAGGAAGATGGGGAGTTCAAGACCAGCCTTAACTACACAGTAAATTTGAAGCCAGGATGTAATATAACCCCCTGTGTTTAAAAAAAGGAAAAAAAATTCAATGCTAGTAATTTTAGTCTGCTTAATGTTTCGTCACAGTTAAGGAACGTGTGCAAATACAATTCTAATAAGCAACACCATTGAAAGAGGAAGAAATGAGTTTTCTCTGTGAAATTATTTTTTTACTTTTATTAAATTTGAGATTTAGTTTATGTATGTGAGCATTTTGCCTGCATCTATGTATGTGCACCTATGGAGACCAGAAGATGGTATCAAATCCCCTACAACTGGTGAGCCACTGTGTGGGTACTGGGAATTGAGAGATTCAAGGGCTCTTTACTGTTGAACCATCTTTCTAGGCCCTACTTTTTGTTTTCAAACTGATAAAAGCCAGAGTTGGCAAGATGGCTCGGAGTAAGGACACATGCCACCAAGCTTGATGACCTGAGTTTGATTCCTGGGACCACTTACACGGTAAGAACTAGTTACTACAAGGTCATACACCTAGTAACTTTTAAAGTTGAGATTAGCCAGAGAAATCTAAGGTCATAGACTGTTGTTTCTTGTCTAAGCTCACAGACTCCATTACACTATGGGACAAGGAAGAGATACAATTCCAGTTCAAAGTTGTTGACTTGTCAAACCTTAAAATGTTTACATTAGGGATAAAGAGGTGGGTTAGTGAGCAAAGTGTTTGCTGAGTAAGCATGAAGACCTGAATTCAGCTTCCCAGTGTCCATGAAAAAGCCAGGGTCAGTATCTGCAGCCTCAGTGTTGTTGGTGGAGACAGGCGGAGTCCTGGAGCTGTCTGGCCAGACAGTCTATCTACAGCAGTGAGTTCCAGATTCAGTGAGAGACTCTACTCAGAAACAAGATGGAGAGTTCCAGAAGAAGACAAATGGCATAACTTCTGGTCTCCACGCCCAAGTATGGGCATGTACACATACACACACACACACACACATACACACACACACACACACACACACACACACAAGCACACACACAAGCACACACACACACAAGCACACACACACACACACACACACACAAGCACACACACACAAGCACACACTCACACAAGCACACACTCACACGCACACATACACACACACACACACACACAAGCACACACTCACACACACGCACACATACACACACAAGCACATACACACACAAGCACACACACACATGCGCAAACATGAAAATGGAAATGGACAAATAGAAGGCAGCTACTGTCATTAACACATACCGAGACACCCAGTGTTTTTAGGGTTTTGGCAAGTCAGTTTTTAAAGTGTCACATACACACAAAGTATGAAAAGGCCGTTGCCTACTGCCTCGCAGCCATATGAAATGGTGACTGGATTCACGAATGTAGAAATAAATTAGATCAGAAGAGGACATGCATTTCACCTATCAGGTCAGTAAAATACTCCAGGACATCAGAAACTGACCCTCTCACAAAATACTACTAGGAATGAAACTTGTAGCCGGTGTTTGCTACTTGTGGGTTCCTTACTCTCTCCTACCCTTCTCTATCTTTATTCCACCCTTCCAACCCCACTCTAGATAAAAGTGGATAGAGGGGAAAGGGGCCATCATTATCGTTAGACTATTTTCTACTGATTAGGGGTGTCAAGTTCCTTGGGGAAAGTTTGATCTTCACCATCAGGTTACTCAATTCCTTCCCTTTTCTGTGCATGGCCGCTTGACAAACTGCAACAAACCACAACCAGAAACCAGCAGCTAGAAGCTGGAAAGCCAGCAGCCAGCAGCAGGAGCAGCAGCTGCTGCTCTTGGGACTCTAGCATTTATAAATCTTCAAGACAACCCAGAATTCCAAATGCCATACACTTGAAGAAACTACTTGCAGCTGGCAAAATCACACCCCTACTAGAACTTGAGGCAAATCCTACTCAGCTGCTGCGGATACTCTGAAGCAGCCCCATATCCCACACCTGAGATCAAAACACAAACATATTCACATAACATTTCTGGGTTTTTAAAGAAACCAAAAATTCTCACTACAAGAACTGGCTTGGCCTATTAAAAGGGCAAGTTGATACTACCAAATGTATACGTAAGCAAGCTAATATGACCAAATGTATACACATGCATGCTCTTGCCTAGAGCAAAATCCTATGTTTGGAGATTTATCTCATGGGGAATCTTAAAAACACAGTTTTTTGTTGATTTGAAGATATATATATATATATTTTACATTTTTCAAGATTTTATATCATAGTTTGTTAATGTTTTTCTTAGTATATGCAAATAAGAGGGATTTTTAGAATTGATAATGTGTAAAAACCTAAGAAATATAGTCCATGTCAGGGTTTATTGAAGCAATGGCTATTGTAACATAGAAACACAACAACGTAGACTTTATTGGTAAGAAGCTAGTCATGCTGAGCAGTGCTGACGCCTGACTTTAATCCCAGTACCTGGGAGGCAGAGGCAGGAGGATCTCTAAGTTTTGATAGGGAGAGATTATGATCCTATGAACACAGTGTATTTTAAGCAAAGACTTAGTCATAGATTGATTGCTATATATGGGTGAAAGGCATATGCATATAGACACTGGGTCTGCATTTCTGTATGTTTAGAAAATAGTTCTTGTGATGAAAGATTTTGTTTTCACTAATAGCTGAAAAGAAAGAATTGTATCAAGAAAAAAAAAAAGAGTCATGAACAGATGGAATTGCAAATGAAGTTCACCTTCTTGTCACTCCACCTCATGCCTGCAAGGAAAGCCATGACCAATGTGCACAGTCCTCCTGACCCAGGGAAGCCAAAATGGACACTGCTGAACACAGCTAACACAGCAAAACCCAGAACTAGGAAGGCTCGCTTCCACACATGGTTGCCCTGGAAGGAAAAAGAAAAGTCAATTAGCTCAATTAGTTCAAATAACCAATTTTAAACGATTAATTATTCCATAGCTAGGATTTAGATGAAAACAAGAATACTCTGTGAACAACACTTGCTTTAGCTAGATTCCCAATGTCATTCTTCTGAAACTTCAAAATAATGCCTTATAAAGACAACATTTCCAACTGCTTTTTCAATGTTAGAAGAATTAAGAGAGTGAAGGGAAATAAAGTTTTGCTTCTCATTAGGAAAAAAACTTTGATCTTGAAGAGAGATGTTTTACCATAATAAGCTGCTGGAAGCCTTATCTGTTTGATGTATTAGGATTTGAAGTATTTTGATACTAAACTGGGTGCAAAAAGCCATTATAAGCCGGGCGTTGGTGGCGCATGTCTTTAATCCCAGCACTCGGGAGGCAGAGGCAGGCGGATCTCTGTGAGTTCAAGGCCAGCCTGGTCTACAAAGTGAGTCCAGGACAGCCAGACTGTTACACAGAGAAACCCTGTCTCGAAAAAAAAAAAGTTATTATAAATCTTGATTTGGCTGGGTGTGGTGGCACACGCCTTTAATCCAAGCACTCAGGAGGCAGAGGGAGGTGGATCTCTGTGAGTTCAAGGTCAGCCTGGTCTACAAAGTGAATCCAGAATGGCTAAGGATACACAGAGAAACCCTGTCTTGAAAAAACAAAAACAAACAAACAAACAAACAAATAAATAAATAAGAAAACAAAAATAAAAAAATCTTGATGTAGTTGAATACTACATAACTCCCCCAAACCTGCATATCTTATTATTTTGTGACTGATACTGTTTTACAATGAACTTTAAAATGTACATAATATTTACAGAGCAGCATTAGGACCTCCCCATTTATAGCTCTCCTCAATCTCATCAATAGGGTAATCAGCAATTTAAAAATGGAGACCATTTCCTCAACTATGTCTTGCACATCCAGCTTTAAGGAAGGTGCTCTAGAAGGTTCTTCCATTGACAATTTACAGCATGATTTTCTGAAACTACTTCTTTTACCTGGTCACTGCTTGGAAAGTACTGAATAAAAAAACCAAGAAAAGATCCAGTTGCCACACCAATTACCACTTCTAAAATGCCTCTGAAGATGTTAAAAACTGTAGACCCTGAAAAACACATAGAAAGAAAAACTTCAGTCAGGATGCTAACCCATAAATACATAAGCTTTAATCTAACATCATAAAGTAAAGCACCTAACCACATGGAAAGGAATTCTTATAGATATTTCCTATGCTCGATATTTTAAAAAATTATTATTTTATGTGTATGGGTGTTTTGCCTGTAAGAATGGCTGTGTATCACATGCATGTACCTTAAGAGGCCAGAAGAGGCCCTCAGATCTCCTGGTACTGGAGTTACACACGCTTGGGACTGTCCTATGGGTGCTCAGGAAATCAAACTTGGGTCTTCTGGAAGAGCAGCCAGTGCTCTTAACTGTCGAGCCATCTCTTCGGCCCCTACTCTCCACATTTTTTTTTTTTTTTGTTGGTTTTTAGAGACAGGGTTTCTCTGTGTAGCAGTAAGGGCTATCCTGGACTCACTTTGTAGACCAGGCTGGCCTTGAACTCACACAGATCTGCCTGCCTTTGCCTCCCAAGTGCTGGGATTAAAGGCGTGCGCCACCATGTCCGGTTTACTCTCCACATTTTTAATATAGATGATTTTAAATATCTTTTTAAATGCTTATAGCCAGGTGTGGTGGTGCACGCCTTTAATCCCAGCACTCAGGAGGCAGAAGCAAGATGATCTCTGAGTTTGAGGCCAGCCTGGTCTACAGAGTGAGTTCCAGGATAGTAGAGCTACACAGAGAAACCCTGTCTGGAAAAACCAAAAGATGAAGAAGAAGAGAAGAAGGAAGAGGAGGAGAATGTACGCTAGAAAGGAACTAATACACTTCAGTTTCCTGTATGGCAAAATGTTATTTAAAACAAACACACAAACAAAATTCTTGGGCTCATACCTAAAAATTCTATCAGGAAATCTAGTCAGGTTTAAATGAAAAAACTCTGATAGCAGGCCATAAGGGGTAGGGAGAGGTGACACAACAGAGTCAGGCAGGAAGATGCTCAGGCTGTGGAAAGCTCAAAACAGACTAAGAATTCCTGTCTGTCTTTTGTTCTTCTTGCCCCCACTGTGACTGACTCTAAGGCAAACCCTGTTGCTTTGAAGTCATGGCTACACTGGCTTCCATTCCCAAGGGTGCTGATTTAATTGGTCTAAGGTAATGTCTACATTAAAAAAAAAAAAACATTAAAGCTCCCTGGGTAATGCTAATGTATAGCTAACCCTGAGAACTGTTGCTTTAAAGGTTCACTCTAGGAAAGCAGTGGGAACATAAGTTGCTTAGAGTGGTACAGTAGAGCTAAACTAAAGACATGTATCTATTATTTTCTTAGGGAATTTGGAATTCATAGGGGTTTGGAACATTCATTAGTTACAGAACAAGAAAGTAACATTAGTTACAGAACAAGAAAGTAACACTGTGAAACCTGGGCTTACAGAAGACTAATTTACAAGGGACTGAGGGGGAAAAAAATCCCTAAAGAAAGGAAAACAGAAAATTCTCCTATTTTAGAATCACAGCGTTCTCTCATCAGGAGTGCTGTCTCTTGTGTGCCTATTTCAAAATCTATTCACCCTTTATGTGGTTTCTATACATAAACTTTCCTAAACCTCTCTAAGAAGAAACTACCCTCTGTAAACCTCCCTACCTTGTATCCTCCTGTCCTGCACTCCAACTCTCAGGCCAAAGAGGCGGGAAATAGGCAGCTTTGGTCTTGTGATGGTTTTGGGAGGGATCCAGCATCTCCCTCACAGGCATTGCCTTAAGTAATCACACCAGGGCTTAAACACTTTAAGAGAATGGCATGCTCTAGACAGGTGACATTACCTGTGGAAAAGGCCACACCCAAGCATGTGTTGAAGCCAGTGATGGCCAGGATGTCATCGAAGCTGCCAGCGGCCATGAGTAAAGTTGGGATACCTTTCTCAACACCGTATCCTGCTTCCTGCAAAAGGAGCATTGAAGGCACCACGACAGCTGGAGATACAGCGCCTAAGACAAAACTAAGCAGCCGGATGTCAGATGCTGTGGTCTAAACAATCTGTTCCCTATTACGACCTTGAGATTCATAACAATGCCTTGGGCTTTTTTCTATACTTTCACAGGTTAGGTTAGAGTTTGGATCATCTGTAGTCTCTTACGTGTCCCAGAAACACACAGGCAGAAAGTTCTATAGAACACTGCTTTTTGAAATATATCCATGGGCAATTTGTTTTGTGATGACCTAGGTTGCCTAAAATATATGTGTCATGAGAGATATTGGGTCAGTAATGGGGTTAGGCCCCAGTAGGTGCTTTAAAATTATATATATATATATTTTTTTCTCAACTGCATTAGGGCTTCAGTTTGCTCTTGAGAACGGAAATAAGACAACAGATCTGAAGGAGGAAGTTATGAGAATGGGGGAAGTGAACTAGTAAGAGCAACAGGGGTAACACTGGGAAGCGTTTTACACACTCACTAAGCTCTGAACACCCACTTCAAGGACTTCACACATATGAGCTCATTTCATCACCATTATCACATTATAAAATAGATACAAGTAAGGAAATCGAGGCAAAGACAGACTGGATAACTGGAAATCACAGAGCTTGAGTTGGAATCTAGGTAGTAGTCCTTGAGCCCTACTTATGACGGGCAATTTCTTCTTGCCTATATGTAAACACTAAATCCTTGCTATATTCTTTTAATGCATGCTTGTCTCATGGCTTTCACCCACTGGACATGAAAACATGACACTAGAACGAACTGTGTAGGAGAACCACCCAGTCACTGTGTCTGGTGGCAGAAGGAACACAGTGGTTCGAACTGCTTATGGAGGCTCTGGGTTGGTATCCAGTATCTAACTCCCAGGCATGGAATCAGTGATACAGAAAATAACAAAACAAAACAAAAACTCACAACTTCTTCAGTAGTTTAGTTCACTGGAATCGCTGCAAAGGTAGCTTCAGAAACACAAACTCTGTGTTATCTTACAGCTGGATTCATTAGATGGTGCTCAAACGCCTATGATATATTTTATGGTGCTTTTAAGAAAATGTTAATTTACATTCTCTTAAATGCAATCAGGAAGTTCCCAATGCCCTTTGATGTTTTCACATGAAAAGAAAAAAATAATTACCCTAGTATGAACCCCCACTGCCACGGCAAATCCATCAGGAAGTGTGAAAGAAGAGCAGAAGTACATGCCTCCACAACGCAGGGACCCATGGCTAGTCGTACACACACACCCTTCAGCTTCTTCAGGGCCTGCAAAGTAAGGGTTGACACACTAATATAGTTCCCTTGGTGACATGTGGACAATATGACCTCCAGCACTTTCTTTTTTTTTTTGGTTTTTTTGAGACAGGGTTTCTCTGTATAACAGGTCTAGCTGTCCTGGACTCACTTTGTAGACCAGGCTGGCCTCGAACTCACAGAGATCCGCCTGCCTCTGCCTCCCAAGTGCTGGGATTAAAGGCGTGCACCACCATGCCCGGCCTCTCCAGCACTTTCTTAGACCATGCTCGGCCATCATGGGCTTTTCAGCTAATTAGTTGATTCAGGAGGCATCATTTCTGCATTCTACATGTTTGAGAGACAGTGTGCCCAGTCCTCCCAAGATTCCTGCCATAGGTAACTACTGTTCCCCTTTTTAGATGTTGTCATTTAAAGAAGGTACAAGTTAAAGTCAGTTGCCTCAGTTCATGAAATTGGTGAGTGTTGGGGCCAAGTTTACAGTCACGAAGGTGACTTCAGAGCCTGTGTATACATCCCACATACTATCTGGCCATTCATTTGACTTGTGGTCTATGGCCCCAGAAGGAGGCCAGATGAGTATGTTTGTCTCCAAAGAACATTCATTTGTGCATTCAAAGGTATGCAGGTAAAAAGCCTTTTCAAAAGTATGCTTAAGACTCATTCCATTCCTGAAATTAAAAATATATACATAAATAAAATAACACTTAAAGACATTAAATAACATGCCCCTGGCAGAGTATTTATAAATATATTATATATATAATATATATATATATTACTGGATGTAATATATTCATTGGATGAAATGAAGTTAAATTCATAATTAAAACACATATAATGTATATATATACATATATAAATGACTCATTCTATTTGGTAGGTAGTTCCTTAAACCAATGTTGTTTGGCCTACACACATGTATTGGCCTTGACACACTGTTTCTCCATGATCATTACCTTATGACTTATGGAGATTTAAGACTTATATCTGTTTTCCCCTCCACAGTGATACCTGTTCCTTCAAAACATAGTATGGGGATAGCTGGACTCAGGCAAGGCACAGAGTAGGAGTACAATGGCCCTGCCTGGAATAAACTCCCTCTTCCAGAGATTGTCATGTGCATTGTCCACATTCATTTCCTGAAGCTTAATAATTATACATACTTGTAATATCGGAAGAGCATATTTACCATACAATAAGTAGAAATTCATACTCCATACCTTTGAATCCAGACCGAGGCCAGCACGAACCAAAATGATAGAAAGAGCTATGCTCCTCAGAGAAGAAGACCACTTGTGCTGGATCTGGACATTCTCACTGATGACTGGGACATTTCTCAAGAGAAACCCAGCAAGCAGCATGCCTCAAATGGATCAAGCAGGACTAGTTAAATTTTCAAACAAGGAGGTTTTTTTTTTTTTAAAGTACTTTACAGAAACTATAATGTAGTTTTTCCTTATGCTTAGTCTTTGGATGAAATGAAGTTAAATACATAATTAAAACACATATAATAAATAAAAGAATCAAAGAAATACTTTATATAGAAAAATGATTAGAATAATTAAGATTGTCCGAATGATTGACTGTAGAAGAGACACACAAAGTATAGCATTTAGAAGGAATAACGATCATATCCTAAATAAGATGCTTTAATCCAACGTCAGTTCAGTCATCCCTGAGTACAAACAGTTCCTGAACATTCCCAGAGCCATCAGCAATAATAAGTACTTGTGTGGATTCTCTTTTACCTTCACAGAAGACAATTTAGTAAGATACACAGCACACTTTGTAAAGGTTTGGAAAACAACTATGGTAAACAGACACTGCCCAGCCATGGGAGATGATGCCACTTCCTTTACTTACTGTTTACTGTTAACTGATCACCTTCATTATTTTATACCACATGAGGAACATAGAATCAGTTGTAGACAGAAGATCATGACTTATGTTTTTATGATGGACAAGCTTTCAGCCTTCAGAGGAAAAAGACTAACAACCCCAACTGACCAAACAGAGAAAAGACAGGTGGACAGGGGAGAGGGTAAAGGGCCTAGGCAAATGTAATGCTTCTGGGGCAGAAAGTGATTACTTCAAAGGCATGAGAAGCTTCACATCCTAGGAGCTACAGATATTTCAGAGTAACTGACCCTGGGTCCTTGTAAGGGGATTCTGCCCACATTTAGAACACAAATAAAAGGAAGATCCCTCTGGCAAAGATCTTGAGGTCTCATCTCTGTATGCCTGTCCTGAGATACCCTCTTCACACTGTGTCCTCCATATGCACCACATTTCACACTGATAAACACATTTATTATAGTTAGGATACTGTGTAAAAATAGAGGCAAGCCAGGCAGTGGTAGAGCACGCCTTTAACCCCAGCACACAGGAAGCAGAGGCAGATAGATCTCAGTGAGTTTGAGGCCAGCCTGGTCTACCCAGTGAGTTCCAGGAAAAACAGGGCTGTTTGGAAAAACAAAAACAACACAAAACAAACAAACAAACAAAAAAACAAACAAATGTAACAAGTTCTGCTTTGTGGCATTTACTGATGTCTGCATCTCAGACTCTTCTAGCACAGCTGATTTTAATGCATCCACGTTGGGTTACTTTTCATGGAATTCAGAAAAAAATGGGCAGAGGAACACCATTAAATGCCATAGCCACAACCTCAAGAGCTTTGAGAAGAGGAAATGTAGTAAAAATAGTCAGGAAGTGACCCACGTTGAGTACTCATTGCTCTTCTTTTTACATGAAAGCTATTTAATTGTAAATTTATATTACTTAATTTAAAAAAAATCACCACATCTAATGACTGGCTTACAAAAGTCCTACAATAACTGGAGGCAGAGCAATGGCTTAGCTGGAAATGTGCCTGCTTTGCAAGCCTGGCAGTCTGAGTTTGATTCCCAGAACCCACAAAAAGATGGAACAAGAGAACTGACCCGGTAAAGCTGTTCTCTGACATGTGCTGTAGGCACACAAATGCCCAAACATTGAATACAGCACACACACACACACACACACACACACACACACACACACACACACACACA
>CAJQZJ010004763.1:2000488-2019415 GCA_907164525.1 Lophiomys imhausi
ACACACACACACACACACACACACACACACACACACACACACACACAGAGAGACACACACACATTTTTGTTCTTTGTTTGTTTGTTTTTTTGAGACAGAGCTTCTCTGTGTAGCTCTGGTTTGCCCTGAAACTTGCTCTGCAGACCAGGCTGGCCTTGAACTAAGAGACCCACCTACCGCCACCTCTTGAGTGCTGGAATTAAAGGTGTGTGACATCACTGTCTGGCTCTTTTGTTTTTGTTGTTGTTCTTTTTTTTTTGAATAATTTTTTAAAATTAAAATTTGCCTTTCATCTCCAGGACAGCAAATTCTGAAATTCTTTATTCCTTTATTTCCCAAAGTTTTCCAGAGTGCCTTTTTTTTTTCTTTCTTTCTTTTTTTTTTTTTTTTCGAGACAGGGTTTCTCTGTATAGCCCTGGCTGTCCTGGACTCACTTTGTAGACCAGGCTGTCCTTACACTCGCAGAGAACCGCCTGCCTCTGCCTCCCAAGTGCTGGGATTAAAGGCGTGGGCCACCATGCCCAGCAATTACAGACAGCTGTGAACTGCCATGAACCCAGAATTTGAACCCGGGTCCTTTGGAAGAACAGCCAGTGCTCTTAACCACTGAGCCATCTCTCCAGCCCCCAGAGTGTTGTTTTTTGTTTTTTTTTTTTTAATATCTGCCATTTGCTTTGAGGAAATCAGGAAGCATTTAACACTTACCAAGAAGAGGAGGCAATGTTGGAAACTTAATGAGTCCAAAAAGTTTACCTCCAGCAACCGCACAGTAGAACAGGATTATAATTCCAAACAGATTTCCTCCAGGAAGACATTCAGGGCCAGTAACTGACCAAACCACAGCCCACAGAAGAACAACCATAGTACCTAAAAAATGACAACAGAAAGAATTGAAAAAATAAAATAAATAAAACCCAAAACACCAGGAAAACTATTTTTTTTAATATGCAAGCTTGGTTGTATTTTGAAGTTATTTTTAAATAAACATTGAATCCACATGTAAATGTTAATAACCATAAATTATAAAGGACAGGAGTAATGTGAACAAGTAGGTGATTACCAACCAGTTTAAGAACCAGGACATTGGGCTGGGAATGGTGGCACATTCCTTTAATCGCAGAGCTCCAGTGGCAGAGGCAGGCAGATCTCTGTGAGTTCAAGGCCAGTCTGGTCTACAATGTGAGTTCCAGGACAGCCAGTGCAGTTACACAGAGAAACATTGTCTCAAAAAAAAAAAACCAAACCAAAACAACAACAACAACAACAACAAAAAACAAACAGGGAATTAACAGCCCCTTTGAGTGCTCCTGTTGACTGTCCTCAGCCCCGTTTCCTTTCACAACGCCAGAAGGAACCACCAACTTGCAACACAGAACAGTTAATATCACAGAGAGCAATCATCGTCTTTGCCCTCTTAGTAGAAATCTGAGACTATCTGAACTCCAGTTATACTCTAGTAGTTAATTCTGCCTTGAATTAAACATTAACCATCACTTCCTTTACAGTCAATGTTTGCTTAGAATTATCACACTTAAAAAAAAAAAAGATCCATCGCTATGTCATCACAAAATGAGAAAGGCAATTAACACAGTGATGGGACCTAATGCCTCTTTTTCTAAAACCTCAAAATAGTTTTTTTCCAGAGGTGTAAGCCACTAGTACAATAAAATGTGTAAAGCACTTTCAATATTTTCTAAGAGTATACACGCTAAAATTTCCATAAAATGTTACAGACAGAATGGAAAGGAAAGCACAGCTTTCCACTGCTAAATTTGACTTTATTAAAGTATAAACTGAACTTTTAAATAATTCCACAATTAGATGGAGTTAAGAGTTTTCATGCTTAGATCACTTTGAAAAAGTCTCTAACTCTCCTTTCATCCCCCATACCTGACAAACAATCGCAAATGCTATTTATGTGTATATTGGTAAGGTAACCCTAAATTGGGTTTAAATCAGTTAATGATTTATTTGTCATTTATGATTTTGGAAAAACATAACTTTCATGTAATAATTACATCTCAAGAAGAGTTTATATGTGTTAAATGATGCAGGAATGAATACAGAACAAAGCCATCATCCTCAGAAGTAAAAGTGTAGGAAAACAGTGAGCACATTTATCTACCAGCAGCTCTCATTTTTCAGGGACATTCTAAACAATTCTGTATTTCAAAATGTGTCCTCAGGCTGGAGAGACAGCTCAGTGAGTGAAGTTCTTGCCAAGCAAGTATGAGAGTGACAGTTCAGGTCCCTAGCAGGTGAGCGCTGATGCCACTATGACAATCCCAGTGCTTAGGAACATAGATGGGATCCCAGAGCAAGCTGACTAGATGGACTGGGTGGATCAGTGAGCTCTTGGTCCAAGCAAGACCCTGCTGAGGGGAGAGAGTGAAATTCAGAGTGAGTGTTATTGATATGGTCATGACCATGTTAAGGGCCAGTGCCTCATTCCCATGGACTGGCAAAGCCTTCCCAACGTGAGGTTCAGAGGGATGGCAAAGCCTTCCCATCCAAGTGCAAATGTTGACAGTGGGTCCACTCTAGCTGTCTCCTGTGGATGTTCACAGCCTGCAGACTGCTCCCCTACAGAGAGAGAGACTGCTCCCACTGAGCTTAGCTAACCCTGATTCCTTGTTCAGGTGTATACGATAACCCTGACTCCTTGTTCAGGTGTATACGATAACCCTGATTCCTTGTTCAGGTGTATATGATAACCCTATCTCCTTGTTCAGGTGTATACGATAACCCTGTCTCCTTGTTCAGGTGTATACGGTAACCCTGTCTCCTTGTGTATCTGTATGTAATAATCCTTCTTCCGCATGCAGCTGTACATAATAAACATGCTGAGCATCCCAGGTGCTGTAGCTTCTCCATCAGAGTGCATAGTCCACCTGATCCCAGCTTTTCTTCATTCTCTTGCCAGCCCAGATAGGTCAATCTCCAGTCAGGGTTCCAGGACCCACGTCATGCAAAGTGTTAGGCACCCAGCCTCTTTATAATAGAGCGAGATGGAGAAAGACTCCACATCAACCTTTGGCCTCCAAACACATGAATGTTAGTGCAAAAAAAACACACATGCACCCACACACATAGGAACAGACACACATGCACATACAGAAAAGACAATGCTACAAAGTGCTAAAAAAGAAAAGATAACAGTTAAAATCACATTATTCAGTTTTACATATTCCTCAGGCAATTGGTATCTGTTTTTATTACAAATGTTTTAACTAGATATGTGTCCATTTTCAGTGGTAAAAGTTAAAAAAATACCATAAGGGGCTGGAAAGTTGGCTTAGAGGTTAAGAGCACTGACTGCTCTTCCAGAGGTCCTGAGTTCAATTCCCAGCAACCACATGGTGGCTCATAATGAAATTTGGTGCCCTCTTCTGACCTGCAGGCATACCTGCAGACAGAACACTGTATACATAATAAATAAATAAATCTTAAAAAAATAGCATAAAGGAAAAAGAAAAAAGAAGAGGTATCAAATTATGTGCAGCCTCTTCAGCTGGTTCATATATTGAGACCTAGTGCTTTGTGTTCCTAACAGTTTAAAATTTTTTTCCACACTGATTCAGAATCTTACTTTTCCAGTAAAAACATTCACCGCCTAAAGTATAACATATTATATTTGTTTTCATTGTCCTGGATGAAAATGAATCTCTGTGAAAGCTCCCTTCTGAAGTACAGCTCTAAAGGTTAAGCTCAGGCTGGGTGGGTGGTGCAGGCCTGCAATCCCAACACCACAGAGGCTGAGGTAGGATGATCATGAGTCCTGAGCTACACAGACAGCCTTTGTTGAAACAAAGCAACACACACACACACACACACACGCACACGCACACGCACACGCACACGCACACGCACACGCACACGCACACGCACATGCACACACACACACATGCTTCCATCTCCCTCTCCCTCTCCCCAAGGTTAAGAGAACTGGAAACTGAAAACTCAGGCCTGGTTTTCAGGAAGCAATACATAGAAAGGCATAAATATACTGCAATTATGTTTTCATTTCTCAACAGTTTCCAAAATTGTCTTAAAATTTGCCTTTATAGACAATTTTCAACTGCTTCTTTCTCATATTATTGCACAGGTAACATACACCATGTGTGCAAATGTGCGTGTATACAGACATACTCTTCCTTTGTGAACAAAAAGTTGTATTACTGATTTTGAACATCTATACTGTCACCAAATTTCTAATATATTTTAGGTTACCTCCTTAAACCAAAAGACAAGTATATCTCAACTGAAACAATATTCAAAAAAGTCAGGATGAATCCTTCTCCCTCCCCCAAATCCTCAAAGTTTACAAAGAAATAGCTGAATTGCAAACCTAGACTCTTACCTGTAAAATGACACAATTTGATTCAAAGCTTAAAGAGAACATTGTTTGTCCAATATTAGTCAAACTGATTTTGATGTAATGACATTAACATTTACATAATGCTTATTTGGTAATGAGATATTTACCACTCGAGCCTTACAGTGATTGTGCATAATTATTCAAATATAGACAAAGTTCTCTAATCTCTGCTCTTTTGACTAAGTTCATTTTTTTTTTTTTTTGGTTTTTCGAGACAGAGTTTCTCTGTGTAACATCCCTGGCTGTCTTGGACTCACTTTGTAGACCAGGCTAGCTTCAAACTCACAGAGATTCACCTGGCCATCCCTCCCAAGTGCTGGGGACTAAGTTCATTTTAACTGGCTCAAATGTGGTGACCACAGACACCTCTGAAACAACAGTTTGAGAGGGTGGCACCCCCACCCCTGAAGGACTGTATGGAGCAGAGACACAACTTTTTATTGTCAGCTGCTCTTTTTCATCTTGTCCTTTTTACCATATGGTGTTGGAGACTCTCACTATGACTTCATCTTTGATGTTCTTTTTCTGAGTTCATCCCTGGCGTATACACACCATTTGTTATCACTCTTCCCACAAAGCCATGTGGAGGGCAAGCCAGTATTCGCCTCAGACTCTGCAAACTTTTGGGTTCTGCTGGTGATTCCTGTGGCTTCTTTTCGCTGCTGTTCAGTAGGTTACTGCCTTCTGTTGGCTCATTTCCATCTGCGCCTTTGGGGTTCATGACTGTCTCCTCCTGTACAAAATTTTTAAATCTTTAAAACTGTGATTTTCATATGTCTTTTAGCTATTGGCTTATCACATTTCAAATCAAATTGCCTTTATTAGAATCTAGGATAATACCTTATAAAGACATACACAAATTTATTACTAACAAATCAGCTAGTGCTTAGAACAAGAACCACTGAAGAATATTTAACAATGAGTCCCTGGGTTTTTTTTTTGTTTGATTTTTAAATGTTTGTGTCATGTAAACATAAAGTTACATAGTACAATAAATACCAGGACCCAAAATTGATATAGTTAAGACATAATTCAAGACCATATTGGCGAATATACCAAAGTAATTCAAGAAAGAAGAAGAGGGCGGGAAAAACAGCAAAAGAGAGCAAGGGAGGCAAGCACACAAAATCTTTCCAGAAAGGTGTTTCTCACCCTGTGTGTTGCAACCCCTTGGGAGTTACAAGGATTGCCTTAGACCATGGAAAACACAGACATTTGCATTATAATTCATAACAGCAGCAAAATAACAGTCATGAAGTACCAACGAAAATAGTTTTATGGTTGGGGTCACCACAACCTGCGGAACCATATTAAAGGGTTGCAGCCTTAGGAAGGCTGAGAACCACTGCTCTAGGAACACAAAGCATTTTGCAGACTATTTTGCCAATGCCAATGACCTTAGCTGGGAAATTGGTAGATGTTATTTACCCTGATCTATATGAACATGGGAATTATGCACGAGGAGAATTTTTCTCTTTTTTTATTGAGCCAGAGTCTTACTAGGTAACTCGGGCTGGCCATCTACTTACAGTATTTCTGCCTCATTCCTCTGAGTGCTGGCATTTCAGGAGTGTGTCACCTGGCCCTGCTGGGAGGATTGTTAGTTGACCAGTAAAGAGTGAGGAGACGCAATTCTCAAAGCTTGGAAATGCATGGTCATGTGCTTAAGGGAACAGCTGGGATTTCCTGCCTTTGGTTAGGGATTTTACCTGTAGCTCTTGATGTACAGAAGCCGAGTGACTGGTTCCGGTGGAGGGCTTTGCATACTGACATTCAACTATCTTATCTTCATTCTCCATATCTTATAATTTCAAAGACGATTACTCAGGGATGAGGAACACGATCTAGTTTGAAGGAGACAAGGCAGTAATTGAAGACCGTAGCAAGTGGATGAGTAAATTCACTTTTTCTTTCCTTAGAACCCTGAGGGTGGACTCACAGTAAGTCAGACTGCTCTGACCTTTCCATTGCTGACCTTTTCTTGAGCCCAACATATTATCTTCATCCTTATCTAGTTTTTGGCAGTTCTTAAAATAAACCCTTGTTGGCCTATCACATCTTAATTCCTTTCCCATCATTCCTTGAGGGTTATGCCCTGAGACACAGAGCATTATCATTTGTAGATTTTCCTAGCTAATGGGCTGACTCCACAAGCAGGACCTCTCAGGTTACTTTCCAGTGTTGACACTGGAAATGAGTCACCAGAGGAAACCTCTTTCAATCCCATTATTTTCTGAGAGACGAGTCACTTATTCCTGCCTTGTCTATATTTCTGAATTGTTATGATTGCTGCAGTAAGATTTTCCCATATGAAACTTTAAGATTTTAGAAAAGAATCTGTACAATTTTAAAGCTTTGGAGAAAAGAACATTATATAGTTTGCTTCGGCCATAATAATTTTCTTTGATATATTCTGTAATTTTTTTGGGGGGGGGATAACTTCATTCCACTTGGCACAATCTGAGATCATTTTCTGTTTTGTGATTTTCAGAGCAGGTGAGGAAGTGCTCTGGGATCTTTTACAGCAGGTTTCACATATTTCTATGACAGAAATATAGTCTCAAGTGAAACAAAATCCTTAAACCCAACATATGGGGTAGATGGCAGTAGGCCTGCAACATCCTTGTCCTTTTCCATGGCCAAGTAAGGCAGATTTTGAAAAGTCTCTATAAATGCACCTTCCCCATAACATCAGGTACTTGTTAAAAAGCCTTCCATTCTTCAGCTTAATTTTTAAAACCAATCTAAATGCTTAAAATTACTTCCTGCACTATTTGACTGGGTGGGACAGAGCTGCAAAGTTGGCAATCTCATGTTAAACATGCCTCCTTCTTTTTTTTGTTTTTTTTTGTTTTTTTGTTTTTTTGGTTTTTCGAGACAGGGTTTCTCTGTGTAACAGCCCTGGCTGTCCTGGACTTGCTTTGTAGACCAGGCTGGCCTCGAACTCACAGTGATCCACCTGCCTCTGCCTCCCAAGTGCTGGGATTAAAGGCGTGCACCACCATGCCCAGCCAACATGCCTCCTTTTATGAATTCAATGCTGTTGAAAGGTCTCTGCATGGACAGACACTGATTACTTTCTTTACTTTTAAGATTTTGCTCTAGTGCTGGGCAGTGGTGGCGCACGCCTTTAATCCCAGCACTTGGGAGGCAGAGGCAGGCGGATCTTTGCGAGTTCGAGGCCAGCCTGGTCTACAAATTGAGTCCAGGACAGCCAGGGCTACACAGAGAAACCCTGTCTCGAAAAACCAAAAAAAAAAAAAAAAAAAAAGATTTTGCTCTAAAGTATGAAAGTATGAACCTGCCGGTGCACATGGGTGCAGGTACCCATGGAGGTCAGAAGAGGGTGCTGGATCCCACAGAGTTGGAGTTACAGACAGTTGTTAGCTACCTGCTATGGGTGCCAGGAACCTGTTTCTGTCACAACTCTATTGATGTGATGAAATACCATGACCAAGACAACTTACAGAGGAAAACATTTAATTGGAAGCTTGCTTATAGTTTCAGAGGGTGAGTCCATGATGGGGCAGGGGTTGCAGCAGGCATGCAGGCATGATCCTGGAGCCAGCAGTAGATGAGAACTCACATCAGATCCGCAAGTTTCAGACAGAGGGGCTGGTTATGGCATGGGCTTTTGAAACCTCAAAGCCCATCCCCAGTGACACACCTCCTCCAGTGAGGCCACACCTCCTAATCCTTCTCAAACAGTTCTATTAAATGAGGACCAAGCATTCGAATATACGAGCCTATGGGGGCCATTCTTGTTCAAACCACCACAGAACCCAGCTCAGGTCCTCAGGAAGTACAGTACAGACTCCTAATGCTGAGTCCTCTCTCCAGCCCCAAGACTGGTTTCTTTCTTATCTGTTGCATTAGTTAGTGATAGGAACATAAATAAAACAACTTTTGTGTAGCCTGGAAACTATGTTGAAAACATGACATGTTGTTTTGAACTAAGTATTTGCTTTGACAAAATAAATATTAACATGTTTTGACTTAATGAATGTTATTGTTGTGAAAGGAGAAAAATATTTACAGTGTGAACCTAACGTGTTTTGACTGTGAACAAAACGGAAAAACATTTATGTGAAAATGATGTGCAAAATATCCCAAAGCTAAGCACATGGTGAGCCTGATGAACCATGCACTGAAACACTCAAAGAGTTTAAGAAATGAAACTAGACAGTGGCCCCTAGGAATCTCACCGCTGTGCTCCAGACACTGTATCTTGAGCCTCTGTTCTGGAACCCATCAGCAAGAGGACTTTGAGGCTGATCTCCATGTGGTGCTGACTTCTCACATAGGTTGATGTTCTCAAGGACCTTCTGGGATTTCCAACAGTGCCATCCTCCAGCCTACCACAGCTGAAGGACTTCAGGGCACACATGGATGCAGTCTGTAAGCTCTGGAAGTGTTCTAACCAAAGATGATTCACCAGTGGAACCTTGTAGCTGTTTTCCATTCAACCATCTGTTCCCCATTCTGTGAAATGTCTGTTTACATAACCTTTATTTTAGCATGGCATTATAAGTAATGTTTGTGTGAATATACTAAGCATATTTGAAAGGCAAATCTGTGTACATCCTAATAGTGGAGTGTGTCAGAGCCCACCAGCCATGTTCTCTGAAGTTGCTTTTCTTGTTGTGTCAAAATATCAGACATAAACAGCATGAAGGGGGAGGGGCTTATTTCAGCTCATGGTTTCAGAGGCATCGTTCTCCTTGAAGGGCAGAGTACGTGTCGCCTGTAGCAACCAGGAGAGGGAGAAACAAAACAAACCAGAGTTGAGTGAAAGGGTGAGAGTGGGTAAAGGAGAATACAACACACACAGAGATAGAGAGACAAAGACAGAGACAGACAGAGAGAATATGAACATACAGGAATTGGCCAAAGTAAAACACACCCCAATGACCTACATCCTTAAAGAACTCCTATCTTGTGTTTTTCACTACATCTTAATAATGCCATGATTTTATGACCCCATTAAGCAATTAATCAGCTCATTAGGTTTGACCCCCATTTTCTACTCTCCCAGGTAATTCTCAACCTGATGGTTGAGAACCAAGGCTAACCATTACATTTCTTGCCTGGAATATGGATAGGGCAGTGTTGAATGGGGGAATTTTACAGAGGATTTACACATATTACTTGATAACGTTTGTAGTGCATCTATTTCTCCAAAGCTCACATTTTGGAACTTAAACCAAAAGGGACATCAGTAAGTGGTGTAGATTTCTAGGGTGGGATTAAGTCATTTACCAAGTGATCCATTATCTTCCATGGAATGGTGCTCTTTAAAAAGAGGTTGAGGAGTCAGGCATGGTGGCACACACCATTTTTTATTCATTCGTTTGGTTGTTTGTTTGAGACACAGTATCTCTGTGTCACCCTGGATGTCCTAGACCAGGCTGGTCTCCAACTCAGAGATCTGACTACTGCTGCATTCCTGAGAGCTGGACTAAAGGTGTGCACCACCACACCCAGCTTGAACACACTTTTAATTCCAGTGGGAGGCAGAGGCCAGAAGATTTCTGTGAGTTTAAGACAAGGCTGTCCAGGGTATGTAGACCTGTCTCAAATGTGTTTGTGTGCAGAAAAAGAGGCTGAAGAAACAGCTTTTCCCATTCTGCGATGTCAGGTGGCTTTGTTTGATCCTTCCACAGGAGGATGCAGCAAGAAGGTACTGGCTTGTAAACAAAGAGCAAGTTCTTACCAGACACCAAATCTCTAAGAACCATACATAACCTTGGAACATCCTATCTCGAGAACTGTGAGGAATAAACAGCTACTATTATACTAATAAATTGACCAGCTTATAGTATATTGCTTTAGCAGCATGAATGGACTGGCTGTTGGAATACTCTGTGTGCTGTATACATTTAAGAGATCATCACCATGGGTGCTCACTAAGTATTTGACAACGAGTTTTCAACATTTGGCATTAACCCACTCAAATGTTGAAACAGGAGGTTCTGAGACTCATGCATCTTTTTTGTTTTTCCTTGTTTGTTTTAAGGAAGCTCTCCCAAGTTAACTAGCACTGCACTCAGCATCCTCTTGCCTGACCCTCCTCAGTGTGTCAACATACCAGGCTCCCTTATGAAGTTTCTATGTAGAACAAATATTCTAGCTCTGGGTTCTCATTAACTCAACTTAATGTTCACATCTCAAAAAGTCCCCTACTCAGCAAAGAGGAATTCAGGCCAGGGAATAAAGAAGGTTAAAATTTTCCTTAAAGAATTGCCGAAATGATGAAGAATGTTTCCCTTTGTGAGAATGACCTTCTCGGAGAGTTTTAGGTGTGTCAACCACATGAGGCCAAACTAAGAAAGGAAAGCATCTGTTGTACTGCTTGGTTTATTACTCTGGTGATTTTGTTGACTCTTCATGATGCAAAACATTAATGAGTTATAAATATAAGAAAATAATACCAAAATAAAGAGGGACCCAATTCTTGCTTCTCTCTATTCTATCTTCCTTCCAAGGGCAACATTTTTTTTTTTTTTTGGTTTTTTCGAGACAGGGTTTCTCTGTGTAACAGCCCTGGCTGTCCTGGACTTGCTTTGTAGACCAGGCTGGCCTCGAACTCACAGAGATCCGCCTGCCTCTGCCTCCCAAGTGCTGGGATTAAAGGCGTGCGCCACCATGCCCGGCTTAAGGGCAACATTTTTTTTTTTTTTTTTTTTTTTGGTTTTTCGAGACAGGGTTTCTCTGAATATCTGTGGCTGTCCTGGACTCGCTTTGTAGACCAGGCTGGCCTCGAACTCACAAAGATCCGCCTGCCTCTGCCTCCCAAGTGCTGGGATTAAAGGTGTGCGCCACCACCGCCTGGCAAGGGCAACATTTTTAATTGCAAATTTAACACCTTATTTTTAGATGTGGGATCCAATATGTGTTGTAGATATGCCTTACTGCATATCTAAAGGCCACTTGTTCAAATATGACACTGGACCCCTTGCTTGGCTCTAGCAATAAAGTCAGGACTGATCTAAATCAGTGTCTATAACATCACTCTTTTTAGATGTTGGTCTAGGGATATGAAGGGGTCATGCCAAATGATTAATATATTTCTTTTTCATAAAAAGAAATAAAAGAGGAAAAACAACTTTTTGCCTTTAAGTGACCATTTGTGTTGGGGGAAGCTTTGGTTGATCAGGGTTCCATGTGTCTTGGCACCTTAGCAATCAGCGTTCATTCACTCATGGAGAAAAAGTTAAAATTGGCTAATCATAGACAGCAATCTAGAGCCCTGACAGTACAGTGCTACGGAATAAACCCTAGACCACCAACCCTCAGACATCATGCCCTATGAAAAGGGAATCTGTTATTTTCAAGGGAGTTTTCATTAAAAACAAACAAAAAAACCAAACAAAACCCTGTTACTACAGCTGAAATATTTTGGCAACTACAACAGGTTAATTTGCTACAGAATTAGCTCTGAGAACTTTAGGTAAGAAGCAGTGTTGAAACACCTTTGGTCAACATCTGTCTAGCTTCTTGACAATTGCAAAATCTTGATAGAGAATCCATGGTCAAAACATTGGGACAGTCATGAGATGCTGGATTCCAACTTCCAAAGAGGAAATCATATGTAGAGGAACTAGACCAGATCATTCCAAAGAAACTGCAGGAGAAAGGGTTGTGTGTGATGTGAAGGTTCATGGGGAATTCCATGTTCTGTGTTAACAAGGACATAGCAAGATACAAAATGTGAGCAGTGTGAGGAAATGCCCTCCAGACTTAACCCAAGGCTTCACTTCTCATACAACAAACAAACAAAACTAAATAAATAAGAACAAAACAAAAAAATAGGAGTGTAGGTTTAGATGGTTCTAGGGTCTATGCACAAAACAGAACTCACTCCAGGTGTTTTAAGCAGAAAGATAGGCTACGAAGAGAATTAGATAATCCTGAGTTTTTTGGTTTTTTGTTTTTCAAGACAGAGTTTCTCTTTGTAACAAGTCCTGGCTGGCCTCGAACTCACAGAGATCCACTTGCCTTTGTCTCCCAAATGATGGGATTAAAGGCATGTGTCACCACACCCAGCTAATCCTGAGATCTTCGAAATGCTAGAATAACAGGGTCTAGGCTAGAGCCTCAAAGATGAATCCCAGAATACTAGCAACTGATCACTAAGAAATGTCCTATTTTTACCCCAGGCAAGAGTTTCCACAGGGTGTGTGAAATTCAAGAACACCATTGTAGCTGTCACTAGATAAGGTGGGATCTGGCTGCAGTCTTCATAGGACAAGAATATAATTGTGGTGATTTGAATGTGAATGAACTCTATAGGCTCATACATTTGCATACTTGGTTTCCAATTAGTAGAAATGTGTAGGAGGTGTAGCCTTGTTGGAGAAGGTGTGCCACTAAGGGTTTGAGGTTTCAAAAGCCCATGCCATTCCCAGTGCATCTTGCTGCACCTTTGGTATATTTCAAAGGGAGAGTTCTCAGCTACTGTTCCAGCACCTGTCCACCTGCCTGCTGCCATGCTTCCTGTCATGATGATTATCTATTTAAACCCTCTGAAATTGTAAGCAATCCAAAACCTCTGTCTTCTATAAGTTTCCTTGGTCATGGTGTCCTATCACAGCAACAGAAAAGAAAAATTAATACAATGTTCAACTACCTCCCTCAACTAACTTTGAAACAGGGTCTCACTATGTAGTCTAGACTGGCCTCCAACTTTGATTCTACTGCCTCAATCTCCTGAAGGCTGGGATTACAGACCTGCTCCACTGTGACTCCCGGCTCCCACCTCTCCCACTGTCTCCTGCAGAGCACAAGGTTGAATATTTAATACAAGGCTGAGACTGTAAGTCTCAGGGGGGCAAGGGCCCCTGACCCCAGCAGTTTTGAAGATTGTTAGTACCATCACCAGGGCCTTCCTTGCCAACAAAAAGCATTAAAAAAAATAGCAGGAAGAAGATGGCCTTGGCCTTGGCCCTGCCTTTGAAGACTCAGACTTATTATTTAACTGGCTAGCCCCGAGATCTACACTCAATCTCAACTGGAAGAAATCTGTGAAATGTTCCGAGTTTTCGGCTGTGGGCTGGACAAGAATACATGCACGAAGCAAATGAGCATCAACTTCCACATTCACACAGAAACTTTGCACATGAGACCCAAGACTCAGTCCTGACTCACGATCACCAACACTATCTCATTCTGTGAGATAGCTCTGCCTATCCTGAAACTTGCTATGTAGACCAGGCTGGCCTGGCCCACCTGCCTCTGCCTCCTGAGTGTTGGGATTAAAGGGCCCCGGCCACTAGATCCAGCCCATCTGGCTCCTTCTTAATGCTTTCTGTGGGTACTCCAAAAGTGCTGAGAATATAGTTGATAGGGTTGTAACCCCAAAACCTTCTTATGGCAGAAAATAGATAACATCCCTTAGTCACTGGGCTGGTTAGATTTTTTTGTCAACCTGACATAAGCTGGAGTCACCCGAAAGAGGGAATCTCAATAGAGAAATGCCTCCATTGGATTGGCCTGTAGACAAGTGTGTGGGACATTTTCTTGACTAACCATTGATGGGGGAGGTACTTTTGCCCACAACCCCTAGAGCAGCGCAAATGCTAAGGACCTAACTTCTTATGCTAAGGACCTAACTTCTTATTTAGGTATACTCTGCAGTTTGAACTCCTATAGGGTGGAGACAGTATGCAGTTCACATTTGTGTCTCCCCTGCCTGCTTAGCTCAGAGAAAACATGATGGTGTTTGCTGATCTTTCAAACTCCTCATTCCAGACTTTGAGAGAATCGGTAAGCCATGAGAAGGCCTGCAGCAGCCATAACTGCTAAGGGGGTGTGGGGAGCATTTCAGAGGGAGTGCGTCTTTTAAAGGAAATAGAGTAGACTTGTGGCAGGTACCTGCTCCAGCCTGTCTGGTGGTGCTGGTTTCTTGCTGGGAGGCTAAAGCTTCTTGCCATTATTGTTGTGGTGAGGTAAATCTCACTGGAGTCTGGAACAAGTTTGAGACAAGAAGCTGATACCTGGCAAGTGAAAGCCACAGCTCAAGGGCTCTGGGCAGGCATAATACTGTCCAATGTCCGGACCTGAATATTCTCAGCACCCTGAGATGCTACCCAGTACAAACACTGAGTGCTAAAACAAAAACAAGGAAAACCCCTGCTCAAACTACCTAATAATAGTAACACAGAGAACACAGGCGCGCGTGTACACACACACACACACACACACGCACACACACACACACACACCGCACCAGCTTTGCCTGTGGATTGTTTGCACACACACACACACACACACACACACACACACACCCGCACCAGCTTTGCCTGTGGATTGTTTGCACACACACACACACACACACACACACCACACACACACCACACACACACACACACACCACACACACACACACCACACACACACACCACACACACACACACCACACACACACACACACACACACCACACACACACACACACCACACACACACACACACACACCACACACACACCACACACACACACACCACACACACACACACACACCACACACACACACACACACCACACACACACACACACACCACACACACACCACACACACACACACACACACACCCGCACCAGCTTTGCCTGTGGATTGTTCACACCAGCTTTGCCTGTGGATTGTTTGCACACAGACACACACACACAGACACACACACACAGACACACACACACACACACACACACACACACACACACACACACACACACACACACACACACACACACACACACACACACACACACACACACACACACACACACACACACACACCCCCGCACCAGCTTTGCCTGTGGATTGTTTGCTCCGTGCTACTCACATCATTGATACATCGTTGATGTCAGTCTCCAGCACAGGCCAGCCGGCTTCCGTTGACTGGGAACCGAGACCTAGCCTTGGTCTACGAGGGCGGCGGGGCGATGCCAGGCAGCGTTGGGGCGGCGCTGTGCCTAGGGGGGCTGCAGATAACCCGGAGGTCCGGCGGCGCCGAGCACCCTCGGGGTTCAGGGCTCCGCGCTCAGCCAGAAGGAGACCCCGGCCCGCGCGCCCCGCTTCCCACAGCCTCTGGCCGCCCTCCTCACAGGGCTAGGCGCCAGCAGCCTGGCTCGCTCACTGTTCCCGACTCTCCTAAATTCTGTGATCCTGCGCCACCTCCAGGACTCTGTGTCTTCTCACCGCCTATGGAGAGGCAGGGTTCTTTCCTTCAGGTGACAATTGGTGGAGTGAAACCTAGGAGCAGCATCTATCACTGTGAGCTTCTTGATGTGTTGTTTTACTGTAACCCTCCCACCAGCCATTTGTTTATGTCAGCCATTTGCTTGGTGTCTTCCTTTCCTACTTCTTTTTTCCTTTTCTTTTAAAGCGAAGTTGAAGTTTGTTGTGAGATTTTAAATAAGATTTTAAGCACTAGGGTGAAGGGGATGAAATGCTCACAGGCAGAAAGACACACCCAAGTACAAGAAACAGGTTGTGGGCATCTCAAAGGAGAATTGCTCTCATCCCTTACCTGGTTCCACTCCTTGAGGAAGTGCTCAGTTCAGTCTTGGGTTTCAGGCATGCAGGTGTACCAAGTAAATTTCCACGCCAGACAGAAATCATGGGTGGCTCTTCCAGCCCATCCTCAGAATGAACCTAGGCTCCCATCAGTGCTCTTTCTTAGAGGCAATGAAATGATTCTTTTCCTAAAACAAACTCATTTTCTGAAACTTGCAAACATTTCCAGTCTCATTAGCTTCCTCTTCCTGCAGGACTTAGACATGTTTTCCTCCCCCGCCCCACTGGTCATATGATGTTCATTTGATACATCTCTTTATTTGATTGGCATGAGTGGAAAACATGGAACGTTTTAGCTAGACTCATTCTGGTTTCCTTGCTTAAAATGCTTATGACGTCTGAGCTCTGACAGAAGTAACTGAACATCTCCTGCTGTTGGACTCTGTCTTGTAGAATTCACTGTTTAAATGAATTCGTTTGTTTTTAACTATCTGTGTCCCTGATCTCAACACTCAGCAGCCTGTTATTCTCCACTCCTGAAGGGACTCCGGCCAGCTCCAGAGTGGTGAGCGTGGCTCTGGCAGGCCTTGCCCTTCTCCCCCTCCCCTCTGCCTTGCTAAAATCCTTTAGATGACATTCCTAAAGCTGGCCAAGGCCTATTCCCTTATTTGGCCCCTTCCTCCTCCTGAGGCTGACTACCAAGGTCCAGCTATCAAATTTTTGAAGTCCAGCAATCAGAAGCCCCCTGTGGCTCACCTAATTAACATGCTCAGTTACAGTTAAAATCCTCGTCTAACACAGGGCCTCCCCTTGTACCTTTATAAACAGTCATTTTCCTGTGGGCTATATCTGTCTCCTCTCTATCCAGAGACAGTTCTTTGTCCCTCTCTGGGACAAATATCCTTGTCCCCTCTCCCTTGCTCCTTTCCTCTTCTCCCTCCTCCTCTATCTCGTGACTTTGTCTCTTATTTCCTGCTCTTTGTTCCTCTGGGACAAATAAATCTCCTTTGTGCTGAGAACTTCGTTTTGGGGCCCTGAGCTGATACTTTTCCTAACAACTCCAGTGTCCCATTCACTTACTACATAAGAAGTTACAGCATTTTGATCAGGATACAGAAAAGAAAGACAAGGTATTTATTTAGCCCAAATCCCTAAATTCATAAACTAAAAAAATAGCCAGATCTGGTGGCACAATCTATATTCCCAGTACTCCTGAGGCAGGAGAATGGTGATATCAAAGCCAGTGTCAGCTACACAGTGGGAAGCGGCGTCCATAACCAAAGACCAGACAATTAAAAGACAGAGCAAGCTGGGTGATTGGGTCTAGATCTCAAATTTGTTGAGTAACCAGAGCCCTAACTAACCTTATTGGAGCTACTGGCAGAGCTATTCCAAGTTTTGTTGTTAATTTCAATTCAAATTCATCCACTGCACTATCTTCATACACGGAATGTTATCCCTTCATTGTAGATCCCACAATCATACTGGCTAGTTAAGTCTCTTTGAGAAAAGGCAAAGATCATGGTGCTGGGTTCAGAATGGTCTTTTGAGGCAAGAACAAACAGCTGGTAAACGACCTTAAAGCTGAAAGAAACCACTTGTCAACGATGCTATAGAATTATCTTTCGTAAATTCAGGTAAACTTCTAGAATAATTTATTTTAATTTCATTTGCCTCCTGTTAGTGACTTTATAACTTATATAGTTATAAGTATAAATAGCAGAGCCTGTTTTCAAATGTATGTGCTTGGTAACCTGGAAACCAGTGAAAAACATTTCTGAATTTAATCTACAAAAATCCTCCCAAATTGACCATATTGCATGTTAATTATATATTCTTAGTCCCATATTGGATATAATTGCTGATTTTAGTAAGTAATGTCTAGACTAAGAAAATAGCACTTAATATGTGGTAAGCACATGGTCATTTTTCTCTTAGGTAACAAGACAAAAATGTAGCTGTGAATCCGGATTCCTCTGTTGTGTCATTAAAGCTAGCTTCCCTTTATCTGTGGTGTGCATTTATGATTGTGCAAAAAAAAAATCTCAAGTTAGTATCAACATATAGGATGATGCAAAACTTTACAAAAACATTCAAAGTGAAACTGGAAAGGAATATCTTTCCCTTAACAGGGCAAAGATATATATATTTTTTGTACTCATATTTTAATTTACTAAGGCAGCCTTCCAAAATTCCCATGTTAAAACCTGAACCCCCAGTGTGATACTGGTCAGAGGTATGGCTTTGGGAAGGAAATAGGTAACAAAGGTCCTTTTCTGTTTAGGATGAATGAATGCCTTACAAAAGAGCTGAAAAGGCCTGTGTTATTTTTCTCTGCTTTTCTCAAGTGACGACGCAGTAACGTGACCCTCTGCACACTGGAAAAGCATCCTCACTGGACACAGTGTCTCTCAGCACTGTGAACCTGCCTATTACACAGAGAAGCAAATGTCCATTTTTTTAAAAAGCCATACTCTTTTGTAATAGTTATCTGCTATGCCTGTAAGATCTCACAAATCTCTGCTTATTTTAAAAACTATGCTTTTGCCACAAGATCAATACATTTTATTTGATTTATTTACCATAGCTTCAGAAGAGATGAGAGCCTATTTAAAGAGTCACACTCTTGGGGACAATCATTAAAAGGGGCTTGTCTTCATGAATGTCATTTGTAGGAGAGAAGAGCAATTTGGTTTTCTCTGTGAAAAGGAAGGACCTGCCTTCCCAGCGGGGAGTCTCTCCAGTCACAGGCTCCAGCCTCCATCAATGATGACAGGGTTGCCTGTTACATAGGCCGACTGCAATGACAAGCACAGAAGATACGACAGTCAGTGCCCATGGACGCACGGTGTATTTTGAACATTTCTGCACAGAAGATACGACAGTCAGTGCCCATGGACGCACGGTGTATTTTGAACATTTCTTAGGACTGGGATAACAAAACCTTTTGTTTTTTTTCTTTTTTTTCCTTAATTTTTTATTTCTTCAAGTTACATCTCAATCACAGTCCCCTCCCTATTCCCCCTCCAGGCCC
>CAJQZJ010004763.1:2019515-2044888 GCA_907164525.1 Lophiomys imhausi
ATGGGCCCACCCTCCCACCCTCAACCCCCCATCCTCTTCCCTTTTTTTTTCTTTTAAGTTTAAGGTATATCTTATTTCCCCCTACAGTTTTCCCTTTCAGTCCAACAAATGGCTCTTTCTCTTATAATAATAAATACAATACAGTACAACAGAGGTAATTAGGCCACAGTTATGAGGGTTATATGGCTTAACGTACATTCCCAATGACCATTTGGTACCTGACTTTAACATTCTACTATCTAAACATCTCCATGAGTTTAAAGTTCTATATCTGACTCAACATTCATACTAACTTGAAACACAATTTTAAAAGTATCTTCTTAGATGTATAACACTCTCTTGACTCCTAAACAACTCAAAATTTAATTATGAGACTTTATCTGTTCTTCAATCACCTCAGAGACCTGATATCTGATTTTATAGGAAGTACAGGGTCTGCAGCTTCCCAAACTAAACCTTTTGTTATCATGCTAACAAGAAACCTTAACTGAATTTAGGGAAAGAAAAAAAAAAAAGAAAGTTTGGATGATTTGGAACAGCTGAGCACCCCATGACAAGGAGAACATGGCCTTTGGCTGGTGTATGAGCATGTCACCTTTTGAGGTCTGTTAGGTGCTTGGCTTCAGCAACACAAAATTAAAGAGAGGTGACATAAGGTACCTGCTAAAACAGCACATTTTCATTGTGAGACTCAGAACCATTCAAAGCTAGCTAACTTTCAGACCACTAATAAATTTTAAAAATATGTGTCAGTCATTAAGTGGTCATATTAACAATGGGGAAAGCAGAGAGTGCTTACTAACTGACCCATGCACAGAAGCGCACAAAATGTTCTTAACATCTATATAGGCAACAATACTCCATGCTAGATTCAGATGCCCAATTCTGCAGAACAGTAAGGTATTTAAAATTAATTATTGGCTTATGTTTATAAACATTTCCATTTCGCAGAGAACTAATTCTGAAGTTGTGGTAGAAGTTTCGAGATATTTTAGCCTGTCTTTTGGACATGACGAGGTCCTTGAACTCACGAATTCACTGAAGCTGTGGCTAACCTGCTAGGGACTGAGGCCATTAACACTCCATCATGGATGAGGGAGGGGCTCATGAAGCCTCACTCCTACCAAAAGAGCTTGTAGTAAGAATTTTGGAACTTTGCTTTCTGTTGTTTTAGAAAACTCAACTATCCCAGTCATTTGACTTTACCAATGAAGATGCAGGAGCCAGATGCTGGGGTGAAAGCCTGTTAGCTCAGAGAGGCAGAGAAAGCATCCAGATGACGTTCCTATTCAGCTGAAAACCCCAAAGGAAAAACCTCAGAGCTAGAAAGCCCAGAAGAACCTAGAGGAAGAAGCCTTAAAGGAGCCTTCTGAAGGAGAAAACCCAAAGGAAGAATCATCCCCAACTCAGTGTCCCTCCTTTCTGTTTAATCCTGTCAGCTTGCTCTGTCTCTTGAACTAGGATTAATTTTATTTAATCCTGTGGACAAAAAAACTCTTGGATTAAGGGTGTGTTCTAGGGCAGATCCACATCACAAGTACTTGTGTACAGTAAACAGAAAGCTCTAGGATTAAAGGCTGAGACATCCACAATTAGAAACAGTTTTCACAGTTTACAGTTTTGGGGCTCACAATGTGATCAAATATTCTGCAACAGGTTTCTTCAAAAACACAAATATTATAAGAATATGTTTTTGTTTTAATTCCAGCTGTGAGGATATGGCGCTGCCTCTCAGCATCTGATTATCTAGCAAAGGCATGGTTTTGCCAGGTGCACTTATTTTCTGCGATTGTGTGATGCTGGAATTCTAGGAACTTTTCAGAGGGTATATAAATGCTAAGGCTCCGAGAGGCAGTATGGGTTGTTGTTGGTCTTGGTTTATTAAGCAGTGGTGCACAAAGAAGAAACAAATAGAAGTTAGATATCCTGACAGGGAAGTTCAAACTTGGCTCAAGGAGCTGGACACCCCTAATCAGCAGGAAGTAGTCTAAAGATAACGTGAGCAGCCCCATTTTCAAACCCTGACTTTATTCAGGGATCTCATTCCTTTCCTCTCTATTGATTTGCCCTCTCATATCTAGTGTTAGGGGGTTGAAAGGGAGGAAAAAAAGGAACAGAGGAGGGTGGAAGAAAGAAGAACCCATAAAATAGCAAACAAAACAGTAGGCTACAGGAGCTATCAGCAGTTAATGGTTGCTGGAGGAAAGAAGCCATTTTTCTTTGGTCATGTAGCCACTGGTATCTGTCCACTCACACTCAGGCTCTCATGTTGAGGGAAGGTCTAATAACATTGCTTCTGATAGGCTGATTTCAATGCTGAGATCTGGTTACTGCCCCTTCCTGAGGCATTCTCTTGATTGGTTAATTAAAGTTGCTGATGGCCAATTAGCTGAGCGGAAAGAGTATGGGAAGGCGGGACTTCCTGAGATTAGAACAAGAACCCTGAGCACACACACAGAATCCTTCTCTTTCCACCAGGAGACACAGGAGACAGACATCTTTGAGAAGGCTGGAAGATAATCACAGACACATGGTAGTTTGGGATTCGGTGGTCCAGGTTAACTTGGAGTAGCTAATTGAGAGTCTGCCCAGCTAAGAACTAAGTGTGAAAACATTAAAAGGTCTTGGTGTATTTAATTATTGGGGAAAGGTCTGCGGCAGCTTATAGGCCCTCAGTCCAAGCAGTCCTGGACTCCTGGACTTCCCTTGAACCCAGGTGAATCTCCCGCCAAGCTGCAGGTAATTCTACTGGCCTAATATAACAACTTATATTAATTAACAGAGTTTAGGTCACAGGCCACCCTTGGTCCTGGGGCTCGTTCCACAGGATAAATCAGGCAACCCGTTAAGGCACTCGGGCCAGGCTGCCCGCTGCTCTGCCAAGCTGCCGGCTGCTCTGTCGGCTTAATCTTACAGTTTATACTTACTAATAACTACAATTGATAATTAAATTGCAGTTTCACTCTCGATAGCAGCCCTAAGTACACTCAGTGGGTCAGTTAAAAGAAAGACAGGAGTCAGGTGGTGGTGATGGTGCACGCCTTTAATCCCAGCTCGGAGAGGCAGAGGCAGGCAGATCTCTTTGAGTTTGAGGCTAGCCTGGTATACAGAGTGAGTTCCAGGACAGTCAGGGCTACACAGAGAAATCCTGTCTCGAACAACAAACCAAACCAAACAACAAAAAAAGGAGACATGAAATGAAAGTATGAGGGAGACTAGTTGAGAAGGGCTCAGAAGTGATGGGGGAAAGAGAGAGTCATAGGGGATAAATATGGCCCAAACACATTCTATGGATGTATGAAATTGTCAAAGAATTAAAACTTAAAATCTATTCACTTAAAATGGGTAATAAACTCTCATGTTTGCATCCTCAATTTGACACTGATCTAAAGCTGGAATCATTGAAAGAGGCAGAAGGAAAGACGTCATACCATGAGTGTATATATATATATTTTTTAAGTTAAATACATGAAAGCACTAACAAAATGCTTGCCTTGGTAATAATTTGCCTGGTAATTCCCCAGCTTTAAGAAACTGTTGCTAAGAGTCTTGAGGGGTGGTGACTAAAGCATCTCAGACTTTGGGTCAGTCACTGTCATCAGCTGCGTGGGCTGCACCTAGTTACTGTGATGAGGTGCTCACCGGTAAGCAACCCTCGCCCCAACAGTCCCTCCGGGAGTAGGTGGAGGCTCACAGGACCCCAGAGGAAAACAAACATCACACATTTGGGGAAGCACATTAGCAGGGTTCTCAAAGGCTTTGTCCCAGCTCCGTAGAGGTAGACACTGCTGGAGGAGATCACCCTCCCTAAGGTGGGCTTTTGGGTGATGCTGCTGCTTTTGGGTCCTCTCTGCTCCTGTAAGTAACCCTTTGGCCACACTCCTGTTAGTAACCCCAGTCAAAACTTATTGGTTCACTGAGTTAAACATTGGTGCAGTTGTTGCTTCTGTCTGACGTGGGTTCAAAGCAGAAGAGGATGCTTTTATGCTCTTCACCTTGTAAGAATTTTTGCTTTATCAGTGGTTGAATTTACACTTGTCACTGGGGAAGAAATTGGTTATTAAATAGATGTAAAGTGGAGGAGACCAAATTAGGCATCTCTACACATGACTAATGAGAATAGGAAAAATCATGGGACTCTCCCAAACAGGTCACTAGTAAACTAAAGCAGCACATACCAACTCTACCCCAAACACCATTGAAGCTGTAACCCTGCTCACATCCCTCCTTCAACTCTCGAAATCAGGAGTTGTTTTTTAAATTACATTTTATTTATTATGTATGTGTATATGTGCATGAGTGCATAACACTCTGGTGAAGATCAAAAGACAACTTTTGGGAGTCTCTGTTCATTCACCATATGGGTGCCAGGGATTGAACTTGTATCATTAGGCTTAGCAGCAAAGGGTCCTAGCCATGAGTCATCTTGCTAGCCAAGGAGGTTTTTATATGTAATCAGTATGTCCACAGCTGTACTTTTAAAAAGCAAATATCTCAGGAAGTGGTGTACTTTATTTTTTCCCACCTGTGCTATGATGCTGAGTCACGTAAAGCTGAATGAGGAAGAGCCTGTCACAGATAGAAGGCTTTTCTTCAAGTATATGAAGTCAGAACTCATTTCTGTAATGTAGATGAAGCACTCTAGCAATATATACCATAGACTCACAGAAATGTGGTGAGAATGAGCAAATGGTGGTAGCCCAGTGTGGCAGAATTATAAATGGGAACAGCAGCACTTACCTCATCCGAGGCCAAGTACACGCAGAGCAGGGCCACTTCTTCTGCAGATGCAAACCTTCCTGTCTTTTGTCTGTTTAGGAAAGTTCTCAGTGCCTATGATGAGGGACAGTTCCATATAAGAGATGTGGGCTGGCACATGTGTGTCCCTGTAGCATCGTCTTAGGGCCAGAGGAATCTACAGAGGGACTAGGGCCATCCACTGAGGTTACTGTGAATTTTCCACCTGTGTTACCCAAACTAGTCACAATACACTGAAATCCATGGATACTGTGATGGTTACGAAAGCCACTGGGATAGGCATGGTGGTGGCGCACGCCTTTAATCCTAGCACTTGGGAGGCAGAGGCAGGTGGATCTCTGTGAGTTTGAGGCCAGCCTGGTCTTCAGAGTGTATTCCAGGACAATCAGGGCTAAATAGAGAAACCCTGTCTTGGAAAACCAAAACCACCACCACCAACAAAACAAACAAAAAAGAAAGTCATTAGGGATGCCCATTGAGGTCATCACTGGTACATGAGTGTAATAGCACCATGGAGAGGCTGAGGAAAGAGGGGTACAAGTCACAGCCAATCTGGGCTACCTAAGAAAACTCTTATTTCAGAAAAAACAACATAATATTCCCAGCCATTTCAAATGCACAGTTCAGTGGCAACAAGTTTGTAAACATCCGTGCTAACAGCAGGCTCCATTCTACTGCCTTTCATCTTGCAAAAATGAAAGTCTCCATTTATTAGGCAGTAACTTTCCCCTCTCCCCAGGCCTTGGCAGCCACCTCTTCTGTCTCTATGAGTTTACTGACTCTAGATAAGGAACTTTAGCCAAAAGGTTTGCACACATTCAAACTGCTATATATATGTATATATATATACCTCTTTCGGGTCATCTCTGGCTTGTATTCTTTCTTGCAGAGATGGGGTGTCAACTGTTCCTAAAGCAAAGGAGGCATTCACCGTGGTTACTTTAATTGAAAGGGAATTAGATCTTAAACTTCCTTTCCATGTGATAAACAAGCAGTGATGTCTTTGTACTTACACATAAGTGACAATGAGTTCTGCCTGACCGCTAAGGGTTAACCTTTAGTAACGACATCAAAATGCTTTTTAAACAAAGAGCGATTCTCTGTGACACTAGGCTGGGAATCTGAATGGATTAACAGGCTTTCTCTGTGACCCACAAGCATGAGTTGTTTACTTGAGGATTTATAGATTTGTAAGTATCTTTACAGGTTATCTCAGCTAGTCCCCACAGGAATCTTGAGAAGCAGAACAGAAAATATGAGCTTCACCAGTTTGCCTTAATGATTTCAAACAATTCTTTTCTGCTTTGAAGTTCACAATGGGCTCAATTTCATGGCTGCCATAGCCTATCTGCATGCTTTTGTTGGTTTTAAATATGCATTTTAAACTACTGTTCAAAGTTCTAATAAAGACATAATTTTTCTTAAAATGGAAAAATAAAAAGGATTAAAAATTTCAAACCCAGTTAGTACCCAAACCTGTATCGTTGTCTGGGCTTCTTTCCTAATGTAATCTGTAAATTCTCTGTAGAACGCTGGTTTTTTGTTTTTGTTTTCAGAATAACAGTACTTTGGGGAATCACTTGTTCTTTCTGTGGGTGTAAAAATGTTTAGGCATCCTCTCAACATCTCTAGACTGCACAACTGAGAAGGCCATACATAGATTTGACTTCTGTTATGAAAACATTTCTTGATTTTGAGATCATCTGCCACTTTTCTGGAGAGATGGAGACTCTTTGGTATCAGACCCTGACCCCTGTGCAGAACCTTCTCCTTAGGCTCTCCACCACATCCTACCACACACAGGCAGCACTTCTACATCTGCTGGACCACTCACCCCATCAGCAAGAGTTTGAATCTCCACATTACTGCAGGAAGAGACACCCCACTTACTCAATTTACAAAATCTTTCTCATTTTCTTATGAATAGCCTAAAGTCCAAGCTTTTACCAGCCAATGTTCATCTTAAGTTTTCCATGACAGTCCTCAAAACCCTGTTTTATGTAGCTGTAAGTCATATTTTACACATGGCTGGCACTGATAAATATTAAAGGAAAGCTAGTGTAAGCCCATGGTATGCTGGTATTTGCACGTCTGCATGGATGTGGTGACTCACGACCATTGCCACTAACTCAGACACATTCATTCCTCCTTTGCCTCACGGATGGCCTCTCTGAATCACAGCAGGTTCCTTGTTCCAGAATTGGATAAAAGATTTTCCAAATCCCATGAAAATTCTAGCTGTGCAAACAACCACATTTTTGAGCTCTTTTGCCATTTTTTCCCCTGATGGCCAGTGCCACCAAGATCAGGTCAAGTATGGATGGTGAGAGTGTCCTTGGTGTCAGGGTTACTTGTGGCTGCATGTCCTCCCAAAGAAAAATGGCAGAGACCATCTGGCATTCAGGCACCTGAATCTGCAATCAGGCATGATGGATATTTAATAGTTTCCCCTGTGTAAGTATGTAGTTCCCAACCTGAGAATGCATAAACCATCCAGGTGGGAGTGTCTCCAGTAAGTTTGACCTACAAAAGAGGCCACAGCATCCTTTTGATTTAGGAACCACTCTGGCATTGTTTGGGAGTTTGGTAGATCCCTGTGTTCCAAGAGGTTCCCCTTTCTTTCTCTCTGGTGTAACAGGTATGCTCTACTTTTCAACTCTCCACTGATAAGGTCATCATGGTCTGCTTTCAAAACAAGAGGTTCTGGCAAGTTTTATGTCTCACCCACTTAGTCTAAATCGTCCCACAATACTGCAGAACTTTTAAGTTCCTCCCATCAAGGCTTCTTGACTTGGAACCTCTCTCTGTCCATCCAAAGCTGTACCGTTCTCCTAACAAGGTCAGACCTTTAGTTTAAATGTCTCTCAGTGGTGGAAGCAATTGAACACATGGTAAACAAGCCGATGAAAATGTTGCTCATGGCGCCGAATGGGGTGTAAGGAAGGCCAAGTTCACAGCCCTCCCTATGCCCAACTCACCTGGGCACACACAGTTGCACCTGATGCCCTGCTGGATGAAGTCTGCAGCCACAGACTTTGTGAGACCGATCACAGCTGCCTTGGTTGCACTGTACACACATCTGTTTTCCACTCCTGGGTGTGAAGGAGTTAGAGACACAGTTTCCTTTAGAGAGGAGCACAGGTAAGTTTTCCCCCACTTACCATTTTCATATGTCTTCCCATCACTCTCCTCTTATTTACTTTTCTAATGAAAAGAAAAACATTTTTGAAATCAGCTTTCCCTTTAAGGAATGACTGACCTCGGGTCTTCTCCGGTAACAGGGTTGGAGACAGTTTCTGAATGCAGAGAATGCTACCAGTGCAGACAGACCCTAGCTTAGACTTCAGTGTTGAGATGCCACACATAGTTTATAGAGATCTTCATAAGCGAAGAAACAAAAAAGCCCACCTCACTTACATTCTGCTTATGTATGTTTCATTATTAATAAGAGAAAGAAAGTTTTTTTTTCAGCGGGGATTTCATTTTAAATTCACAAATCCATCACTGCCTGCCCATGACATCATTTAGTCCTAGCCCTTTGCCTTGACTTCTCTTTCAGAGCCCTGATCCCCTGCCTGTGCTGCAGTCTCACTGGTACAGGGACTTCTCATGTATGTGCATTTTGTGCGAACCTCCGCAATACTCAGAACACAGAATCGGAAGCTTAATCTGGTAGTGTACACTAAGGTTTGGCACTTTAGAACTGGACCTGCAAAGATCAGGAGGAGTTCGAGCCAGTTTGACTAAATTGGAGGCCAAGGGCGACCTGAGGCTGTGTATAAGAATTTATCCCCCTGTGTACTGTGAATTCTTTCTTTCCTCTCCCCCCTTTCTTTCTTTGGTCCATCCAGCTGGCTTGCACGCAATGTATCATTTTGGATTACTTCAGTGATTAATCTTTTTTTCTCCTAACTCAATTTTCACTTCTATGCATATAGAAGGAATAAAAAGAAAGGCAGTAGTTTTTAATTTGATAAGTGGCATATCTGTAATAACAAACCAGATGACATAAGCCACTTAAGATTAGTTTTTTAAAAATGCCATTTTGAATTTTCATATGGGTTTTATGAATTTGTCTATTCTTAGTTCTCTCTCTCTCTCTCTCTCTCTCTGTGTGTGTGTGTGTGTGTGTGTGTGTGTGTATGTGTGTGTGTGTAAACTCATCCCCACCCCTACTCTGATGAAAGTAATGCTACCTTTGATGCTGGAGGCCACAGAAGACATGTTGATAATGTTGCCAGATTTCTGAGCAAGCATCTGCCAAGACAAGGTAGAAACATCTTCACTCTCCAGGTTGTTACACTTGTTCCTTGACAAGTAGACAAGTAGCCCCCACCCCCATTTTGTCCTCTTTTTGGAGACAGGCTCTTGCACTGTAGCCTAGACTGGCCTTAAATTTAAGATCCTCAACAGGCATGTTCAAACAGATCAGGCTCAATTTGATTATCTTATTAGCTATTAATTTTAAGCTTTCTGAAACAGTCTTACATGTGAACCCACAATCTTTGCCCATGCATTCCATGCAGCCAGTGGCATGTCAAAACACACATTGGCATTTCTAAGGCATGCTACCACCTCCTGTGGGTACATCACCATTATCAGCAAGACCAAGAATGAACTCTGAGCTGAAAGGACATGAACAAACCTCAGTGTGTTCCTGATGTGAGCAGACAATACTTTATTCTACATGAATGGATTGAAGAGCTTCTAAACTCAGGTACTGCGCAACATCCAGGAAACTGAAAGACAAAGGACATAGTCCCTGCCCACAGTGGACAACTAGTCTGATTGGAGTGACTGACTTAACTAGAAGCCAGCAACAGTGGAGACCTGCAGAGAGCTGAGGAGAGGAGAGGACAGGAAAGGGCCACTCCAGGGCTGGGGGCATTCCAGGCGGATCTACTGAGGAGGAGGTAAAGGAAACTCTGGTGCCAGGTGCAGATCAGGGGAAACAGAAGCAGTGGTTTGGGAGAGTGTGGAAAAAGTGGAGCTGCAGAAAAATCCACAACACAGGTGGAGAGTGCTGACGTGGATGAGAGCTCGGCCGCGGAGTGTCAGCACATGGAGAGGGAGCACCCCACCAAGATGGAGCATCACACCCAGAGGGAGAGCCACACCAAGAGTAAGGACCAACTCAGTAGGACAGCCAGTCAAGAACACTTCCTTTAGCATCCCCTACTAAAATGTGACATTATCACGAGAAGCCCTGATTCACTTGGTGCAAGTTTCAAAAAAAAAAAAAAATGCAGAGGCAGGGCCCTGTCTCATGTTGGAATCATGTACACTGATCAATGCTACTATGAATTTTAATTTAGATGTTATCAGCCATTATTCAGATGCATGTTTCCAGATAACAGACAAAGGTATGGGCACACATGGATGTTTTGGGGGGAAGAAGCAAGGAGCTCAGAGAACTTCTGGTGTTGGGTACCAGCTTCTTGGTGAAATCACTTCTCAGGTAGAGGGCACAGAAAAGAAAGCAAAGGCAGTGGAGAGTGGCAAGGAGTTCACAGAGCTTCTGGGGACAGATCACGACCGAGAGAACAGGATATCTGGCATGTTTGTGACGTCATGAAAATCAAATAAACTTGGTTCTTTTCAGAAATTGATCTTGACAGGTGGTGTAAAGGACTTAGGAAAAAAACATCTCCTGCTGGATAAGTTTCTATACCAACATTTAGAAGAAATATAGCAAAGGAATTTTGTGACTGATGGATCTAGAGTTGGGGCTGCCAAGATGATCCATTTCCTTGTGGTATTTTTCTTACTTTCCATATTAATACTTGGGCTAATTATATGCAAGATCAAAGAAGACAGGACAAGTGTAAGGCATTGGGGTGAACGGGCTAACAGCACACAGGCGAGGTTAAGGTGACCAGCCGTGTCAAGAGACACAACAGAGGGAAAGCAGCATTTTACTTAAATGTGCCTTTGTGTTGTGTGTGTTTGTTTTGTTTTTTGAGCCATGGTTTCTCTGGGTAGCCCTGACTATCCTGAAAATATCTTTGTAGGCTTTCTTCAAACTCAGAGATTTGCCTGCCTCTGCCTCCCAGGAGTGCTGGAATTAAAGGTGTGTACCACCACACCTGGCTACAATGTGCCTTTGTATATGGTCATCACATAGCCAGGCAGAATGCCTCATGCCTCCTGCCCTATCCCCTTTAATCCTTTCACTCATGAGGAAGAGGAAGGCAAATCTTTGTGAGTTCAAGGCCAGCCTGGTCTACATGGTGAGTTCTAAGCCAGCCAGAGATACGTAGTAAGGTCCCATCTCAAAATCATAACAGGTAAGAAGCAGATAATAATCACATATATTGAAGAGTAGTCATGACATATAATAATGCAAAAAACAAACAAAAAAAAAAACCAAAAAACCCCTAAGCTTTCACATCTTTTCTTTTTTTTTTTTGGTTTTTCGAGACAGAGTGTCTCTGTGTATCCTTGGCTGTTCTGGACTCACTCTGTAGACCAGGCTGGCTTTGAACTCACAGAGATCCACCTGCCTCTGCCTCCCGAGTGCTGGGATTAAAGACATGTGCCACTACGCCCTGCTCACATCATTTTCTAAAAATCTGATATAACATACTTTTAACACTCATACACAGCTCAGATTAGTATATAGAAAGTATGACACAGGCTGTCTCCTGTCTTCAGTAGTTTCCGAGATGAAGTCACATGCCTCACACTCACACCGCCCACTCAGTTCTGCCTATTGCTTCCACTGCTTTGTATTCCCCATCCTGTTTCCAGGCTGGCTCCCAGTGAGAGCTCCAGGCCAGCTGTCATGGTGTTCGGTTCCTTCTGGCTCCCTGTGCAACAGCACTTTCTGGCAGGATGACTGTGAAGTGGTGGGTCTAGAGCAACTGATATCCAGGAAACTCAAGTGGAGGACCACTCTAGTTAAATCTAGTTAGTCCACTAAGACTCAGCCCTTCCACCCCATTGCCAGAGCTCAGTTAGGGTCCTTGTCATTTCTTGGCATTCTGAGTCACTAGGTTTAATATTTGGCATCCCCCTGGACTGAGAAGTTTTTTTTTTTTTTGGTTTTTTGAGACAGGGTTTTTCTGTGTAACAGCCCTGGCTGTCCTGGACTTGCTTTGTAGACCAGGCTGGCCTTGAACTCACAGTGATCCACCTGCCTCTGCCTCCCAAGTGCTGGGATTAAAGGCGTGCGCCACCTCTCCTGGCTTGGGCTGAGAAGTTTTATTCATTTAGCTGGTGTTTGCTGGATCCCTCTATGTCCAAACCTGATAAAACACAGCAGAGGGGGAAAGTGAATAAAAAGTAGATACAAAGAACAAAGACACCGCCAAATTCTTGCTGAAATGGATCTTCTCTTCTGGCTGACCCAGCATTCTGCAATCCCTCTTTCTTACACCCTTTTCAACTTGTTCTCTGCCCCTTGACTGGCCTTGCAATCTAGGAATGGTTTGCTGTGCACTTGTCTGTGAATAAAATTCTTCTGTTAGTTTTCCTATGTTTTGACCAAATGACCTTTCAGATCTACATGAGTTTTACATCCTGGAAAATTTGAACCTGGTAACTGTGTGTCATACAGAAAATCCCTGGACAACTAGGACTAGAAGTGATGTGAAATGTGTCATCATTCTCAGATGGAAGAGACAGACAATGAGAGGGTGCCAATGCCATCTCCTAGGACATGAGGCCCAGGGGCTCAGAGTGTGCTTAGGGACTCGAATGCCAGTGTCCAGGACCAAGAGTCAAGATGGTCAGTGTTATTTTTCCCACTAAGACCAGCCTTTGCTCAGAGCCACAAGTGTCAAGATTACAGGCGTGTGCCCCTGTTCCTGTGTAAAAGGGTTAGGGTTAGGGGTTGGGGGTCAGGGGTCAAGGGTTAGGGGTTGGGGTTAGCGGACAGGGGTCAGGGGTTAGCTGTTAGGGTTAAAAGCCACTGAAACAAGTGGTGCTGAGACCTTCTGGTTCCACATTGCAGTCACTGATACTGTTTTCTAAGAACAAAAATGTATTTTATCACTGTCAGGATCATGAACATATTATCTGGCTCAGCTGTACTAAAAAGCTAACATATCATTACTAGCCTAACTTCCACCCACCTGCACTGTTCCTCACTCCCACTCGCTTACCCTCTGTTTCAGACCCACCCAGGCCGCTGTTATAAATGAGTCGGATATGTGTGCCACCATCTTGCCCTCTGTGACCAAAGCTTCCCTTCAGTTCGTCCCCCAAATCCTGCGCAAAGTACTGGTCTTCCACAAATACATTAACGTCCCAACGTCTCCATAAACTCTAAAAGGGCAAAAGGTAACATTTTTATTTCTAGTTATTTTCTCATTTTAAAGGGTTAACCTTTTTTTATTTATGTGAATGTGTTTCTGTGAATGTATACTGCATGTGTGTGGATGCTCCAGAGACCAGAAGAGGGTGTCGGATGCTGTGGGCTAGAGTTAGTACAGGCATTTATGCAGGGAACTGAACTCAGGTCCTCTGGAAAAATCAACCAGTACTCTTAACCTCTGAGTCATCCTCCAGCCTAGAAGCATACTTTTGAAGAGATATCTAGTCCAACATTATGTGGGCTGACCGAAGATCCTCTGTAAGCACTTACTCAAACAGCACACCTTAAAGCCAGGTGTTGTACGTAGTGGTGTATGACGTTAATCCCAGCACTTGGGAGGAGAGGTGGACGAATCTCTGTGAGTTGGAGGCCAGCTGGTCTACATAGTGAGTTCCAGAACAGACAGAGCTACACAGTGAGACTGTGTCTTTTTTTTTTATGTTTGTTTGTTTTTGTTTTTTTGAGACAGGGTTTCTCTGTGTAGCCCTGGCTATCCTGGAACTTACTCTGTAGACCAGGCTGGCCTCCAACTCACAGAGATCCACCTGCCTCTGCCTCCCAAGTGCTGGGATTAAAGGAGTATGCCACCATGCCCAGTCAAAAAAGCCGGGCGGTGGGGGCGCACGCCTTTAATCCCAGCACTTGGAAGACAGAGGCAGGTGGATCTTTGCGAGTTGGAGGCCAGCCTGGTCTACAAAGTGAGTACAGGACAGCCAGGGCTACACAGAGAAAACCTGTCTTGAAAAACCAAAAAAACCAACCAAACAAAAAAAACCCAAACCAAAAAGCATGCCTTCATTGTTGCTGAGCTGGTTCTCTCTCCCATCAGTCATGTTCACTGTCTGCTACTTGCTACTACTGGGTTAGAAGCTCATGCCAGGTCAGGGTTACATGCCTCCTGCATGTACACCCTTCCAGCTCTGTACAGCTCTTCCCTGGAAGAGCTCTTCACTCTAAAAGGCATGTAATGGTTTATTTGAAAAGTAAAATGTAGGTTGGGCATGTTGGTGTACACTCTTTGATCCCAGCACTGGGGCAAGGAGAGCTCTGTGAGTTTGAGGTCAGCCTGGTCTATATTCAGTTTCAGGCCAGCCAGGGCTACATACAGAGACTCTATCTCAAGCAAAAGAAAGAGGTTGGAGAGATGGCTGGGTGGTTAAGAGCACTGGTTGCTTTTCCAGTCTGTAGTTCTCTAGTCCCAGGGCATCCGATGCTCTCTTCTGGCCTCTGGGAGTATGCAGATATACTAGCAGGTAACACACATACACACACATAAAATAATTTAAAAAGCAAAAGCAACAACAATAACAAAACCCCACAACTTTTTGTAGTGAAAAAAAGCCCTGGTGGAACAAGCACCTTGAAAGTGTGTGCTTACATCCAGAAGGATGAGCCACAGTACTTCACAAACAGACTCTAATCACTTGCTATTTGCATGAGCCTGGGCTCCTTTCCTCCCCTCTCAGGTTTGCCCTCTGTGAAGTCAGCTGATCTGATGAAACCTCATCCACCTCCTGGGACTACTCTGCTCCTGCAACAAGAAGCCAATCCATCTCCCCAGACACCCCGACCTTCATTTTGTTCTCCCCAAGAACTCCAATCTGCCAGTGAGGTCCAAGATTGCCTCACTGTTACCCTAGCTCCTGTGCCTGCAAGGTACGCATAACCACCCCAATTTATATTACATATTACATGACGTATTTCTATGGCAATTGAGTTTCTCACCCCTCCATAATGGGAACTCTCTTCAAGAAAGAACTTTGTTAAGTTTGCTGGAGGATCTCTTCAGTGTAGTAATGGAACCTGGCATGTTGAAAATGCTTAATAAATACTGAATGAAGAACTGGAGGGTTAAATGGATCAATCTCTATAAACTGCCTTGATATAAAGGCACTTTATATTCTCAATGCACACTAGTCAACCTGCAAGCTATGATCACACTCTAATACACATGCATATCCTCTGTGTGCCCAGTATGGAAGCTGACACCTGCTTATATGATCATTCCTCTTACTTTGGGAAGGAACGCCTTGATCATCAGGTACATGCTGCGGACGTTGAGGTTCATTGAGAAGTCCCAGTCTTTTTCCTCACAATCCAGGATGGTTCCATGGTGGACAAAACTGAAAAAGTGATTAAATAGACAGAAAACACGATTAAAGAATCAGTAGGAAAGTACTTGTTAGCATGCCCTGTGTATAATCCCCGGGATTATAAGAACAAAACATAACAACACCAGGCAGGCAGACAGACAGACATACACACTCCTGCAATTAAGAACTTTTTCTAAACTGTGATGGTGGTGCATGCTTTAATCCCAACACTCAAGAGACAGAGGCAGGCAGATCTCTGTAAGTATGAGGCCAGGTTGGTCTACAGAGTGAGCTCCAGGCCAGCCAGAGACACATGGCAAGACCCTGTCTAAACAAAAATGAAAGATATGGCTCTTGCTGTTAAGCCTAAAGACTTGAGTTCAGTCCCCAGAACCTGGACAGTAGAAGAAGAGAACCGATTCCTGCAAGTTATCCTCTGACCTCCACATACATTCTGCAGGGCTCACACTATTTCTCTCTCTCTCTCACACACATAAATGCTTAAAAAAACAAGGAATAAAGCAATGTAGGAATTATCCTTTTGAAAGAACAAGGTAGGAGCTGCTAAACGTGAGAATCTCAATACCAAGTCCTTTGGAAACATTGATGCTTTAAAAACAGCATGAGGAAGGCTGTGCTATCTGGTCTGTGCCCCTAGGTCAACAGCGCCCCCAGGTGGCAAAGACTGAAGCTCTACAGGGAAATCAAAACTGGACGGAAAACCAGTGTCTCCATAGACGAGTGTATCCAAGTAACGTTGTGGCTGTTCGCATCTAGCACAGCACACAAATGAGGAAGAATAAAATCCTAAAGTCAACCTTGCCCCCTTGCAAGTCACTCCACCTCAAGGAAACTTCCGGGACATGGCATTCTTACTGACTTGGTCCTCTGGACTAAGAGTTCATAGTCAAGTATAAGATGTGGTTGGGAGTGGTCCCCAGGGGCTACAGGACGTCAGCTTCCTGTAGCAAGAGCCACACTGTCTCCTGCATCCTTCACAGTGCTAAAGACTAAACCAATTGTATGTCTCCAGATATAGCCTTGTAGAAGGACAGGCAGATCATTTATAAAATGAGACACCAGAAACCATTGCATTGCTTAATTTCTAGACTTTACATCAGTGCCCACTCCCTTTCTTAGCTTTAACTGCCTATGGGCCCCAAGTTCATGTCAAATGATACAGCTGTCTCACTTGCTCAGTGGAACAGTGATGTGTGACATCTAGCCTGACTTCTCAAGGAATATGCCATGTTCTTCAATTAATCAGTCTTTCATACTGCCAATATTTGTTTAATGAAAATCACAGAAAACTTTCTCAGAGTGAAATCGAAAGTTTAAAATTACCCAGCAACGTTAAAGAGAACATCAATTCTCTCCATTTCTGAGGCGAACTGGTCAATCTGCTTTTTCTTTGTGACATCAAGGACTCGAGTCTGAATACCTGAGGAATAAAGTAAAAGACAGTATTTATATAGAACCCATAAAATATGTAATCTTGGGCTCAGTGGTTAAGAGCACTGGCTACTCTTCCAAAGGACCAGTGTTCAAATCCTAGCAACCACATAGCAGTTCACAGTTGTCTAATTGCTGGGAGTGGTGGCGCACAGCTTTAATCCCAGCACTCGGGAGGCAGAGGCAGGTGGATCTCTGTGAGTTCAAGGCCAGCCTGGTCTACAAAGTGAGTCCAGAACAGGCAAGGATACACAGAGAAACTGTCTTGAAAAACAAACAACCCTCCCACAAAAAAAAAAAAAAAAAAAAAAAAAGAAGACGTAACTTTGAAGATTTGGCTGTTTTGTGGTGTGAAGCATGAAGAACATAGCATTTCCATTTAGGTTGCATATGACTCATGGCCATTGCTGGCATTTTCGCGACCTCAAGAGTGTCATTAAAATGCCCAGATCTTTGGCTGGAGACATGGCTCAGTGGTTAAAAAGACTTTGTGTCCTATCAGAGGATTGGAGCTCCCATTACAGTGACTCTCAGATGCCTGGTCCAGCTCTGAGGGTCTGACATCCCTTCTGGCCTCTGCGGGCCCTTACACACATGTGTATTATACATGCTTACACACACATCAATAAAAAAAATGGAAGAATAGATCTTTTTAAAAAACCTCTATTCTAAAGATATACAAATCTTAAAGTGTCATCTTCCACCCCCTCAATAAGATCTCTGTTAGGGTCTATAGAGATAGGTCAACAGTTAAGGGCACTGTTTGCTTTTCCAGACCATGTGGGTTTGATTCTTTGCACCTCGCCCCTCATGCTGGATATGACTATCTGTAACTCCAGTTCCAGGGACTCTGTCACATTCTTCTGGCCTCCAGGGATATTGCATCTACTTGGTTCAGGTAAACGGTTCATACACATAAAATAAAATTTTAAAAATATTAAAAAAAATCAAACTTTGTTATACAATAGATTTCACTTTTCAGGATATGCCTTCATTTTCCTTTCAGTAAAATAAAGTTAATGATAAAATGCAACAACTAAAACCAAAAGACCAACTACTTTCCAGCAGCCTTTTAGCTTTTAATGGGACCACAAAAATGTTTGTAAGAAGACAAGAGGATCATATTGCCTGGGACCAGCCTGCTCCAGAGTAGTCACAGCCAGCAGTGAAACAGTCAGTCACTAATGGTTAACCTGGCAACCGTTAGTTCTCATAGAACTTTGTATTTGAGAACAAAATCCCAACATGTTGTGCAATAAAAAACCTTAAGTATGCGCCTTCAGGTATTCTTACATTTCTGACTGTACAGACTATTTACTGTAGGTCACAGAATACAGATTTGACATGAAGGAGCCGGACTCGAAGAGACAGGTGTGTGGAGCAGCTAGAGTTCCCTTTCAATGTTCAGTGGCTTACCTTTCTAATACTGGGCTGACTCTGAGCCTGTACATAGTTTACTCACCTGGGTAATTTTCCAGTTCTTGGAGTTTGGACTCATTAATATCTGTGGCTATGACCTTGGCTCCTTCTTTTGCAAAAGCCTGCCAGAAACAAAATATGAATCAGTCCTTTGCTTGCTTGAATAAATTGCTCTCAAAAATGGAAACCATTTTTTCCCCTTTCATGGTATTTTTGTTGTTTTCCACATAAAATAAGTGGAATTTCCAACTATCTAGTCTCATTTCCCCTTACCGCACTGTGATTTTTTGTTTTAAATCAGTCATTACAGCAGCATGGTATACATTATGTTTTCCATCTTACTTTGTCCTTTTATTATCAAACAATATAGTATTTAGAAAAAAAAGTTGTGGGGGGGGGTGTTTGGGTGTGTGTGGTGGTGGTGGTGGCACATGCTTTTATTCCTAGCACTTACAAGGCAGAGTCTGTCAGATCTTTGTGAGTTCAAAGCCAGCCTGGTCTACAGAGCTAGTACTGGGGCAGCTAGAGTTACACAGAGAAAGCTTGTCTCGAAAAATAAAACAAAACCTCTAACTGGAGGTTAGAGAGATGCCACAGTGGTTAAAAGCACTGGGTACTCTGCCAGAGGACCAGGGATGGGTTCCTAGCACCTATATGGCAGCTCAAAATTGTCTGTGTCTCCAGCTACAGGAGATCTGATAGTATGCACTTGGGATACATGTATACGTGTAGGCCAAACACTCATGTACATAAAGTAAATATGAATAAATAATAAAAACAAAACAAACAAATAAACAGAAAAACCCCAAACCTCCAAATATCCAAACAAAACAAAACCAAAAACTAACTCAGAGCTGGGTGTGGTGGTGCTCGCCTTTAATCCCAGCACTCAGGGGGCAGAGGCGGATCTCCGTGAGTTTGAGGCCGGCCTGGTCTACACAGAGAATTCTAGGACAGCCAGGGCTACATGGCGAGGCCCTGTTTCAACAAACAAACAATTCCCTTGTACCTCTAACTTTGTTTCTAAAATAATGTTATTCTGTGATGAGAGGCTATGTTTCACTTCTTTAATCTCTTATATTTATTTATTTACTGTGTATGTGTGTGGGCATGTGGCATGGCATGCATTTGAAGGTAAGAGGACAATTTTGTGGAGTTGTTTTTCTCCTTCTTCTTTCCAGGGGACAAACCTAGGTCCCTTGGAGGTCAGTGGCTTTACTTGCAGAGATATTGCTATGACCCTCCATGTGCCATTTGGAGCAATGAGCAAAAACTTAGTAAGAGAGAAACGGGAAGTTTCCCTCTGAGGACGACAGCTGAAATGTCATGAATGCCAGTACACACTCTGCATTGTGTTCTTAGTGCAGGGTATAAGGAGGGAGAAACTGAGGCACCTTAGCAAAAAGTGATGGGAGTTTAATAACTCTGGGGTCTTAATCTTGAACTGGCCCTGCTGCAGAGAGCTATGCCCCTCGAGAGCCCGGAAGGCACGTCACTTTATTATGGTGTAGATAAACTGGGGAGGAGAAGTGTGACTCTCAGAGTCAAAGGTAAATGATTCCACAATAAGCACAGGGAATTCCTTCCTTCTGCTCTGTAAGGAATAGTGACTTTTCTTTTGAACTTAATGTACATGGGCTTGCAAGATGACTCAGGGGATAAAGACACTCAGACCTGAGGTGAATCCCTGGAATCCATGTCAAAGAAAAAAGAGGGAAGCGATTCCATAGAGTTGTCTTCTGACCTTCATGTTTGCAGCATGGTGCATTGTGCTAACCCCACCATTCACACACACAAACACACACTCACACGCTCATGCATATACACATACTCACAAAAAACACACATACTCACACACACACACTCACAAATTCACTCACACACACTAATAAGTTGATAAAGAAGACAGCAGCAAAAAGAACGAAAAATGAGAAGAAAACCAAAGCAAGGGAAGAAGAAAGAAAAGAGGAAAGGAATAGAAAACAGTAAATGAGAACTAAATAACCCCAGAAGCAGAGAGCACATCTCAGCAGTTGGAAAGTAAGCAGCAGCAGTATGAACTTACTAGTGCAGAAGCCCTGCCGATCCCTTGAGCGGCTGCGGTCAGGACAATAACTTTCCCTTCCAGTCGGCCCATGACGGAACCTGCAGAGGAATCCAAGGACATGTGCCTTTAATAGCTCAAGTTGTACCAAGTCAATTGTGGAGGTGGTAACATACGGAATGAATCCGTCAACTTGCTCCTTTATGCACATGGGGGAAGGGCCTCTGTACAAACTGTCCCACCGTGACTCCATTGGTCAGGGGCCTTCCTCTAGACTCCTTGAGCGCACAGATCCAAAGGGAACAGCACAGCCCACTGAGGTGAGGGACACTGGGCTGTGACCAGGAGTTGCTTGTCTCAGCCTCGAATGCTGAGATCAGAAGAGGGTAGTTTCCTATCCCTCACGGATCCCACTGCCTGGCCCATGTTATATGGCATCATTTCTGTCTGCCCTTGCTATTTGGGGTGTTTTTCAGTTTCTCTTCTGAAAACTGTTAAAGCTTCAGTAATCAGCATTCCAGGACTTAAGTCATTTGTTTTCCTAGCTTCCTCCCATTGCCTATCCTCCGTCCCCATACAGACACTCTGATGACTGCTGGTCATAGGACATGCTTATCCATCCATCAGCCGGCATTCTTTTACTCACTTCTCACCATTATTTGGACACTGCTACCAAAGGCCAATCTCAGGTACAAACAAAACCACTTCGACCTCCTTCCTGCTCTTCCATTTATGTCTTGCAGCTACCTCATGGAGGGTGGCCCCTGAGAACAAAGGCCTTCACTGTCTTAAGTCACCTGTTCCCTTGCCTGCAAACCTTTGCTGAGTTACAATAGCAGTACCTTTTAGTTTTTCCTTGTCCCTTGAAAATACTTCATAGTAGCACTTAAGATTCACTGACCAAAAGGGATGGAAAAATCAAACCATAGCCCATACCTTGTTTTTGAAAATCACAAGGAACCTGACTAACTCCCTTTTGAAGGCAGGAGCCATTATCTTGTATTGTTAAAAATAAGTTTTTGTCTCTGTTTCCTGGAACCTGACCTGCCCCAACCCATTAGCTTCACTTTTTTTGGGGAACACTCCCCCCCCCAGCTCCCTGAATCACATGGTGCCCATATGATGATAGCTGGTTTGTTTGTCTGTTTTTTGAGATTTTTTTTCTGTATTTTCTTTCTGCTCAATTATCTTCTATAAATCTGCTTTGCAACTACTCCTGATTTTACTCCTTAAAAGGGCCCTGAGAAATGGACTCAGGGCTGTTCTCTTTAACCCAGCATAGGAAGTGGTCGCTGGCCAGCTATCGGGAGCAACCCAATAAAAAAAACTAAGCTTGATGCAAATTTGACTCAAAATTGTGATGACTGGCTTGCCTGCTCACCAAGGCTCGCCCAATCTATTCTCTTTTAGAGAAAAGGACCACCAGCCACATTGGGCTGGGCCTTTCCACACTGATCACCAATTAAGAAAATACCTTAAATCTCATGGAGGCATTTTTTTCAATTGAAAGTCCCACGTTTCAGACAACTTGCTTGTGCCAAAGTTGACATAAAACTAGTCAGGACAACATGTAATCTGCACATTCTAAAAGAGAGGTTTGAGAACCCCTGACACCATGGAAGTTCTGCACGAGCCAGTTAGCCAACGCTTGGATGCACATCTGGGGAGGGAGGAACTGGTAACAGTGAAGAGGATATGGGGAGTCAAATGAAGACTTTGTTCCGTCCTTATGTACCTCTGACCTCAGAACAAATCAGTTGGCTGCAGTGGCTCAAGATGGAGAGATGTTTGTGACCTTTATAAAGCTAGTGCAGCAAAAGGCACCGCTGTCAGAGGCCTCGCTTTTCCAATTGGTTAGGAAGCCCTCAGCAATGATGTCTACCAAAGAGAAGGGAATAGTGATTTTTTTTTTGTTTTTTTGTTTTTTGTTTTTTTTGGTTTTTTGAGACAAGGTTTCTCTGTGTAGCCCTGGCTGTCCTGGACTCACTTTATAGACCAGGCTGGCCTCGAACTCACAAAGATCCACCTGCCTCTGCCTACCAAGTGCTGGGATTAAAGGCGTGCGCCACCACCGCCCGGCATGGGAATAGTGATTTGAAAGAGTTTGTTTGCTACAGCCACCATACAGGGAGGGGCAGGCAGGAGGGAAAGCATGTTGGCTGGGTGTGGAGTCCTCACATACCCTCTGCTCCACTACCTTGAACAAAGTGCCTCGAGGCCATCTTTGGCTTGAGGGTTTGTACTTTGTCCTTTCTTTTTAAAATGCTTCTTTTTTTTTTTTTTTTTTTTTCGAGACAGGGTTTCTCTGAATATCTCTGGCTGTCCTGGACTCGCTTTTTTAAAATGCTTCTTAAAAGTGACTTATTTATTTTTATTTTATGCACATTGGTGTTCTGCCTGCATGTATGTCTGAGGGTGTCAGATCCCTGGAAATGGAATTACAGATGGTTGTGAGCTGCCATGTGGGTGCTGGGAATTGAACCCAGGTTCTTTGAAAGGGGTTCGGTGAAGTTGTTAGGTGTTTCTGGTTTCTGCTTTTGCCCCTCCCATGGTGTTGCTCCCTGCCTTCACATACCCAGTGTACCCCTGCTTCTTTCCAGTCTTCCACATTTGGGCCTAACTCCACAGGCTGGAGTGCCAGTTACTCATGTCCACAGCACTGAGGGAACTAGGGAAAGCTTGGGGTGTTTTCCGATTTGTATTTTAGGACCTATCTCTGCCAGAAGAGAGCTGGGCATTAGCAGTGAGGCTGTGGAACAGGAAATGGCTGCAGTTGTTTAGAAGTGGCTAGCAAAACAGCAGGGATGGAGAAAGCGGGGGTGGGCAGGGCTTCACAGGTGACAGACAGGGCCTGGTCACCTGTGAGGGTAAGGCTGTCAAAGGAGATCAAGGACTGTGTTTTGACTAGCGTCTCAGAGCAACCACATCACGTAAATGCCTTCCAATCCCAGCTTGGAAGAAGGCTTCATAGTTCTCCCAGCTCCAGCAGGACCTAGCTGCCCACTGCGGTGGACCCTTCAGACTCCAGGAGTTGACCCTGAGGACACCTTTGTTCTCTATTCCCACTCTGGGGCAGACCATGATGGATGAGCGATGAGCAGACCTCCTTCTCCACGGCCCCCATAGGTCCCCCTTACCCGCCCCCCCCTTGCTGAAGGTCATCCCCACTGCACAGAACTCAGGTGCTTCATCCTTCTTCCTCCCTTGCTGCAGGCTCCAAAGCTTCTCCTATCCTCACGCTGCTCCTTTTCATCTTCCCTCACAATATTTCCTCGGATAAAAGCCATGCCTGTTAGGTTCCTATTAGAGCCTTCCTCTCAAGAGATCCAACCTGACGCAGACACATCCTAAGAGGGGGCTTCAGGGACCAGCCAACAACCCGCAAGGCCGTGCTCCAATCATGATCACGAAAGTGGGCAACAGGGCGGCTGTTCTCACAGTGCCTCCCCTGTTCTGATGCAGCATGCTTTTACTGGCACGCAGAGAGATTTCACTTAAGAGTGTGGTAGGAGTTGAGGGGAAGTCAAGCTGTGCTTTTAGAAAGGGACACAGCCTTCCCCCATCCAGAGTACAGAGTAAGAAACTTACTATACGGAGCCTTCACTAGGGATGTTGGGCATTCACAGTTCTCAGCCTTCCTAAGGCTGATACCTTCAATATGGCTCCTCAGGCTGTGGTGGCCCCCAACCATAAAATTATTTTGCGTTACTTCATAACTGTAATTTTGCTACTGCTAAGAACCACAATGTACATATCTGGTGTGCAGGATATCTGATTTAGGACTCTTGTGAAATCGACCCCATAGGGGTCGCGACCCGCAGGCTGAGAAATAGTGAAAGCACCTACTACAACCTTCCTTAAGCACCTCCATGACCCCAGAGGTGGCCCAGAGGCAACCAGGCACAAAAGTTTCTGTTTACTTCGAAACCTCCCTCCTGATTGGTCTGGAACTAGAGGATTTGGGGATCAAAGCCCTGAGGTTAGGTAAGGGGCATTCTCCAGGCAACATGGATTTTTTCGGGGGATAATGAATATGCCCAGAAATTTTTAAGTGAGCCCACTCTTATCCATGGTGACTTTTCTACTCTAAAAGACTGTAGTAAAACTAGGAATTTCTTTGTATTAGAAGAGGCTCCAAGCATTTTCAGGAATTCCAAATGTTTTCACTAGACAATTTAATTATGACAGATACTGGAAAAATTCTTTCTTTGCTATTTTCAAACTCTAATAAATAAAACAATTTCCTACTCCCATTCTAACTACGAAGATTCATCTTCAAACAGGCGATGTGGAGAATAAGGCAACAAAAGATATTTCTCTCATTCCCCAAAAGTTTTGTAGAAAACTGTTAGAAAAATCTTACTTTAGAAAAGCGAGTCCACACAGTCCTCCAGATTCCTTCAGAAGTCAGTCTTCAGCTCTGAGTGCAGGAGAAGTCACGTGCTGATTAACGCATGCTGTGAGGTGGCCTTCAGGTTCCTGCTGTGGCGTGGCGTTTCCTAATTCCGGTTTAGTGAGCTTTTAAGGGGCGGGACACCAGCCGTGAACTTTAGCTGTGTCCACGCTGCCATCTACTGGGAAAAACGTGGAGCTGTTAACGCCAAGCAGAAAGGCCCGTCTTTTGTTTGTGCATTTTACTTAGCAGTCCAGATTGAAAGGCCAGGAAGCTGCAGGAGGAACCCAAGGCATTTAACATTCTTGTCGTCCTAGCCCTTAACCTAAGTTGTTTTGAGGGAGGAAAAGAAAACATCCCTGTGCCTAAAGTCTTGTTTCTGACATTAATCTGTCACGTGTCTAACACCAACACACCTTTAACTGTAGACTAGCTACACTGGGCCTGCCTGTGATGGAGCGCACCCAGGTAGAATGGAAGTCTTGAGAAGAACAGAGTGAAACGGTAGGAAATCAAGTAGGTTGAAGAACACAGGTATGAAGCCAGAAGGGAAGGACTAGATCTGGCGGCCCTCTTGGCTAGGCCAGCAACTTGTGGGTTAATCTGACTGGTGAAATTAAGCACAGTGATTATGTAAGCCCTATGTGAATGTCCTACATAAATCGGGGACTCAATACATGCTTGGCACACTTTGCCATGGCCTTTTGCACTGTGAAGTCTATTAAACAAAGCTATCAGATTTCTAACCTCCTTTAATACCAGGTCTGGTCAGCCACACAGATTTATTCATGGGCATTCAGGTAGTACTTTCTAAGGGTTCTTCTTCTTCTTCTTCTTCTTCTTCTTCTTCTTCTTCTTCTTCTTCCTCCTCCTCCTCCTCCTCCTCCTCCTCCTCCT
>CAJQZJ010004763.1:2044898-2085325 GCA_907164525.1 Lophiomys imhausi
TCCTCCTCCTCCTCCTCCTCCTCCTCCTCCTCCTTCTTCTTCTTCTTCAAGGGAAAGGTGATACCTCTCAGAAGGTTCTGACTCCTGCCCCTCTTTCTAAGCAGCAGCTGTGGTGTGGGGTTTGAGAGTCTGATGCATATGGGCAGAACAGAGCGGAGAAAGACAAGGAGCTGGTCCTTTAAGGCAGGCTCAGGGTGACTCACTCTTTTGTACTGTGGGAGCAGAACCTTCTGATCATTGCTTGTCTGTGTTTTGTTAGTTGGCTGTTGGTGTTGTTACATGGGACTAATGTGGTTAGGAATAACAAAAACAAACAAACAAAACAACAGGGCTGGGTGTGCCGCTCGGGGCTTGAGAGCTTTCTTTTCCTCACTCAAGTGCATGCATGCCACAGGGGCTGGCTTCAGTCTCTAGCCCCTTATAAAGCCCAGCATGCTGGCACATTGCCTGTGGATCAGGATGGTTGCCTAGTAACTAGTAACTTCAAGGCCAGTCTGGACTACAGAAGATCCTCATTCAGAACAAGAACCAACCTCCCTAAAAGGGAGAGGAGAGGGGAAGCCTCATTTAAAAACTGAGTAGCTGAGTAAGCAAGACCCGTAAACTGGCAAACCTACCCGTATTCTTATATGGAGAAGAAGGATGAAACAGTGGCCACGCTATGGGTGTGTTGAGGAGGGGGTGTGGTGTGCAAGTGCAGTACCCAGGGTTTGTCACACATCTACTGGATAAATGTCACTCAGAGGAACTGAAGTGTACATGATAGTAACAGTTGTCTTTTCTGTTCTGCCCAGGTCCTTAATTTCTCCTTGGGTGTGTGTAGGCAGAGGTTGGAGATTACAAGGACAAACTGGGCTTCACAACAAAACCTAATCTCAAAGAAAAAAGAAAAGACTCACATCCAGCCAGCAAAGTCCAGCAATCGGAAGCCCCCTGTGGCTCACCTAATTAACATGCACAATTAAAATTAAACACCTCCTCCTAACAAGGGGTTTCCTTTTATGCCTTTATAAACTACCATTTCGAATAGTTTCAATACTGAAAAAATGTTGGAGCCCTCCCCCAAACTCAAACAACCCAAACTGTTTTACATGGAGTTATGATTCAGAATTAATTTAAGCATTTTAAATGTGTGTGTGTGTGTGTGTGTGTGTGTGTGTGTGTGTGTGTGTATGTGTGTGTGTGTGTGTGCACGTGCACACACGTGTGTTTACATGAATGTGGAGGGCAGAGGACAACCTTGGGTATTGTCTTGGAAGCTACCCACCTTGGTTTTTCAAGCAGGATCTCTCACTGGCCTTGAGCTCACCTACCTGGTAGGGTGGGTGGCAAGAGAGTGAACCCTAGGGATCCCTTGTCACCACCTCTGCAGCACTCTTGAGTCATGAACATGTGCCACAGTCCTTAGCTTTTTATGCAAGTGTTGGGGATCACAATGTCCTCATGCTTGTGTGACAACCACTCTACTCCCTGAGCCATTTCCCCAACCCTAGTTTATACATCTTGAAGGTATGAAACAAAGTCTGTAATTTTGTTAATAAGAGTTTGTTGGGTAACAGTTTCCTCTGAGATTGAAAGATTCCACCCTGCAGGGAAGCTCCTCAAACAGGAGAGTAAATAACTCAAAGTAGGCTCAGGAAGTCCCTGAAACTGGCCATATTCACTAGGTTCCTCCCTGTTAGAGTGAGTAATAAAAGCCGAGAGTCTCTCTCAGAAGAGGAAAGCTGCAAAGACAATTCTCAGTCAAGCCAGGTTGTGAACAAGACTCAGAAAAGACAAGCTGAAAAGATGACAGGAAGACCACACTGGGTGCCTAGAAGTAAAACCTAGCCAAGCTACTGGAAGGGGTTTAGACCAGTCACTTGGAAGAAACACTCTCCATCCTGCTGAGTTGCCTCCAGGCCCTGCAGTGTGCTCCAAGTTCTGAGCTTTTGTGAGGTGTCATCTGTGCTGGGCATGCGGGGGGGATGGATCGGGCTTTGAGTCATTTCTGGTCCTGTAACCCTTCACCCATATTACTGTAAGAACCCCCATAAAACCCATGGTTCACCATGTTGGACTTTTGTGGTAACTGTATTTTAGTCTGTCATGGGCTCCCCTGTTGGGAGGTCATGCTTCCTCAGGAAAAGTTTTGTTACACAATGTAATTGGCACCCAAACAGAGGTGCAGCAGAGCCAAAAATGAGTTGGGGATGAGTAAGTAAGTGCACTGTGCTGGCTATGGGTAGCAAGGGGCTCTGAAGTCTGAATGGGGAGTGTCCATGGAAGAAATTCCAACAGTTGCCTTTTCCTGTATGGTGGGTGAAAGGAAAAATATTGTTTCCAGATCCCCAGGACCAAGTTCTCAGCACAATGGAGATTTATTTGTCCCAGAGGGACAGAAGGCAGGGAATAAGAGACAAAGACAGAAGATAGAGGGGGAGGGAGAAGAGGAAAGGAACAAGAGAGAGGGGACAAGGATATTTGTCCCAGAGAGGGACAAAGGACTGTCTCTGGATAGAGAGACAGTCGTGGCCCACAGAAAAATGACTGTTTATAAAGGTACATGGGGAAACCCTGTGTTAGATGAGGATTTTAACTGTAACTGAGCATGTTAATTAGGTGAGCCACAGGGGGCTTCTGATTGCTGGACTTCAATAATTTGATAGCTGGACCTTGGTAGTCAGCCTCAGGAGGAGGAAGGGGCCAAATAAGGGAATAGGCCTTGGTGGCCAGCTTTAGAAATGTCATCTAAAGGATTTTAGCAAGGCAGAGGGGAGGGGGAGAAGGGCAAGGCTTGCCAGAGCCACGCTCACCACTCTGGAGCTGGCCAGAGTTCCTTCAGTATGTGTTGATGGCCTTTGTGTTATGACAGTGGTTGCATGGATCTTGCTGTGGGCAGGGAGATGTGCAACTGTGGCTGACCCTTCAGGGTTAGGAGAGTCTGTGGGAGGGAGCCAGGGTGGCAGTCTTCATCTGTGGGGTACGGGGTGGCATGCCTGCTTGTTGACTCGGGTTTACCATGTGAATACAGAGATGTTCTGAAAACAGTTAAAGGTTTGCAGTGGTTCTCAACCCTCCTAATGCTGTGACCCTTTAATACAATGTTGTGGTGACCCCGACCATAAAATTATTTTCTACTTCATAACATTAATTTTGCTACTGTTATGAATCATAATGTAAATATCTGATATGCAGAATATCTGATATGCACCCCCAAAGGGGTTGCAACCCACAGGTTCACAACCACTGGTTTAAGAGGAAATTTTGCAGCCTTTAAGATTAATGCACTTTATTTGTAATAGCTAAAAACAGTAAACAACCCAGATGTCCCTCAACCAACCAATGGATAAGAAAACTGTGGTACATTTACACAGTGGAATACTACTCAGCTATCAGAAACAAGGAAATCATGCAATTTTTGTTTTGTTTTGTTTTGTTTTGTTTTTTTTTCGAGACAGGGTTTCTCTGTGTAACAGCCTGGCTGTCCTGGACTCACTCTGTAGAGCAGGCTGGCCTCGAACTCACAGAGATCCAGCTGCCTCTGCCTCCCAAGTGCTGGGATTAAATGCGTGCGCCACCACTGCCGGGCTTTGGAAATCATGCAATTTGCTGCCAAATAGATGGAAATAGAAAAGCTCATCCTGAGTGCACTAACCCAGACTCAGAAAGATGCACATGACATTTATCCATTTGTAACTGGATTTTAGCCATATAGTACAGGATAACTATCCTACAACCAAAAGGAACAGGAACATAGACTTTGTTACTTGTTAGTGGGACACTTTGCCCTAGTGGAGCTGCCATGTAGGCCCGCAGTACAAGAGAAAGCTCTTAGCCCTCATATGGCTGCTGAACCGAAGGAGGCTGATATGTAAGGCACCCCACACCAGAGCAGGAGGATAGGAGGGAGAAGGGGAGAGGGTGGGCCAGGGAGGGGTGGAAGGAGGAGACTGTGATGGAGATGTAAATTGAAGTAATAAACATTAAAAAAAAAGATTAATGCGCAAAGGTCAAGATTGTCAGCAAGCAGATGTTGTCTGGGTTTTGTTGTGCATAGTTAAATGCCTCTGAGGCCCAGATGGCAGCCTATCAGGAACTTGTCTGTGTAAAGGAGCAATTGCAACAAGAGAGGAAGATGAGATCTTCCCTTTTAGCCTCTGACCTGGCAAGCAACCTAGACAAAGGAGAGGATGAGATGGAGGGGCTGGCTTGCTGCTTAATGCTTGGGAGCCAGAAGGAAAGAGGACAAGTTAGATCCATGCTCAAAATCCCTTCATGGTGCAAGAACTTAGAACCCATGAGAAAATGATTCAGAGAGGAGAATATGGTAAAAACAGAACATATGCGGTTCAGCCTTTAATAGCAATCCAGCATGCAGACAGGGGTATTAACAATGGCCCAGTACAAGAAACTAGGGTGATCAGGAAATATTCAGCACTTGAACTGCTGGAATTAGGAAAGACTTCTAAACAAGCAATGGAAGAGCCTGTCACAGCGTGGCTTGTGAGGCTGTGAGTCACAGGAGTGTTTGAGATCCATCTGACTGCTGTGAAGGCAGGGAAACTGAGTAAAGGAATAAAGTATTCCTCCTTAAGGGAAAGTATGAGGGAAATCAGTCCCCCATGGACTGGCTTACCAGAGCCATTAGAACACTTGGTTATCTCCATTGGATATCCTCAGAAATAAGGGCTGAGGGACCATAGAGGAGGGGCAGATGCTACTGGGGGAACTAGGAATGAGAGATGCTGTGTTTGAACCCAGTTCCTGGAGCCGTATAGCTCACAGAGGGGTAGACTGATGCAGCAGGGACCGCAAGGCTGGTGTTGAGCTCCAGCAGCTTTGCCAAGCCCTCTGGTGGGGCAAGATCTTTACAAAGCAGGAAAGGCTTTGGTAGATCTCGGTGTCTCAGACTTCATGTGAAGTATCTGTCAAGGGAGGGAGCAACCTAGAGGAGATAAGAAAATTAAAGCATGGGAAGAGATCTGTCTGGGTTCCTGGAAGACAAATGTGGCAAGATTTGTGACAAGCTGGAGTTCCTAAGGGGGGAAAAATCGATAGAAAGCCAATTGTGTGCTAAGGGGCTTCTGAAAGGCTTAAGCAGTGCTACTCAACCTGTGGGTCACATATCAGATTTCCACAATTCATAATAGCAGCAAGATTAGTTAGGTAGTAACAAAGCAACTTTATGGCTGGTGGTCACCACAGCATGAGGAAAAGGGTGGCAGCGCTAGGAAGGCTGGGAACCAGTTTTTTTTTTTTATAATTTATTTTTTATTTCTTCAAGTTACATCTCAATCACAATCCCCTCCCTACTCTCCCCCTCCAGTCCCACCCTCCCACCCTTTTCCCCCCTCAACCCCCCATCCTATTCCCTTTTTTTTCTTTAAGTTTAAGGTATATCTTTTCCCCCCAACAGCTCCCCCTTTCAGTCCAATAAATGGTTATCTTATAACAATAAATACAACAGAAATAAATAGGCCACAATTATGAGTTATATGGCTTAGCATACATTCCCAGTGTCCAGTCCATATGTATTTGGCACCTGACTTTAACATTCTAGTATCCAACCATCTCCATGAGTTTAAAAGTTCTGGGAAGCAGTTTTAAGGCCTAAGGAGCAGTTCACAGAAGACACCATGACAGAGCATGGTGAAGATGATCAATGAATGGAACCTTTCATGCTGTACGGGACCTTGTGCGTTCCACTTTAGGACCTTCTTAGTTGTGAACTTCTGGGCTCAGTGGACACTTGCTGAGATGGATGAGCACAGATTCTCAGCGTGGCTCATTAAGGTTATCTTTGTAACTCCATTTGTACCCTTTGTTATATAGATGACGTTTGCTGTCTTGAGTATTTTGTAAATTCAGAAAGCCATTGGGTAGAGAAGCAGGTGTGATGGTACTTTTACTTACCTTACAGTCCTACTGCGGCTGGGTTAATTGAAAAGAAAAAGATGTAAGGTAATTGAATGAAGACCCCAGTTCTGGGGTGGGCAACCTCCCTATGAGTTGTTGGCCAGGGAAGCCCTGGAGGCCCCACAAATCACAAAGGCTTTTGCTACTCCTATTATCAAAACTAGACGGTAAGACCCTATTATTGCAGACACTGCACATGGGGAAACTCCCACCCTGTGGTAGTTTCACAGTGCCAGAGCGGGTCACCACGTTAGTGGTGAACTGTCACCAATGGTCATTCCTATGGACTGTGTGCTAAATACCAACATGCCATCAGGATGTACCTGCTGCTTATGCAGTAGTGGCTTATCTATCATGGGTGGGACCAACAGCCTTTTGGTTACGGCCTGCTCCATAAGAGGGACTTCATGCCAGGGACTATAGGCAAGAACAAAAACTTGTGGCTTGGGAGGTCACAGGTGGTATTATGTACTTCGGTCTGTCATGGGCTCCCAATTGTCTGGCCTGAGTAGATGTGTACGCTGTCTTCCTAGGAAAGCTTTGTCATACGACAAAGATTTATCTTATGTGGTATGTTCTAGAATTGTCTAAATCATATATGACTAACTTTAATGAAATGTGTACATGTTATGCCCATATGGAATGACTAAAGATTTCCTTCAAGAATTTTATTCTTTGCAATATGTAAATTGCAAAATGTAAAAATAAAACAGTTCAATGTTTGGGAGTATGACAAATGCAAGAAGGTACTGCTATCACCGTCCTAAATAACTGGAATAAATTAGTTTCGTGTTCCGTCATCTTCTAATTATAATGACACAGTGAAAATTAGACTGAAATCAAGTTGGACTGCAACATCACTGTCTGGGTAAACACATGAAGAGGGCCATCATTCCACAGGATGCTGTGACCGGGGAGTCTACTGCAGTTTGCATTCAGGAACATCTTTTCCTGAGGAGGGTTGACAGAGCTCTGTCTTAGGGTCCACATTCTCTACTTCTGCAGCTGGTTCCTCTGAGAAAGAAAATAAAAAACAAATTAGCCTTGTTCAAATACACATAGAAGCAAGCATGAAAGGAAGCAGAAAGGACATTAAAGCAGACACTTAAGGAAAGAAGGGCGATTGGCTCAGGTGTTTGGTGAAGAAGTTGGCACATCTCCCGTTCCGTCAGCTGGGACAGTGCCCTACATCAGAGTAAGCAGTGACAGGTGTATAGTCAATTAACTGGAGAGTCAGTGTGAATCAAATATGAACTAAGTCTGATTTTCCTTTATTCTATTTTTAGGGGAGCAAAATGTGTTAGCTCACTCCAGAGAGAGGTTCTCATAGTACTAGAGGCTGCTTGGCAAGCCGCAGGGGAGGGGCACCTCTGGTAGTGCTACCCAGCTGGGAAGTCTATGAACCTGAGGGCATCTGTAACATAGCCAAGGTGGCTAATGGCGCCACTTTTATCTTGGGGCTAATAACAGCTCTGTAATTGGATTTAAGGCCTGGTACTGTAAGCCTAGGCAGATATTCATGGTTGAGAGATCACAGACCCAAGAGAGGAACCTACTACCACCACTTTCCTAAACCAGTATTACTTAACTGTGTAAATACTTACTTTTATACCCATAGGTAAGGGTAGGCCTCATTCCTCATCAAAAAAAAAATTTCCCCAGCAGACAGGTGAAAATGTGAAGAACTGACTGTGGGGTACCCAGCCTCAGTCGCTGGGTCTACAGCACAGCTCCTACACCTATGGCTCAGGCAGAAGAGGGGCTGGAAAGATTTTAAGAGCCAGAGGACCAGGGAGTTAGCTGCGAGGCTGTGTGTGCCTCTTGGCTATGATAGGGAAGCTACCCCGTCATAAAATCTCAACATGGCTTCCTGAAAAATTCCAAAAATAGCTACATGTCAAAGTAGAAGGGAGACATCTCACAGGGCCCCACTTCTGGGTGAAGAGTCACAAGCAATAACTGGTGAGAGACAGAGAATGAATCTGCTACAGAGATGAGCTTCCTAACTGAAGCTCTAAGTGGTCAGCGCTAGAATCATACATGCAGGTAACAGCAAATGGACTCAGCAGGTTGTATTTATTCTCCATATGCACATTTAACAACAATAATCAAAGAAGAAGAGGCCGTGGATCATTCGCTTTCATTTTACATGTATGAGTGTCTGCCTGCATGTATGTATATGCACCATACTTATGCCTAGTGCCCACAGAGGACAGAACTAGCCTGGGCTACACAGCAAAACTGTCTCAAAACCAAAACACCCTAAACTCCTAACCCCAAATACTATCCCTCAACAACAAAGCAAGCAACAATAATAAAATGTTACTGTGTGCGCTGCTCCAATTGGTGGAAATCTCACTCATTCACCCTCTGTCCACTGTGTACTACTTGTCTATCAGCAGCCATCACACTATGGTGAAGCTTGCTTCCAAGGAACTCTATTTTTACTTAGTAATACATGAATAACACTAGTAATGCTGGCAGTTTGAACATGCTAACGTGGAGGTATAAGTTACTGACTTTAAATGAAAAGGAGAAATTTTACTATAACCTGTATGTATAGAAAAAAAAAAATAGTACAAAGGATTTTATGCTATCCAGGCTTTCAGTTCCCTGGAGGTCCTGAATCTCTCACTAAAGAGATAAAGGTGGACTACAATGATATATATGTGTGTCACAGAACATGAAGCTGCCTTTGACAAACTTTGAGCTGAGTGCAGGCTTGAGAGGGGAAGGGTCAGATGTGGTGCTTCTACAAGTTTGTAAATGACTCTCCCTCCCCTGACAGCAAGTGGAGGACTGAGATGTCCCTCAGTGGCAAGGAAACACAGTGAGCTCTCCTGCTGGAAAACACCATGTGACTGTAAGTAACCATGACAACGGGAACACAGTTCTGACAGCTGAGCTTCTGAGAGGCAGTGACTGAGCAAACACACATGGACTCCATCTGCTGCCCCCAGTGACACCCAGTGACCTGGGCAGTTACCTACCTGGGCAGATCCCTAAACTGGAGTTGTCAAAGTAGCGGATCGGGTAAGGTGCTGGTAGAGACTTTGACCGGTTCTCAAAAAACCAAGAATTTGGTGAATCTTTTGGCACAGAATCCTGGAAATTCTGTTCCCTACACCGAGGAGGTGTGTTCTGTCTCCTCTTAGAATCTGACCCAGTCACTTTAGGAGACTTTGGAGAATTCACACAAGCTGCTTCTCTGTAAGTGTCTCTTTTAAGAGTTCTTTCCTTCCATGTTTTAACCTCCTTGGAGAGCTGAGAGTTATCACTGAATGGAAGCAGAAGGAGATCAGATAACTCAATTCTTCAATGTGGGCATGGAAAAAAATTTAAAAAGAACTCTAGCCTACTAAAATATATAACATCAAGCATATCACTTTATTACATTTGCATTTTAATTTCACCTTATAGCTTTCTGTTTGGACTACTTCCATAGCTCAGAAAAGGAGCTATACAAATTGAATAATCAAGGTACAAATGGTTGATTATGGAGTTTTGAAAAAAACTAAAAGTAAACTCAAAGTTTAACTCCAGATTTTTGAATGAGTCCATGACATCCAGAGTGGTTTATGTGCTGCTGTAATAATGTGATAATTAGGTATATTGAATGTTTATTGAACCTTTGCAGAAGTATATTTTCTTCTATCCTAATTTCTCTTCACATTTTTGTTTGCTATTTCTCTGCCTCCCTGAGTCTAGCTATACATGATCAGATTATCTCTCGTAACGTAAACTCTCCAAGTCGCCCGCACCCTGCTTTTTGTTTTTGGTGGACAGGACCTCAGTCTCTACTGATGACTTTAACCTCATGACTTTCCTATCTTTGCCCCAAAATTCTGGGATTACAGCTACACTCTACAATGTCTGACCCTTTGTTTTTGCTTAATGTTACTTTCTGTAAAAGATTACTTAGTTGTTGCATTCTTTGACCTGGGATATTTTATTCAGTTACTCATTTCTGCAGTGCTGGGGAATGGAATCTAGGGCCTTGTGCATACTAGGCAAGCATTCTGCTGTGGAGCTACAGTGCTAGCCCTTGGCAAAAAGTTTTGCCAATTCCTTGGTAGTGGAAGCCAGATGAACCATGCTGTCTGTCTGTCAATAGGGTACAGAACAGCTGGGACGATGGCTCAGTGGGTAAAGCACTCAAGTTTGCTTCCTAGACTCCAAGCACAAAAAGGGCTGGGTGCACAGCACATGCCAGCACCTCGGGGCTGAGGAGGAGGCCAGCCAGCTCAGCTTAGTTGGTGAGTCAGCAACCCAGTCTCAAAACCAAGCTGAAGAAGTGACTGAGGAAGATGCTTGACACTGACCTCCGGCCCCCACACGCACAAGTTTACACAGTTAGTGAATAACAGACATGAAACGGAACATATAAACACTTAATTACACAATCTCTAAACACTGCTTTCCTCCAAATTAGTAAAAGGTTGAAAGTTGCAGAAAATATATACAAATAATACATATGAAGTAGCCATAGGAACTGTCATGCAAGCAAAACTTGCCTTTTTTGTTTGAGTTCTTTCTTATTGCCTTTTTTTTTTTGAAGACAAGTTCTCTCTATTATGTAGAATTGGCTGTCCAGGAATTTGCTATGAACTTATTATTCAAGGCTGCTTGAATAGTATTCAGAAATCTATTCAGAAAATTCCAACTATTCAGAAATCTCCTGTCCTGCCTGCCTCTGCCTCTGGAGTGCTGGGATTAAAGGTGTGAGCCACCACATGTGGGTTTAGAACTTACCTTAATAGTTGATTCTTTTGCTTTATTAGCTGCTCATTTTTCTGCTTTAACTTAGAAATTTCATTTTCCATCCTTATATATTCACTTTTCAAAATAAGAGCTTTTGTGCTTTGTACAATGCCACTGCCACCTCCACAGGTTAAAGGCCTATTCAAAGGATGAGAGTCATGTTCTGATATCACTGCAGGAGGCAAACACACACACACACAGGTTGATAATCTTTTTTAAGCCAAACAAAAAAAACCAACAAGAGTGTTTTCTGTGTTGCCAAGGCTGGCTTTGAACTGGTACTGACCCTCCAGCATCAGCCTCCTGAGTGCTGGAATTATAGGCATATGCCACCATGTCCAGCCAGGCAGATAATCTTAGGTGGCTCTGATGCTCAAAATAAACAAAATATTAAAAACTGTAACAGGTCTCCATGAAAACCATTTCCTAGAAGTCATCTCTGATTTTCTCTTTCTCCCTTACTTCCTTGGTCTACTCAACCATCAGAGCCTCAGGTCTTCATTTCCCTACAATCTTCTCCAACAGTTGTGTCTTCTACCCGAATTGTAGCAACAGCAGCCTTTTACAATCAGAGCCGCTCTGAGTCGATCACTTGTGGGACTTTCACTTGCTACCTTATTACAGGTCATGGAGAGATTGTCCCCAAGTCACTCAGTACAACATATACATGTTAACAAAATATACCATCAAATGACATTAAAACATGTCAGTAACAAAAACAAAAACAACAAAACCAAAAAAACCAATAACATGTCAGCATTGTGGACAAAACTGTACAAAAATGGAGTTGTCATTTATTTGAATAACCCATTAGGTCATCAGCAGTCCATTAAAAAGACAGAGAGCGTGTATGTGAGCAGATTAGTGATGTCTATTTCAGCATTCAGACATAATACAGACCAGGCATCTCTAAAAGCCAGAACGGTTCCAGTATTTCAGTGGATTGAAGATAAGTATCTCATTAAATAGAGAAAAGATCCTTGACAAAATCCAACCTCTATTCATGATAAAAGTCCTAGAGAGACTAGGATAGGAGGAATATATCCCAGGATAATAGTCTACAGCAAGCCCAGAGAAAAACCTCAGGCTTTACTTCTGAAAACAGAAACAAGACAAGGATGCCATTCGCTCCCTTCCTGTTCACTGTAGAGCTCCAGGTCTTACTGAGAGGAATAGACAACTGAAGGAGATTAAGGGGATACAAATAGGAAAGGAAAAAGTCAAAGTATCCTTATTTGAAGATGATATGATTTTATACATAAAAGGCTTTAAAAATTCCAGTAGGAAACTTCTATAGCTGATAAACACTTTCAGTGAAGAAGCAAGATACAAAAATCAACATATAAAAATCAGTAGACTTACTAAAAAAAAAATCTTGGAATAACTCTAACCAAGTATGTGAAAGAGTTGTTCAATAAAAACCTTAGGACATTAAAGAAAGACACTGAAGATGACATCAGAAGATAGATCTCCCATGTCCATGATCAGTAGGATTAATATTTTGAAGAAGGCCATCCTACCAAAAGCAATCTATAGATTCAATGCAATCTCCATCAAAATTCCAACACAATTCTTCACAGAAATTGAAACAATAATCTTAAACATCATATGGAAGCACAAGTAACCCAAGAGAGCTCAAAACAATCTTGAATAATAAAAGAACTGCTGGAGTCAGGTGTGGTGGGGCACACCCTTAATCCCAGTATTCAGGAGGCAGAGGCAGAGGCAGGCAGATCTCTGTGAGTTCAAGGCCAGCCTGGTCTGCAAAGTGAATTCCAGGATAACCAGAGCTCTCTGTTAAGCAGAGAAACCCTGCCTCAAGAAGAATAAAAACAAAAACAAAACAAAAAACCAAAACCAAAATCAACCAACCAACCCAAAAAACCAAAACCAAACCAAACCAAACAAACAAGCAAAAAAACAAAAACCCTGGAGTTGTCACCATCCCAGATTTCAAATTATAGCACAGAACTATATATAACAATAAAAACAGCATGGTATTGGTGTAAAGTCAGACATGATGAACAACAGAATTGAACTGAAGTTCCAGATGTAAGTCCAGAAACCTATGGGCACCTGACTTCTGACAAAGAAGCTAAAAATACACACTGGAGAAGACAGTATCTCCAATAAATGGTGCTACCAGACAAGAAGGTTACAGGTAGAAGAGTGAAAACAGATCTTTATCTGTCACCCTGTACAAAACTCAACCTAAATGGATCAAGGACATCCACACAAGGCCAGATACCCTGAACGTGATAGAAGTAGGACTTATACTGGAAAGACTTTCTGAACAGGACCCCAGAAGCATGAAGACCAACAATTAATAATTAGCACCTTGGGAAGCTAAAAATCTTGTGTACAGCAAAGGACATCATCATTCTAGTAGAATGGCAACTTATAATTGGATAAAAAACCTTTTTGTCAATTATGCATCTAACAGAGAGTTAGTATTTAGAATATAAAAAGATTTAAAAAACCAAAACAATGGTTGGTGGTGATGGGGGCACATGCCTTTAATCCTAGCACTCAGGAGGGAGAAGCAGGAGGATCTCGTGAGTTCAAGGCCAGTCTGGTCTGCAAAGCGAGTCTAGGATAGCCAGGGTTCTGTTACACAGAGAAGCACTGTCTTGAAAAACCAAAAACAACCTCCCCCCACAAAAAAGTTGATCAAGAAAATAAGTAACTCAATTTAAAAAATGGGGTATAGGGGGCTGGAGTGATGGATCAGTAGTTAAAAGCACTGGCTGTTCTTCCAAAGGACCTGAGTTCCATTCCCATCACATGGCAGATCACAACTGTCTATAACTTCAGTTCTGGGGATCTGACACCCTCATACAGGAATACATGTAGGGAATACACCAATGAACATTAAACAAACAAACAAAAAACAGGGTAGGTTATAGAACTAGAGAGTTCTCAAAAGATGAAACACAAAAGACCAAGAAACACTTAAAGCAAAGGTCCTTAACCTTCTTAATGCTGCTACCCTTTAATATAGTTCCTCATTTTGTGGCAAGAACCATAAAATTATTTCGTGGCTACTTCATAACTGATTTTGCTACTGTTATGAACTGTAAAATATGTGACATGCAGGATACCTGATATGCAACCCCCTTTGGGGGTCATTACCCACAGGTTGAGAACCACTGACTTTAATATTTAAATTCTTAACTATTAGGCAAATGCAAATTGAAACTACTGTGAGATTCCATCTTATACCAGTCAGACCTTTTTTCTCCTACTGGGATGATATCCCTGGGAGGCCTGCTCTTTTCTGAAGGGAAATGGAAGAGAGGATATGGGGGAGAAGGGTGAGTGTGATGGTGGTGGGGAGCTGGGAGGAGTGGAGGGAAGGGAAACTGCAATTGAGATATGTCATCATCATCACCACCATCATCATCACCATCAGCATCGTCTGTGTTCTTCATCTTACGTGAGGTATCCTGGGCCTGTTGATTTCTTCTAAGATTTTCTCTCAGTAGTCTTATCACTTCTTTTTGATGTTCAATAGTGGCTTTTGTAGAAAGAATTCTAACAAGAATAAAATAAAAATATGTAAATGACTAAGTGATTTTATGGGGAAGAATAAATAGAACAGTTGCAGAAAACTTTCTAATTTAATATGCCACATTGACATAATACTCCTATGCTCTAGCAGATCAGACCCTGGAATTCAGCTTGACTCTCATGCCTACACCCAAATGCAAGTATTTTATTCAGTTGTAGGAACAGTCCAGCTTTATTACTGAGAAACTAATTTATTTAAAACTTCTGAAACAAAATAGGTATTAGTCATATACTGAACAAAATTATTTTGGAGACACTATAAACTGTTACACAGCATAGTATAAACAGAAAACCACCAGAGAATGAAAAGAAACAAAATAAAACAACAAAGAAAATCAACCCAAAACATACTGCCAGGAGAGCAAATCCTTACTGCAACTCTGATTTATAGTAAAGAGTCAAAGGTCAAATTGAGCACTGCTTCCCAGAAGAGATAATTTATGAATTGTTGTCAGCATTTCAATCATTAATCAGCAATGATGAATTATAATACTGCCTCAAAAATCATACTGTTCTTAAAAACTATGAAAATAGTGCTGGGCATTGTGACATATGCCTTTAATCCCACTATGCAGGTGGATCTATGAGTTTAAGGCCAGCCTGGTTTAAAAAGCGAGTTCCAGAATAGCCAGGGCCGCACAGAGAAATCCTGTCTCAAACCCAAAAAATATAGCAATAAATGCTGACTGTATTTTATAGGTAAAACTGCGCTTTCTAATTAAGAACACAATACTGGTTTCACTGAAACCATAAGCTCTTATCAGTGGAAAGCTGGTTACACAGCATGAAGACTCATGGGTTGCTATTTTCTAGCAGAGTTAAATGATATTCATGATGAAGTAATTCTAAGGAGCTAGGTTACATCTTAGGACATTCTCTTACATAGGCCTCCCTTTTATTCAAAGGCAAGCATGGATAAGACTGGCAATCTGTTTAAGGTGATGGGCATATCTTGGATTCAGTTTCTTTGTCAGCTCCATGTTGTTTTCATGACACTCCATACAGAAAGAACTTTATGAATGCAGTTATGTGTAACAAGACACACAGGGAAGTTAGTAAGAAGAGGATGTGTTATGGGATCCCAAGTACCAAAAGAAAACAATCTTTACACAAAAACACAACAGGGAGAAAAGAGGGAATTAACGGAACCAAGAGAAACCTTAGTCAAACACCCACGCACACACAGAAAACCAAAGGTTCTCAGCGTCCACTTTGAAGGACAACAGGCCACTTAGAAGTTTTATTCAAATATCGTCAAGGAAGAAACGTTCAAAGACACTATTAAATGCTGAGAGTCTTTCTCATTTTTTCAGTACCAGGGATCAAAACCATGGCCTTGGTCATGCTAGGCAAGCACCCCACCACTAGCTATGCCACAGCTGGAACTGTGCTTAATGTTTAAATCATTTTCATATGTTATCACAATTTAATGAGCTTAAAACCTATGGGTGCTTACATATATTTTTTAAAAAACTAAATATTTTTACAAATTATTTTCTAAAAAGTAAACTAATGCAAAGATATTTGTGTATTTATAAAGAAATGTTATGTGACTAAAGCCATGTTCAGTGAAGACGAAGACAGACATACTCTTTTTCAAATTCCTTGGCATTTTCCTTCTTTTCTAGGTCAATTTTCACCAACTGCATTTTGAGATCCTCAATTTCTTCTTTATAGGGCACAGCTTCTAAAGCAACTTTGTCCTTTCATAGAAAAAAGTAAAGAAAAACAAGAAACAAGGATTAGAAGAAAATACTCTTTCTCAATGAAATATGTGATATACTTTACCAAATGAAACAGAAAGGTTTAAAACAATGAAATGAGGGCTGGTCTAATGGCTCAGTGGGTAAGAGCACTGGCTGCTCTCACAGACAACCTGGGTTTAGCTTCCAGCACCACATGACAACACACAATTGCCTGTAACTCCAACACTGGGCAAGCACGTGATGCACAGACATACATGAAGGCAAAAATACTCAAACATATAAAAAACAAAAGAAAAGAAAAAAAAATGAAATGAGTAAACAAAGGAAAAGGGCAGCACAGAACAGAAAGGAGCCCAGGCCACAGAACCCTGCGGGGATGGATTTTTGTATCGGGACATTTCAGTGAAACCATTTTTACTTAGGGAATACAAATAGCCTTACATGTCTGCAAGGATATCTATTTTTTTAAAAAGATTTATTATTTAGTATGTATATAGTATTCTGCCTACATGTATGCCAGCAGGCCAGAAGAGTCACCAGATCTGAATCTAGATGTTTTTGAGCCACAATGTGGTTGTTGGGAACTGAACTCAGGACCTCTGGAAGATTAGTCAGTGCTCTTAACCTTTGAGCCATCTCTCCAGCTAGGCAGTGTAGGTAGTGGTGGCGCACACCTTTAATCCCAGCACTCAGGAGGCAGAGGCAGGCAGATCTCTATGAGTTCAAGGCTAGCCTGGTCTGCAGAGTGAGTTCCAGGACAGCTAGGGATACACAGAGAAACTGTTTCAAAAAACCAAAAAGAAAAAAAAAAAAAGACTGTCCTAAATTTACTTTGTGTGTGCACACACATGTGCCAAGGCCTGCAGGTGGAGGTTGGAGGACAACTTGCAAAGTGTGCTCTTCATCACCATGCGGGTTCTGGGGACCAAACTCAGGCTTGGTAGCAAGCATCCTTACCCAATGAGCCGTTTTGCAGCTCAACTATTTTTAGTTTTCTTAGGTTTACAGAAAAACCAAAAGTACAGAAAATTCTCACATATACCTTGTCCCCTTTCTCTTTTGATTAATATCATGCACTAGTACAGTACACTATCTACAAGTGAACTAATATTGGCATCTTATTTTTAGATATTGTCTCACTGCGTAGCCCTGGCTGGCCTGGATCATTTGAAGTTTTTCTGAAGAGTAGGAGCCTTTTGGGTTGGCTCTTATTTAGAAGTATGACTTTAAGGGTCCCTGTTCATGACTTGCTAGGTCTCTCCCCACATCTCACAGGTTTTTGAGAGTTTCTCTGTGTATCATTGACTGTGCTGGACTCACTTTGTAGACCAGACTGGCCTTGAACTCACAGAGATCCATCTGCCTCTGCCTCCTGAGTGCTGGGATTAAAGGAGTGTGCCACCATGCCCAGCAATTACAGACAGCTGTGAATGCTACGTGGGTGCTGGGATTTGAACCCGAGTCCTTTGGAAAAGCAGTCAGTGCTCTTAACCACTGAGCCATCTCTGCAGCCCCATTTCACAGTTTTTTTTTTTTTAAAGACAGGATCTTTCGTATTCTTGGAGAGCGTTAGTATCAGGTTAGGGTTAGGTTGACTTGTGTTAGTTTTATATCCTGCCAGTTTGCTGAAGGTGTTTATCAGTTCTGACATTTTCTTTGGAGTCCTTGGGATCTTTTGTGTATAGAACTAATCTTTCACATCGACTTCTTTTCCTATTTATATCCCTTTTACTTCCTTCTCCTGTCTTATTGCTTTAGCTCACAGTTCAAGCACGATGATGAATTGGAGTTGAGAGAGAAGATACTTGTTTGTGATCTTAGTGGGAATGATTTGAGCTTTTCTCCTTTCAGAGTAATGTTGGCTATAGGTCATATGCAGTCTTTATTAAATCAAAGTATGTTCCCTCTTTATAGCTAAAGATGACTTTGAACTCCTGATCCCCATCTCATTTCCCATGTGTTGGGATTACAGGCCTATGCCATGAAGCCTACTATGAGCAATGCTGGGGAACCCAGGGCTTCCAGCATGGCGGGTAGGCACACTTCTATACTGTGCTATGTCCTTAGCCTTCTCATTGCTTTTTAATAGTGCAATAACATTGTACAGATACGTCAGTCAGAATGCATCCATATATCTTTTTTTTTTTTTTTTTTTTGGTTTTTCGAGACAGGGTTTCTCTGTATAACAGCTCTGGCTGTCCTAGACTCACATTGTAGACCAGGCTGGCCTCGAACTCACAGAGATCCGCCTACCTCTGCCTCCCAAGAGCTGGGATTAAAGGCGTGCGCCACCAACGCCCGGCTGCATCCATATATCTTCTTCTGAGAGGTTATTAAGTTCATTCTAATCCTTTCCCCATTTCATATCAGATTGCTTGAATTCCTTCCTGCTATATTTTAGGAGTGTGTGTGTATCTTATTGTATTTCAGGATCTTTACATATTTTCTCCCTGTCTTGTATTTTTTTTTTAATTTATTCTTCTGGACAGTCTCTGAAGAGAACTGAACAGTGAGAGTCTGATATATGTTTATGTTAATCCTATGGACTGCTCTTTTGGTCTGTATGTAAAAAGCCATTGCCTAAGGTGATGTATTTCTTCTGTGTTATCTTCTTTATTCTCTTCTTCATTTATGACCATGACGTATTTTGTCTCTTAAGATGGGCTCCTGCTATGCAGGCCAGGGAGGTTTTGGGCTGGAGCAAGCTTGCTGTCCTCCCACCTCAGTCTCCTGAGCAGCATGTGTACACTGTCCCTCCTGCCTCATGAACACGTGTGGGTGTCCAGGTGTCTAGCAGCAATAGCTGATGGATTGTCCTCTCTCCACTGAGACACCTTTGTTCTTTTTAAGAAGGATCCCAGAGCTGCCTCTGAGTATGTCTGTCTCTGGGCTCTCTGTTTTGTTTCTTTCCCTGATCTGTTTGTCTATATACTGTTTAAAAAGTTCAAACAAACCAACAAGAAAATTTCAAAATATGCTGAAAGTGTAGAAATTACACAGTTTCTCTTTGGCTATGATACAAAGAAAGTATCACATAAAACACTGTCTGGGTCATTCCTGCCTCAGGGAAATCAAAAGTGGAAAAGCTGATTTAGAAATGAGGGACAAAAAGAACTCACGTGTGGTCAGAGAGATGCTCACAAAAACACTGCTAGCCCTCCAGTGTTCAGTATCAAACACAGTCCTCTGTGCTTCTGGTTTTAATTACGTTAGATGTAGAAATTAGTAATGAAAAGTACTAGGAGATGGCTCAGCAGGTGAGCACACTGCTTTTCCGGCATCAGGAAGCTCACAACTTCTGCTAACTCCTGCTCTAGGAGATCAGTGCCTCCGACCATCTCAGGCATATGTATTCATTTGCCCCCCATTCCCAATGAAAAATTATAAACATCTAAAAAAGGAGAAATGTGAATGAATATGGGAAAATCCCGACAGCTTCATTTCAGTTCAGTTGGGACATGGTGAATCTCTTACTTTACATCCCATTTTCTAATACATTCATTCTTTTCACATGTTCTCAGTTTTTGCTAAGGTTCAAGCATTTTACTTTAGTTTTTGTAGTAATTATAATGTCTGAAAAAGCATCTGTATAGGAAGGTCATAAAGGACTAGTATAGTTCAGATTTGAAACAAATTCACTGCTCTGTAACCTGAACAATTTGCTTCATTTTATTAGACCGCTGTATGCAGAGGATAAAATTAGTATCTTTTGGAGTAAGTTTTGAAGTATGTACTTTTGGATACTACAGGTTAAAATACAATTCACAGAAGCAATTTTAAAAAGTCAAACTATGAAGAGTTTACAGATCTCCTTAAGATAGCAAGCAGGGCCGTGTCCTGGTACGTGTCAAGTCTAATTCTACTGCATCTTTAGTGCCCTTGACACAGTTCAAACTAGGGTGACAAAATGTGCTGCTCACTCTATTTTGAAATTCTTTTTTCCAGCATAATAAAAATGATCACTTAGCCAGGTGCTGGTGGCACATGCTTTCAATCCCAGCACTTGGGTGGCAGAGGCAAGGGGATCTCTGTGAGTTCGAGGGCAGCCTGGTCTACAGAGTGAGTTCCAGGACAGCCAGGGCTACAAAGAGAAACTCTGCTCCAAAAAACCAAATGAGTAAATAAACAAATAAAAAACCAGTGTTTTATATGCATACCATTATATCTCATCCAGTCACTTCCTTCTGGAGCCTGAGAAATGAACACGAGCCCTACACAGGTATTACAAGTTTACGGTAAGAGGGGAGAACAGAGCATCAAATCATTTGCTAAACCCAACAGGCTAAAGGAAGTTTTTGTTTATGAAATTAGCCTAACTTACCTGAAGCATTTGTACTGTCACTTTTTTATTTTCAAGGCATTTGTTTGATTCATGAACTTTGCTCTGGAGTTTTGCTACTAAGTCCTTAGTCATTGCTAGTTCCTTCTGCATCTTTGTAATCTGTTCTTCGTTATGTATGGCACTTTCTTTAGCTTCTTGTAGGGAGGTTTCCAGCTCCTGAATTTTCTGTTAGAGAAAGCACAAATCCATAGGGCAAATCTACAAATCTTAAAGACAGAATTATACAGTATGTTAAATGAGACAAAAATGATCATATGTAGTTAATTATTAGGTTTTCACAGATATAAGTGGATCTCTGTGAGCTCAAGGCCAACCTGAGTTCCAGGACAATCAGGGTTACACAGAGAAACCCTCTCTCAAAAAAGAAAAAAAAAAGAGCCCCAAAATAAAAAATAAACCAAGTCCTTTTACTTAGAAAATGATATTTTACATGTTCAATAATGTCAAAATTTCACAGTATAACCTGCCAGTAAATTCTTTAAATCATACAAATGAGAACACAGCAGTCACATGACACTGGTTGACACAGTTCTAAGCACACTGTGTGGTCACCAGTCACCTTCTAATTAGCCCTGCTAATGAAAGGGCGAGCTTTCTAAAGTAACTGAAAGGTGAAAATCTGTGAAAAGACCTGGAACCACATAATAAAAGTGAAGTCTCAGACCCTACCAAGGACTGTGAAACAAACCTTCTTGGGTATCCCCTGTCCCCACCTACAGAAAATTTCTGAGCAAGAAAAAACAAGTATAAAATTTATAAAAATGGTCAACAATACATAATAAACATACAGTTAAATTTGGAAAAAACAAAAACAAAAAGCTGTGATCTTCTAGCTTCTAATGGCAAGTGTTAAGTTAGTGGTTGATGTTTTATATCAAGTATTTATTTTGGTAAAAATGATAAATTATAATTTTTGGTTCCTGCTTTGTATACTAAGAAAACACACTAGCATTGCAGCAAGAGGCTTTTAGTGCTTTTGTACTCTATTATACACTCTATTTTACTGTACTTAATTCCTCTACCTTCCTTCCACCCCCCAACACTATGCAGGAGAGAATGAAGGTTAGAGGGAGAAGGGATGTAGGACTCTTTGAGCTACTTCCTGCTGATAGGGTCATTGGGTTCTGTGGGGGTAATTCCAGTCTCAGTAGAAGTCCAGCAAACAGGAGACAGCACCAGGAAGAACAAGCAGTAGTTTAGGGGAGCACCAGTAGCCAGGAGAGTAGCAGCCTCTTTCTTCTTTGTAGTCCTTTCTCCTGCTTCTTTGTAGAGCCCCCTTCTCCTCGGGGCTCTGACTTTTTATCCCTCTCTCAAGTCCTCTGAGTTAAACTTGCTCAGCTGGCTAAGCCATGACCCTACACTAGCTCATGAGACAGTTAATAGTTTACACCTGTGTCTTAAGCAGCCTCACATCCGAGATTAAATAAAAACACTCTCATAATTGGTTGTTTTAATAAGCTCATACCAGAGTAGCATATTTGCTGCTGTTACAAATTCTCAAGCAAAGGCAGCTTAACAGTCTAGCTGAGTTGTTCAAATAACACTGATTCTTACACACATGTTAATTTGTCTAACAGTTCTGCCATACTTTCAGCCTCTTAGCTTTTTATTATAGTCATATTAATCAAATGATATTAAAGACAATTAACTAAAAATAAGTTAAATTGCTATTTTTCTCTAAACTAACTTATTTTCCATGCACATTATAATGTAGCTGAAATTCATACGTTTTAAGAAATTTATAGTAAACTGTAGAAATACCATCATGGCAACAAACTATCTTGTATACAGTATTTAAACTACGACTTATGTTTCATAACTCACAGGAAACATCTTACATGATATCAAGTTTCATAACTAGTTCAATGATAACTACAGTCAAATCATATGTAAAAATCCAACCTATCACACACATGTAAAATAGTGCATTCATACTTAGTGAATGTATTAGTGCACACACTTGTTCTGAACTCCAGGAAGTTTTTCATACCTCTGAGGGTAGTTTGTCAGCTCCTGATGCAACATGAGGATTCTTACTGCCCTGTGTGGAAGGGTGCGCAGTGAGGGAAACATGGGCAGCAGACTGGGAGACAGCCATTGTCTGGTAGTCTTCAGATAGTTGTTTCGTTTTTTCTTTCAATGATTTCAGGTAATGTTCCAATTCTTTGGATCTGGTAGCATTTCTTTCCTCAAACTCTGTTGATTCATTTATCATAGCCTGTGTGAATAGTAAGAGACCACTACAGCTTTAAAAATCATTGATGCATTCAAATGACATTGAGAAACCACTAGAATTCTAGGCCGGTGTGCATCCTGAGATTCAGAACATCTTTGAACAGTGCTCAAGACACTGAGTGACATCTTTCTTTCGACATGTTGCATGTTAATAATGGTGTGAGTAAAAAGAATAAGGGCTTGAGAAGATCTACACTGCTCTGCATAATTCCATTTCATTAGGTTTATGGTGACACTGGGAGGAAATGAAGAACTGCAGGTTAGTCATTAAGAGCCAAGTACACTAGTAACCCTAACAATTATATTCTTCCACTTCATTCCAAACCTCAGCTCAGAGAGAAAATAATGTACGATTTAAAACCCTTTTTATGTATTTGGGTGTTTTGCCTGCATGTCTATCTGTGTACCATGTATGTATCTGGTGCCTGTGGAGACCAGAGGCCATCAGATCCCCTGGAACTAGAGTTACAGACAACTGTGCCACCATGTGGGTGCTGAGAATTGAACCCAGGTTCTCTGGAACAGTAGCTAGTGTTCTTTACACATGAGTCATCTCTCCTGGTCCAATTTACTGTTTTTTTTTTTTTTGCTAATTAATCTATAAATCTTCTATTCCTGTGTAGATAATAACTGTCCAAATCACTATTCTCTTTTTTTTATTTTTATTTTTACTTTTTTTTTCAAGTTACATCTCAGTCACAAGCCCCTCCCTATTCCCCCTTCCTATCCCGCCCTTCCACCCTCTTCCCCCCAGAAGTTTCCCCTTTCAGTCCAACATATGGTTCCTTCTCTTATAGCAGTTAAGTTTTATACAAAACAACAGATATAAATATGCCACATTTGTGAGAGTTAAATGGCCCAGTATACCTTCCCAATGTCCAGTTTATACACATTTGGCCCCTGACTTTAACATTCTACTATCTAACCATCTCCATGAGTTTAAAGGTCTATATCTGACTCAACATTCATACTATCTTGCAACACACTTTTTTTTTTTTTTTTTTTGGTTTTTCGAGACAGGGTTTCTCTGTGTAACAGCTCTGGCTGTCCTGGACTCGCTTTGTAGACCAGGCTGGCCTCGAACTCGCAAAGATCCACCTGCCTCTGCCTCCCAAGTGCTGGGATTAAAGGCGTGCGCCACCACCGCCCGGCGCAACACACTTTTAAGAGTATCTTCTTAGATCTATAACACCCTCTTGATTCCTAAAAAACTATGAGACCCTAGCTGTCTATTCTTCAAACACCTCAGAGACCTGAGAGGGATAAATATATCTGCTTATATAGGAAGTGCAGGGCCTGCAGCTTCCAAAACTAAGAAAGGACATACCCGCTAGCCCTAACTGTGTGTTCCAAATGTGCTTACTATTATTTTGGTTTTGGCATTTATGTGTCAGTATTTTTTTCTTTTACATTTATGAAAACAACACATACATTAAAAGCTGACAGTATCTTCAACACCAAGTGTGAGTTAGAAATTCACCGTTAGAACAACAGATGTGTTGTTTTGGTAACAGGAGAGATTATCTGTAGGGATGCAGTATATGAGAGCTCTCTGTATTGCTGGGTTAATTTTTTCATAAATGTAAAAAAAAAAAATACTGACACATAAATGCCAAAACCAAAATAACAGTAAGCACATTTGGAACACACAGTTAGGGCTAGCGCATGCGACAGTGAAGCACTGAGGTGAATGCAAACAGGTCTTCGGAGGCAGCCAGCCAGGACGATTTATGGCTGCCCAGGGCCCTAGAATAAACTCACACCTCAGCTTTCCTGAGGGAGTCAGGCAAGGGTAAGTCCTCACATGCAGTGTGAGGAGAACAGGGAGAACGGCAGTCTCACACATGGGAGCTCTGCCTCACATGCAAACAGCCTGCTGCCTTCCCAAGTACAAACCGGTTCAACCATCTTGAAGAAGTATAATACAGTAAAAAAAAAAAATCAATTTTATACAGCTGAAGGTTTTATAGAGTACCTACAGATAGATTACAGAAAATATAAGCTTGTATAACCCTTTTAGGAATGAGTAGAAAAAGAATAAAAAGAATAAAAAAAGAAACTGAATGATGAATAATTACTCACGGTTATTTTGCTATTATAGATATTATTCACTTGGAAAATGCTATTGTTTTCTTTTTGGATGGCACTTTTTAGTTTTTCTGTATCAAAAGGAGCATTCAGCCATTTTTCCAAAAACTGAGTCATTTCTTTCCTATTACTTAGTACTTGTTGAAATTCAGTTTTTATGGTGAGGAAGTCATTTTCTGAAAAATCTTTGAGAATTTCCTGTGTGAAAAATAGGGATCAAATTGTATGAACATTAAGAAAAATTTTATTCAAACAACATATTAACTATAAAAATATAAAGGGGAGAACTACCTATGCTACTCTATGCATTAGGATAGAAAAGTAAATGAATTCTAATCTAAAACTTCATTCTATTACTTGCATAAGAGAATGCTGGCAATATACTCTACATGACAAAGGTATTTCACCTATAGGCTCTGATCATTGCTTTTCTGTGTACCTGGTAGTCTCATGTGCATGCTGGGAACTGCACTCCAGGTCCACATTGCTGGGAGAACAACAAAGTCCTTGTGGAGTTGATGTAGGGAAGGAATCCTGACTTCTGGTCATGGGTGTAAGCAGGCATCAGGAACCCTAAAGTTCTAGAAAGTCTCACTGGCTGAGATGTGCCATCTATTTTCTGTGTCTATGCAGGTCTGATAGTGTCCAAGCCATCCCTTGGTTAGCTATTGTTTTGTGAGTCACTAACAATTTCTGATAAGTGAAAAGGGCTTTAAACCCATACAAAGGTATCTAATTTATAAAACGCTTAAAATCATATTAAATGCATTAAAAATAAGGTATACCTCAATATGGAGGTCCATATCCTGGCTCAGTTTATGCTCCTGCGAATCTCTGGATGGAATATCATAAGTCTGCTGAAAGCTCTGTATTTTAATTTGTAGTTCGTTCTGCTTTTCCACTTCCTGGATAAAAGCCATCTCAAGTTTATTGATGAACTCATGTTGCTCTTCTTTTATCATTGCGATGTTACTTAACACGTACTTGAAGAAAAAGATTAATTGAAAAATGAGCCACTGCATTTAGGAGACGTTTCCAGTGTCTGAGCTGGTGAGGTCTCTTGCTTATTACTCATACTGTGATAGATGACAAAGAAAGAAGCAGCTACGCTCATCCCCAAATTTCTCTTCTCAGCACTTTGAGGAAGTAGCCCTTCCAGATTGCTGCTTCCATATTTGACTTCCTACTGGATATATCTCAAATTTGGTGGTTTTAAAATGTCACATGGCCCTTTCTATAAGCTCTTTTCCCTATTACCTCATTAGATTTTTAAATAATTAATTATGTATGTGGGTGTTTTGCTTACATATGTGTCTGTGTTCCACATGTACGCTTGGTGTCCATGGAGGCCAGAAGAGGGCATTGGATTCCCTAGAACTGGAGTTCAGATGTCTGTGAGTCACACCACCATGCTGGGAGTGAACTCTTGAGTGCTCTGGAAAAGCAGCCAGGGTCTTAGTCAATGAGCCAACTCTCTAGCCTTAGTATATAATTTTTGGTTAAATGCCAATCCCCTATTGTCACACATTTCAGATAAAAACAAAAATGCTATCCTATTTCATTTTATATAAAGTTACATGTACAAGTGTAGGTGTCATATGAGTTTAGGTGCCCACAGGCCCAGGAGAGCGCGTTGGAAGGCGGGTGTTAGGAGCTGAACTGGGTTCTCTGTTTTACTCTTAGCTGCTGAGCAACCTCTCCAGCCCCATTTTAGATTTTCAAAATACGCTAACAATCTTGTCTGATTAACCCCCTAAACGTGACATGCTTCTACATTTCCTTGTCAAGCATGTTTAGATGTCTGGCTTTAATGTAATTTAGGTACTGATAATCTTAATGCTATAATGTTCCCCAGATCTTATAAATTTTAGGTGTCTGACCGTTGGGATCTATGAGATATATAAAATCTATCAGAGCCTTGGGAACAATTTCCAAGGTATGGCAGACACCTGCTGCTTCGTAGTCACTCCTTAGCTTTGTGATCTGACCTCTTCTCTGACTTGCCAAGTAAATTACCTTATGGCCACCAATGTGTCCATTTTCACCAAAGTGAGGAACACTTTGATTGCATATTTCAGCTGAGGTATGTGCCACTCCAGGCCACACAATCTTTTGTGTATTTTGTGTGTTTGTGCTTGTGTACAGGGCAGATGCTGATGTTGGGCCTCTTCTTCAGACACTTTCCACCTTAATTTTTTGAGGCAGGATCCCTCACTGTACTCAGAGCTCATCAACTCAGCCTGACCGGTTGACTAGGAAGCCCCAGATCCTCCTGTCACCGTTTCGGCAGCTCTGGAATCACAGGTGTGCCCTGTCACATTAGCTTTTAACATGAGTGCTGCGCATCGGAGCTAAGGTCCGCATGCTTGCAGGGTAAACACTCCATTGACTGTATCATTTCCAGGCCTCCAACCTCATCTTGACACTCTCCTGCAAGGGGTTGTGTTCAGCTCTTCTCTGACTCTGGCTTGTCTATCCTAAACACCATGTCTGGGTTTCTTGGACACTTTCTAGAGCTCTCCTCTTACCCAATGCTCTTATTCCTCCAGATGTTTTCTGAATGACCTTACCCATGTTGCACTGTCTGTCACCTAAAGCTTAACTTCTCTACTGACAAACCTCAGGGTTCAACTAGATGCCCTCTTGGTTTTCCTTCTTGAGTGGTACAACATGAGAACTACAACTTTAATGTACCTCAAACTAAACCAATCTCCCCTTTCTCATTCTTCACCTACTTTGTTACTCTCTCTTTATAAAAAGTCACCACCACAAACGTGGTCAAGCACGTCTAGGGACTTCATCGACAGTTCTCTTTCTTCCCTCCACTATTTGGATCTGCTATTCTCAGCTGCTAGTGTCTCGTTCCGTCTGTGCCCTCTCCACCCTGGAGAACTTCCCTTGGCAGGACAGTCACACAGTACCTCACTGGACCACTTTAGTGGTTTTTTCCTGCCTATGTACACAACTCCTTCAAACTCATTTTTGTTTACTCTATAGTCTATTAAAATCATAACCCAACTTGGTTCCTACAACTACTTAAAATGAACAGTTACTGGTTCCACATCATCTACACAATGAACTTCAAGATACTACTGAGCCTGGCTTCCACAGTCTCACGTTACATCACACAGCAGTTTCCTTCAAACTGAAGCACTCTTTCCAGGAGTGAAGGGAGGCTCTCTCCAGGCTCCCCAAAGAAAGAAACTTCTTTCTTTCTTCATATGCCCTGGAAAGCTACAAGATTCACAAGGAGCCTCCCCAGGGTTCTCGAAGTAGAAAGTAAGTGTTGGAGAAGACTAGCTAGCTGAGTTTCTGAGGGGAGAGCTGCCACCATGATGTAGGAGCTTCCAGGGGCGCAGCCTTCCTGCATCATCACCTCTTCTCAGATGAGCTTTTGGCCAATGCAGCTGTTTTGAGTCATCTCTGAGTAACGCCTCAAACTGCAACTCCAATAAACTCATTGGTTCACTGAGTTGGACTTCAGTGTGATTGTTATTTTGGTCTGCCGTGGATTCCCTATCTGGGGCAAATAGACATGTGTTATGTATCCCTAAGGAAGACTCTGTCACACACCACATTTGTCCATACCTCTACAGCTGCACTATTACTGTCACAGCCTGCCTTACCAGATTATGAATCTTTGAGATGTGGCCCATGGGGACTGTGAGACCCTCACATGGTATCTAGGTCCACAGGCAGAGCTCAGGTTTTGTTGAATGAATCCTATCTTCAGACCCATACAGTCTTTAATTTGGTGGTTAACATAAATAGCATATATGTTAAGTCCCAATGGACTTAAAATACATTGAAATGTATAATTGAAATTATAATTACATCCATATATGGTTAATATGAAAAAAAGTTGATACCTTAAGTTTCTTCAGGACTCTCTGGAATTCCATGGAACATCTCTGGTTTACAGTAAGCAGCTTTTCAATCTCTTTGGTTTGTGGGTATGGAAGTGAGAGTTTTCTTTTTATAGTAATTGACAGCTCTTTTTGGGTTTTAGTTTCCTTCTCCAAGTCAAGAGAGAACCTATTCAAGAACTCATAATCATTACCCATTTCTGAGTATCTTTTCAGGAGCTCCTAAAGGAAATTAGAATTCATTATAATAAATGCTAGAATTGTAACAAACTTAGCACCTTAATACTTTCTACTGGAAAAAAGAAATTAAGACCTTTGTGTTTAAAAGACAAAGTAAACAGTGACTTTTGGAACATAGAAATAATGTATAATATTGTGAAAATTAACCAGAGGCAAATACAATAAAGAAAACCAACGTTTCTTTTAGTCTTTTGACTAAGCTGACTGTGCACCATTACACAGGACGGAGAGCTGGCCTATGTTTATAACACACAGTGATTATGACTCACCCTGGTCCTCTGGCACCATGGTGTAGTCTCTTTACACATTTCTGTGATCAGCTAACACTGTCTGACTGCTACCTCTCAGGTATCTCTGCCCACATGACTAATAGAAAGGGCTCTCTGCTTATACTCAACTTTAATACTCAGGTCTCTCCTTTTCAAATGGACGTCAGGTTGTGTCTCACATGAGGTAAAACTATCCAGTGACCATCCTCCCATTCAGAGCAGCCCTGAATCTATTCATGGCCCCACAGCCTACTCCTCCATTAGCTCTGATTTTACTAACTTCTCATTAGTTTTGTTTCTTGAAATTCCTTGAATATGAGGCAGCCTTCTGCCTTAGACCTTAGTACTCACAGTCCCTCTATCTACAGCAGTCTTCTGCCTGAGTGAGTCTAGCCCTTTACTGCTTGTAGAGATTTTAGCTGTACTAGACTATACTGCTTAGGGAAACATTGGGTACTATCTATTGACTATACATAGTTTCCTTTATTCCACCCTAGGCTGGACAGGGTGCTTGTGAACAGTAGCAGGAATGTCATGTAGCTCCTACAGCGGCTCTTACTTTTATCCTGAGGCACTTTTCTCGAAGGTTTTCTGTATGGTGTTGCTCTCTATCACATAGTATCCCTTTTGCATGTTTTACCATTTCTTCATGGTTCTGATGGTCCTGGTACAAAGAAATACAAAGCAACAGCCACATTCAAATAGCATGTCTAATCATACATGCTTACACTTTATATCATGTAAAATTTAATAATGGAATTACATATTTTATTGTAATATAACAACAGCATTAAACTAGGCAAATAAAAGGGAATATTCCTGTCAAGTTACACAGTGAATGACTTCAGCTCACTGAAGGATTACAAGAGAGAAACACATGGTTTCTAGAGAAGGATTTACTAATTATAATTAGTCTTAGATTTCTAGTTCATATTCTCCCAAATGTCCACATTGGGATTATTGTCAACAACTAAACATACTAGAAAAGGCAAGTCCTGTATAGTCTTCCCAGGACCTTGGGGTGGAAAGTTCCCATTTTATATTCATTCTGCATCTGATTAAAAAGCTCAGAACAGACGTCCCATGCCATTTGTGACCATTTATTTAACTTGGCCACTGCAGCACCTAGAAGAATATTTGCTCAATTTGTTAAACACAGTAAGTCGTTTGTAAATTTAGACAGGCCCCACAGACACTGGACTCCTGAGTATCCAATGTTTCTGGTAACATTTCACACAAAGCTTTTTACTTTACTCTTCAAACATGAACATAAAAACAGCTATAGATTTACTTGATCTATTTGTCTAAATTTTCTGCTTCTGTTTAGAGGATTGAATTAAACTTTTAAAAATTATTCTGAAAAAAAGTAAACTCTCTTTTAATCTTTACTTCACTTTTTTCCTTCTAACTTCACTAATAAAACCTGTTCATTCCTAGAAGTCTATAGTAGAGAACAAAAAGACATTTAATATTTTGCAAATGTAGTCTTTAAAATATTTTTCACTTAAAATAATTCTAGTTTCTTTTTCTGTTGTTTGTTTCAGAAACTAAGAAGAAAAATAGTGTACTTAACAAATCTTTTCTTAAAAATGAAGAATGCAGTTTTCTAAAAAACATTGTGGTGAGGGGGCGTGGTGGCACATGCCATGAATCCCTGCAGAGGCAGATCTCTTTGAGTTCAAGGTTAGCATAATCTACAAAGTGAGTCCAGGACAGCTAGGGCTACACAGAGAAACCCTGTCTCAATAAAGCCAAAAAAAAAACAAACAAACAAAAAAAAACCCAAAAACAAAACAAAAGCCACTGTGGCTTTATGCTTACTTTTTGTGTGATAATTAAAGAATGTTTACCACAAGATTTTACTATCTACAGAAATTTCCAGAAGAAAAAAAAATCAGAGAAGAGGAAAAAGAAAAAAAACCAACAACTCCCAATCCAGATAACCCTTAAAAATCCTGGAGTCTTACAGCCGCCAAGCAGAGGCGGATCTGAGCTCCTGCTCATTGTCAAGTTTCTTATGGTTTCTCTGAATCATTCTTCTCATTTGAGAGACACTTTTACCCTGTTGGCTCACTGCTTTCTTTGGCTACAGTTCTTATTACTTCAAGGTTTTTGTGTATTTCCTTAATCAAGTGCAAGTTATCTTCACCCACACTTTGCACATGCAAACTATGGGCCTCAAACTGCTTCAATTGCTCGGTGTCTTCTGTTCTTTTTCTTTTTAAAACAAACTTTACTGACATCTTCCTCTTTAAGAAGCTGTAGCTCTTCTGAAGTTCTTGGATCTTGTGTAATTATAACATAGATCAGAATGAAGAATTTCTTCAAGGAAGGGTAGTGCCTACTTGTGGGTATGCACATATACATACACCGAGTACCTTTATCTGAAATGCTCAGTCAGTATTTCAAATTTTACAGTGTTGTTAAATGGGTTTTGGAGGTTAGACCCAGGGACTTCCTTCTTTTCCTTTTCTGTATCCTTCTTTCTCTCCTATGTAGGAGTGCATGGACTTGAGAAAAATGAGACATAGACATAGTATGGGAAGGACCAAGAAGAAGGGACAGATTATTGAATATGCCCTTATACCTTTGTATATTGATACAAAATTAGTATTATATTTGGCTAAAGTGGTATTGACCATTGTTTATTGTGCAAAATTAAGATTGTATTGGACTACATTGGTACTGATCTTTGTATATTGATACAAAATTAAGATTATAGTTGGCCACAATGGTATTGACCCTTGTATATGGACGTAATATTAAGATTGTATTGGGCTACATAGGCATTGATCTTTGTATATTGATACAAAATTAAGAGTATATTTAGCTACATTGGAATAGATCTTTGTATATTGATACAAAATTAAAGGTAACGCTTCCTAATGGTATTGTACCTAGAGATACTTAACAATGAAATGTGAAGCTCTGGCCTCTTGATACCAACCGTCTTAAACTGTTTAGGATAGTTAAGAAATACAAACTCCTAGTCATGCAAGCATGTCACTTTGTTAGCTACTATGACAATCTATCACAGATATTCTGTAAGCTATTCAGAAATCAAGTTGTTAAGAGACAAGCAACATTTGCTTATCTAAATACAAGAGATATAGATAGGGCATCTTCAAAAACCCCAAGAGATCTGCAGAATATGGCATTCAAAGATGTTGTCTTAAATTAAGACTTTTTGATATCGAGACATATCAGCTCCTAACAGCACCCCCTATTCTACTCCAAGTAGAAGATAAGCATCGAAGAATCTCGAATGTGAGATGGTTGAATTAGTGGCAAGCCTATCTCTTGGCATGAAAAAACCCCTTGCTTCAACTGCAGACAGACTGCTGTCCAAAAAGGACAAAACTTGGTAGCAGGGAAGTCGACAGCCTAGTTCTGCCAAGACAGGGTAGGTAAGTCCTTCATAAACCCTGCTCTACAATAAATGTCTGTCAGAGAAACAGGACCAAAAGGCTGAAGATTGATGCTGGAATGTATGAAGAGAAAATGGGAACTGTCCAGGCAGCCACTGGTATGTCATTTCTTAGTTTTGGAAGCTGCAGGCCCTCCCTGCACTTCCTATATAATCAGATATATTTATCCCTCTCAGGTCTCTGAGGTAGTTGAAGAATAGACAGCTAGAGTCTCATAGTTAAATTTTGAGTTGTTTAGGAATCAAGAGGGCGTTCTGGATCTAAGGAGATGTTTTTAATAGTGATGCAAGTTAGTATGAAAGCTGAGTCAGATATAGAACTTTAAACTCATGGAGATGGTTAGATGGTAGAATGTTAAAGTCAGGGGCCAAATATGTATGAACTGGACATTGGGAATGTATGCTGGGCCATAAATGTGGCATATTTATTTCTGTTGTTTTGTATAGTATTTACTGTTATAAGAGAAGGAACCATTTGTTGGACTGAAAGGGGAAGCTGTTGGGGGGAAGAGGGTGGAAGGGTGGGACAGGAAGGGGGAGTAGGGAAGGGATTGTGACTGATATGTAACTTGAAGAAATAAAAAAATAAAGTATTAAAAAAAAAAACCAAAAATGAAAAGGAAGGAAGGAAGGAGGCAGCATGACCAAAGCAGCAGAGATAGAAAGGAACATTGATGGCTGCCGAACACTTGCTCATTTGTTCACTCATCCATTCGTTCTCCTCATTCTCCATTTCTCTGCTCAAAAAAGGGATTAGTTCGAGCATCCTGTGCTTCCTCCATATGATTTCCAAGAAAGAAGTGGAAAGAAAAGCAGTCAGCACATTGAACGAAGTCTGAATGGTTTATGTTTTATCTTAAAAGAAGGGGAGCATGGCAGCACCCAAGCATGCATGGTGCGAGATTACTAGGTGAAAGCTACATCCTGATCCTCAGGTGACAGGTGGAGAGAAGGACACTGGATCTGGCACAGGTTTTTAAAACCTCAAAACCCACCTCTTGTGATGCACTTCCTGTAAGGCAACACCTCCTAATCCTATTCACAGCTAGCCATTGGGAATTAAGCATGCAAATACAGGAGCATCTGGGACCAATCTCACTCAAACCACCACAGTAGTCTTTCAAACCAACTGTCATGTAGGAGAGGGTGTTCACTTAGAACTCAGTGTGCCAATGTGGACTCATCAGCTCAGAACTCTGGGAACTTCCTGAGAGTGATACCCTCCACACTGAAGGATGAGGATTGCTGAAAAATGCTGGCCCTCTTAGGGAGGACAGGCATCATAGGCAAAGGAAATTCTGCTATGTGAAAAATTACTTAGTCCCAACTGAAGCCTTTGTACCCACCAAACAGCTATCTGTGAAAGGACTATGACTGCTAAACAGGACAGTGGTTATGAAAGTCTCCTAAATCCACTGATCCCAGCCACAATCATGGGCAACTGAGATCTACTCAACGTCAGACCAGGCACATAAATCTGCACCATGCATGCTTCCAGAAAAACCACAGACTCCATTATACTGTACTGTTAATTCAGTGGTAGGGATAACTAGCAGTGAGCAATACTGACTTACTGAACACTTACTGTGTGTCCTTGGCAAAGCACCTTTACTAAAATGACAAGTCCTTTAATCTACCCAGGAGTCCTTGCCCTCATCCTGGGGCTAAATGCAGACTCAATAGAAGTCTGAGATACACAACTGACCCACTTCAGAGGGGCAAAAAACTAACCTTTTTAGCTGGGCATGGTGGCACACGTCTTTAATCCCAGGACTTGGGAGGCAAAGGCAGGTGAATCTCTGAATTCAAGGCCAATCTGGTCTACAAAGTGAGTCCAGCATGCACAGAGAAACCCTGTCTGGAAAAAACAAACAAACAAAAAAAACAAACTAACCTTTTGAATAAAACCAACAGCCTGAAAAAAAAATTTTTTTTTACAGTGTTAGCAGTCTTGACTTCACTGGTTGAAAATCTCTGATCTGAAATCCTCTCAAATTCAAGTATTGGAGCTTCATTCTGTTGCTCAAAATCTTTCTAAAATTTCAGATAACAGACCAGGAATCTTCAGCCCATATTTACATATTTTGCTATGGCTAATTATGCTTAACACACTCAAAGAAAAATGCATGCTCTGTTAGAAATGTGCTCTAAAGCATTCCTGGTAGAAGAGGGTCACAGGACCCAGAGCACAAGTTCTGATCCTCCTTTCCCCTCAGTGCTGCTACCCAGAATCCCCTGCCATGTTTTTTTCTATCAACAACTTTTACAGTCAGTATCATGTCAATAATGCCAGGCTTAGAATTCCAATATATAGATGAACGCCATTCAGCCAGTGCCTTGCGGTTGGATGCTTGGCTTGTTTCTAGATTTTGGTCAATGCTGTATTGCCTAATCAGTGAATATACTGCTAGGGTACATTCCTGGAAGTGGTACTGCTGAACCGATGTACTGTATGCACTGGCAAATTGTCAAAGAGACACTGTTGAGCTGGAAAGACGGCTGCTCAGCAGTTGGTACCACTAGCTGTTTTTCTGTTCGAAGAGGTCCCACACCCTGTTCTAGCCGTTGTGGGCACCAGTACACATACACACATCCAGGCCAAACGAGCGCATGAGCACACACAATGTTTCATCTATGGATCTTGTGTTTCTAGACAGGAAGAAACACATAACCCACCTTACATACGGTTTCCCTTAGGTTTTCCTTGAGCTGGTCTCTCTCCATTCTGAGTATCTCCTCAGCTCTCTTTAGATAATCTCTTTCTTTTATTACAGATTTCATTTCTTCATGGTTTTCGTGAAGCTTCTGGACTAGATTTAGATTCTCCATCTCTATCTTATTCAGAGTTAAACCCTGCTCCTTGAGTTGCTTCTGCATTTCACTGGCATGTCCTTTTAACTTAAGAAGTTGAAGCTCATTTGCTTTAAGTTCCTGAACCTGAAGACATGAAATCATGTTAGGATTCAGATTGCTTTTAAAGAAACCTTTATTTTTGATATTTTAGACTTTTTCATTTTATGGTTAAGGGTGTTTGCCTACATGTATGTCTATGTACTGTATGCACGCCTGGTGACCTTGGAAGTCAGAAGAGGGGGTCAGATCTCCTGGAACTGGAGGTAAAAAAAGACAGTTGTTGCTGGGCGTTGGTGGAGCATGCCTTTAATCCCAGCACTCGGGAGGCAGAGGCAGGCGGATCTCTGTGAGTTCGAGGCCAGCCTGGTCTACAAAGTGAGTCCAGGACAGCCAGGCTGTAACACAGAGAAACCCTGTCTCGAAAAACCAAAAAAAAAAAAAAAAAAAAAAGACAGTTGTGAGCTATCATGTAGGTTGTGGGAATCAAACCTGGGTCCACTAGAAGAGGACTTCTGAGGCATCTCTCCAGCTCAAGAAAGCTTAGTTCATTTTTCATTATGTGTATTTGTGCTTATGTACATGTGAATAAGGTGCCCAATATAGGAATCTCTGGAACTGGAAGGCCAGGTTTTGAGCCGCCTGATATGGAAGTTAGACACTGAACTCAGATCCTGGCAAGAGCAGTGCCTCTTAGCTGCTGAACCACCTCTCCAAGCCAGGATATGGACTATTATTATTATTATTATAACTATTATTGGTTTTTTGAGACAGGGTTTCTCTGTATAGCATTGGCTGTCCTGGACCAGGCTGGCCGTGAACTGAGAGCTCTGCCTGCCTCTGCCTCCCAAATGCTGACAGCAAAGGTTTGTGCCACCATTGCCCAGTTTAGTTATTCTTGACATATGCATACCTCTATAAAACCATGACTCAGATCATATTTACCCTGAGGTAAATATTTTGACATTTAATATATTGGATCTGTTTTTGTTTCCTTTTTAACTTAAGATGACAATATAGTCATCTATTTACCTGCTGGTATTTAGGTTGCTTTCATTTTCCCACTATTTTGAATAAAGCTGCTATGAACATTCTTGTAGGCTGTGTAGAAGAAAGTTCTTTGTCCTTTTCAGTACACATGCAAGGAATGGAAACTTTAGTCCTTGCAATGAATACTGTTAAATTGATTCCCAGTGTGGTTGAACCCTTATATCCCCAAAAGCTTTAAGGCATGAACTCACAAGATGCAAATCAATACCTTTTCTTGTAATTTAATATTTGCATTCTTTAACTCCATTTTCATATTTGATACTTCATCTGTCTTCTTAGACACAGTCCCTCTGAGCCTGTCAATGGTTTCTTGGTACTCTTTCAAATCCATGTGAGCAATTCTTAGTTTCTCTTGCTTTTCCAGATCCTTTTAAAACAGGGATATGTTTTAATATTAAATAGCATTTTTAAAAATAAGCGATATATTTTCTTAGTAAAAAGAAAATCATGTTTTAACTTCTTTGTGGTGGAACCCTTGTACAAGCAAGTGAAGTTCTGCTACTGAGGGTAACATCTGCCTGATTTTATTTCTCTTAAGGAGTTGACACTATTATCACCACTGGGTGTGCGAGCTCCCTGTGTAGCCAGCAGACAAGTCCGTAGTGTCTATTTCCCTCCTTCCATGACAGAGGTTCCTGAGGCCGAGCTTGGAGAGACAGTCAGGCTCACGCAGCAAATGCTTTACCCAATGAGCCAGGCCATGGCCTGCTTGTAATTACTCGTTCATATTCCTCATTATAAGTTGACAGTCTTTTCCTTCCCATGCTCCTACTTCGAGAAGCCAACACATTACACACATTTTTCTTACCAAACTGCTTCCCTCTTAATGTTTTCCGAGCAGCTGAACAAGACACTGAGATTTGCTCATAGTTACCAGTTTCTATCACCAGCTTTTATAACTAACTTTGGGGTCTATTTGTGTATATGCTTATGCATACACTCATATGCATATAAATTTAACAACTGAATCAGTATCTAGGATAAAATTCCATAAAGAAATGCTGAATTCAAAAAGTTCAAGAATACCAAACTGCTTGACTAAAATGAAGGACTCATTACTCCTAGGAGGTGATTTGGAGACATGCTAGGGAAGGAAGGAGAACTTACACTTGCTTCTGTTTGTTGAAGACTTTCCCTCAATTGCTCTTGCTCTATTCTGAGGGCTTCATTCATAATTTTTAGGCCATCATTCTCCTTAGTGACAAGTCTCATTTCTTCAAGGTTTTCGTAAAGTTGTTGAGTCAATTTTAACTTCTCTATTTTGATGCTCTCCACAGTTACATTCTGGGCTTCTAGCTGCTTCTTCAATTGCTCCATTTCATCCATAGTTTCCTTGAGATTAGTTTTTACTTGAGAAAGTTGATGTTCTTTTTCCTGGAGTTCTTGACTCTTAAGATAATCATATAATAAGTTAGAATACTGAATGAACACTTGGACCAAAACCAAACCAAACCAAAAAACAAAAAAACCAAAAACCAAATAACAGTCTTAAGACTAAATCAGCAAATCTGTGCCTTCAAGTTTAGACATGTTCACATCCTGTTTCATCTTCATACAGAAGATCTGATTCATTTCCCGATTATTCAACTTTAAAAATACCTGCGCTTCTAAGGCAGCATTTGTGTGCACTAAGTCCCCTTGAATATGTGATATTTCATCTGTGTTATGAGACACAGTATCTCTGAGGTTGCTGATAGTTTCCTGGTGCTCTTGCAGATGCATATGAGCAATTCTTAGTTCCTCCTCTTTTGCCAGACCCTTAATAATTAAGAGAAAGAAAGAAGACATTGAGAGAAATACATTTCAAACAGAAAGTATACAAAAGGAAGTAAAAGTTCTCTTGTTCTCTCTAAGTCCTCCCAGTCTTCACACTCTTGAGTTGCTTTGGGATGTGACCACATATGTGACCACATATGACCACTGTCTGCTAATCTTTTCCCAGCATAGGACAATACTAATGCAGCATCAGCCTTCTTTGTTATCTAAGGTACAGCATTCCATGGTCCAAATACGCTGTACTTACTTACCAGTCCCATACTAATGGACACTGTGAATATCTACAAATGTCTTGGCACAACTGTGCGAATGTGAACAGTGTAGAAAGCTACATAAACTCTTCAGGATCAGTTTTATAATTGTGCCCCGAAGCCCAGTGGTCTTTAGGGCACCGAGGTGACATGACGGCACAAAGATGGCAACTCACTCTACTTATTGTTTCTTCAAGGCTCTCTTTCAGCTGGTCTCTCTCTGATGTGAGGCGCTCCTCCACAGCCCAAAGCTCATCTCTTTGTTTTGCTACAGACCTCATTTCTTCAATGGTTTCATGAAGTCTTTGAGTCAAGTCTACATTCTGCATTTCCATCTTTTCCAGACTTGACTTCTGGGCCTCCAACTGTTCGTTCAAGCGGTCTATTTCAAATCTATTTCCTTGAGTGTCATTAATAGTCTTCATCACTTCATAATCTTTGTCCTGAAGTTCCTGGAGCTGAGAAAATAAAACAAGTTAGGTCACAGGTACAGAAGTGGGTTTTGTTTTTAAGAGAAAGGAAGATATCAAGGCAAAAGCTTTTACATTTTAGTGTGGTGCATCCCTGCTTTCTTTGATGAGAGGTGTGAGGGAAAGAGTAACTAGGTAGAGATCCTTTTCCACTTAACAGGGAAGACCTCCTTACTCTTGTAAGCTGAAGCATTTGACTTTTCTAAATTCCTCTGAATATCACTGCTTGATCTATCTTTCCTCAAACATTCCTTGAACTAGCAATTTCTATATAGTCATTTGGATAAATATAAACAGTTTTTAGTTCTTTTTTATCATTACAGAAAAAAACAAAACAAAACCTGTGGGTGACATCACTCATCTTAGTTAGCAGATGGAGACTTACCTTAGTGCTAATTTCTTTAATGTTTTCTTTCTGTTGCTCACTTTCTACATAAAGAGACTCTTGTAGTCTTTTCAATTCTTCTCTTTCCTTAATTAAAATTTTTATTTCCTCTTGACTTTCTTCAAGTTGTTTATTCAACTGGAGCTTGTCACTTTCTATACTCTGTATTGTTGAGTCCTTGGCTAGGAGAAGCGCCTTGACTTGGTCTAGTTCATTCATTTTCCCTTGAGGCTCACTAGTTTCTTTTACATTAAGTTGTTCCTGTTTCTCATAGAGTTCTTGAACCTTCAACCAATGATGAAATAAGTTATGAGCACAAAATATACATTCTCTCTCTTTCTCTATTTTAAGGAAAAATACAAAATAGGCTCCAAAATAATTCAGAACATAAACAGCAGTCTTCAAGTTAGCAATCTCCTTCCACTTTCCTCCACTTCTCACCTTCAACTTACCTTTCTCTCTAGTTCATCAGTGACCGACTCTAGTTGTGCCCGAACACTTGATAGCTCAGTTTCCTTCTGGGAGAGGCTCACCATTAGTTTGTCAACTTTGTTCTCTTGCTCTTTCATGCAACAATGAGCAAGGTTAAGTTCCTCTTCAGTTTCCAGGTGCTTTAGTATTGGAGAAAATTACAAGACATTTGTAGAAATATAACCATCATAATATAACAAAGGCCTTTTTGAAAATATTCAACCATAAGAAAAAGTTGTGCTTCTAAGACTTTTGGTTATACCTTCAGAAATACAGTGCAAAGAGAAAACTATTTTGCTGTGAGTTTTCTGAGATGCTGTTGACTGCTTACGCTCTGCCTGGAGAGCCTGGGGCAGGCACAATAATTCATCCTTCTCTTGTGGTCAGTACCTTGGGGTGATAGTGCCATATATATCTTGCTGGTAACCAACAGTTCTCTGACTGGACTTAAGACCTGCTCAACAAGAGGGAAATAATACCTGGTACTGGAAACCTAAGCAACTATTCAGTGAAGTTTTAGATTGTGGAGGAGAATCTATAAACATCTCTTTTCTAAACAAGCATAATCCCAAGCTATCTATATTCTAAATAGTTGTTCTTTTACCAACTCGAGCATTTCTATTTCTTCTCTCAGTGATACCTGATGCTGACTCTGCCTTTGCACTGCCCTCAACTGTCCCTTCTCGGTCACTACTTCAGTAGACTCCCTGTTCTTGTCCCTCCTTGGTCACTACTTCAGTAGACTCCCTGTTCTTGTCCCTCCTCGGTCACT
>CAJQZJ010004763.1:2087642-2168915 GCA_907164525.1 Lophiomys imhausi
ACACACACACACACACACACACACACACACACACACACACACACACAAACACTCTAACAAGGTTTGGAAACCACATTACAGAGTGAGTGATGGAAAAAGAAAGTAAGAGCAGGGATGATGTACAGGTTTCTAACAGAAGCAACGAAGAAGAGCATAGCTGGTGACAATTTAATACAGGGCCTCACCTACTTGTCTCAGGCTGGCCTTGCACAGTTCTGTCTCAGCCACCCAGAGTGCTGAGATTACAGTTCCCTATCACCAGGCAAGGTATGGGGTGGGTGGTAGGGGTGTTTACAATGAAAGAAAATATTTTTTTTCTGGTTTACTTTTTCTGTGATTGAAGCATTGATTCTTCTAAGTCAATTTTGAATACTCAAGAAAAAAAGATGTTCTGACAGTTTCAATTGTTTCTTTACATTATCATTTTTAATTATTCTGTTTCCAGTCACCCCACGATTAAGAAACATATTCAAAGTTAGAGTAAGATTTTAAATGTGACACAAGCAACGTGTTTAAATGTGACACAACTTAATTATGAAAAAACCTCTAGTTAAGTAGGAAGACAGAAGCTCATCTTGTCCAAGCATAGTGGTACACATGGCTGTACCTAGGCCTGGGGAAGCAGAGGCAGGAGGATTAGGAGTTTAAGACCAAGTCTGGCTACATGAGACTATCTCAAAAACCAAAAATAAACAGAAAACTCACCTTAGCCAAAGTTTTTCTGGCGTCTTCTTTCAGCTGGGCACATTCGGCTTGAAGCATTTCTTGCATCATTTTGAGGCCATCTCTCTCTTTAGTGAGACAGCTGATCTCTTTCTGGCTTTCTTCAAGTTTCTCGGTCAGCCCCCGCCTCTCTGTTTCTGTGATCTGTGGTGCTGCTGAGACTCCTGTTCTGAAGCATCCTTCCAGGGGTTCCACCTTGTCCACCTCTCCTGGACTTTCCCTGGCTTCTTTAGCACTAGGAAGTAGTTCTTGTTCGTGAAGCACTGGGGTCTTCTGATATACAAAAAGCACAAGGTTACTACTATCTATAGATTATACTTTTCAAATGGAAAAGGTCTGGAAAGTTTCCCAGCAATCGACGTGCTCTTGAACCTTAGTCTGCCTTGGATCCTAAGCCTCTACTGTGCACGCCCTCACTCTCAATCCCTTTGATTCTACACGGCTTCTAGTTTCAGCCTGTCATGCTTTCTTTTCAGCTTAGACTCACAGCAAACCAAATCTTTATCTATTATCTAGACTTTATTAACTCAGTCAGTTCCAGGCTGAATTTCTTGACTGGTTCCCAAATTATAAGCAAAACAGGTTGTCATAGGTGTTTGAGAATATTCTAGTATGTATAATCGCCACCTTTTGTTGAATCCAAATGCAACTTTCCAAGTCTTCTGTGTGTGTGTGTACATTGATTCCCCATTCACCCTGATTGCTAGTGGAACCATGTAATTTTGTACATCATATTGGTATGACATTAAAATTGAGGAATTGCTTAAACATGTACACACACTTAGGAAAAGAACCATCTTACTATACAATAGTTTCACTGATTGGCACAAAGTAGGCTGTAAAAATGAATCAGTCCAGTTATCCCAATGTAATGTCCCATAGCATTTATACTTATTTGATGGTATTTTATTCATCTGACTGCTCATTTATCAGGGATTTCCTTCTACTACAAACCAATATGGATTTTTGTCCCTCTGTTACCACTGTTTTTCTCTTTTGAGACAGAGCTCAGGCTAGCCTCAAAGTTTCTGAGGAATCCCGGCTGGTCTTGAACTCCTGATTCTCCTGCTCCACCCCCAAGTTCTGAGACACAGGTATGCATCAGCACAGATTGTGTCTGTCACAGCAGACAGCTGACAAATTCCTACCCAGTGAGTAAACCATAACTACTTACTTACTTTCCTACAAAGGAGAAAGGAAGAAGAAGTGGTCAAGGACAGGAGGACCTGACATACCTTTCCCTGTAATTCGGTGTCCTGGGTGCTTTCGGTTTGAGCTTCTTTCTCAGCAAGGCAGCTTCTTAGCTCCTCGATGATTTCTTGGTGCTCTTTTAGATGCGCATGGGCAATGTTTAGCTCTTCTTTTGTTTGCAGGCCCTAGATCAGTAAGTGAAATTTAGAGAATTTTATGTATTCATACAATCCTGCCTCCCTCTTTTCAGCTAATAGGTTACCAAAGAAACATTTAGAGATAAAGAAAAGGCTATGGTATGACTTACAGCAGCTTCCATTTCTCTCGCATATTCTGTAAGTTGTTTTCTCTCTATTTCAAATGACTTTTGCAATTCCTTTAGATCATTTCTTTCCTTGGTTATAGATTTCATTTTCTCACAATGTTCATGAAGTTTCTGAGCCAACTCAAGCCTCTCTGTTTCCATGCATTCCAATGCCAATCCTTGGTTCTTAAATTCGTTCTTTAAGTTCTCCATTTCAACCATCTTTTCCTGCATCTTACTCAGATCTTCTTGTGTACTAAGAAGTTGCTGCTGTTTCTCTTGGAGTTTCTGATTCTTAGGAGGTACAATTTTTTATAATTATTATTTTGCTGATATTTGGCCAAATTTTTATGTTGTACCATTAACAGAGCATTGTTGACCTACCTCCATGGAAATGGACAAGTGGCAATCAAAGTCAACTAGCCCTTAGACAGACAAAATGCTTATGGTGGTTAAACATTCAAGACTATCTAGAAACCCAGAATGTGAACTTGTGTGGGAATGGGAATTTTATAGATATGATTAGGTTAAGTAGGGAGACTAGATTCTTTTGGATTACAGTGGTCGCTCCAACGAGGACAGAGGACATAGAGAAACCTGGAGAAGCACGTTATAAGGAAATAGCATCAGAGACTGGAGTGGTGTGGTTCCAGGGCAGCTGGGAGATACCAGACACTAGTTAGATGCAAAAAGGGACCCTTCCCTAAGCCATCAAAAGGAATACCACTGACACTTTGACTTTTAAACTCTAAGGATCAAGAAAGGTGCCAGTGCTGCATGTGGGGTGCACTCCTTTAATCCCACTATTGGGTAGGCACAGGTCAGCAGATTATGTGTTTTGAAGGCCAGCTTTGTCTGCTAGTGAGGCTCAGAACAGTCAGAGCTACATAGTAAGACCCTGTCTCAATAAACAAACAAGAAAAAAGAACAGTGACAGAATGCATTTCTGTCTTGTAAGCCACTAACTGTATGGTGGTGATTCTGGTATTACCTTGGAAACTTATATAGGCTAATAAAAGAAGCAAGGTGAAATGAGAAAACTAAAAAGCCAAGAGTAGTTAAGTATACAAATGCAGATTCCAAATGACCACATTTCCCTATGATATAAATTTTTAGATAGTATACACATATCATTTGTTTATTTAGAGACAGAGTCTCATTCTGTAGCCCAGGATGGCTTGGAACATACTATGACATCCAGGCTGGTATCAAATTTACAGCGACCCCCCTCCCCCCCACGCTCCAGCATCTACCCTGAGTCACCATGCCTAGCTTCCCATTGTGTATGTGTGTTTTAATCTTCTACTTTTAAGGATGCTTCAGGGGTGGTCCAAATAAACTAGGAAGCATCAGCTTTTACTAGCTGTTGATTTCACTTCTTGGAGGAGAATGAAAAAGACACAAGGTTACATAGTAAATTCAATTATATGAGTTGTCAAAGGGATCAGGGTTTTAAAGAAAAAGATAGACTACTACCCAGAACAATGACACAAGCTACGGTATGTCATCTAGTGATGGTGCTCACTCTAACAGAAGGAACTTGTGAGTATATTTTAGAGTGACTCACGGTCGCTTGTCATAGTCTTAAAACAGTACTTTTGTTTTACCATTGATTCAGAAACCTGCTAGCATCCGAGATGGCGATAGTGAGCAGTCTTACATTTCAGAGAAACACCAATAGAACTCTATATGGGAAGAACCTTTTGCTTGCTAACTAATATGTCTCAAGTACTCAGGAGAGTGTCTAATCCATGATAGTACTCAAGAAATATTTGATGATGACTATTATTATATAATCAATTTCGACCATATAAGGCTACCTGCCTCTCACCTAAAGATGTTATAATTATATAATCTTTGCAAGGAATGTTAATTAAGAATTTAATATAAATAGAAACTCCAAGCTGTTAGCATTGAAACTTCTCCATTTTGGAGATACTTAAGACTAGAGGAATAAAAACTTATTAGCAAACTGTGCAGTCAGAACAAACAGTGAAGATAATGTGGAAGGTTCACCTTTTCCTTTAACTTTTCTTCTGCTTCTGCCACTCTCTCCAGTGCCCTGGAGAGCGCCTCACTCTTCACTGTGGCTTGGGCTTTTTCCTGTGCAGCTTTCTCTTGTTGCCTTTTAAGTTCATCTCTAAGAATTCTTAACTCCTCCTGGTTCTCAATACTCTAGAATTTTTTAAACAGTTCTAGATTAGAACGTATAATATTAGCTTATCTTTACAAAACCAGGAACACTCAGAAATTACTTTTGACTCAAAATGAAGTAATAAAAGTGAAACTACATAGAAAAAGACAACTGCAAAGAGGTATCAGCCAGCTTTCAGTGGCCAAAGGGACTGAATGTTGTTAGGGAAAGGCAAAGCAAAAGAGGTGTATTATCAACAGAATGGCCAAAATTGAAAGCATAGATAAATATAAAGTGTTGGTAAGGGAGATAGGGAGCCAGCAGAATTCTGTTTGTTGATGGGAAGATAAAATGGTAGAACTGACTTGGAAATCAATCTGGCAAATTATTATCAAGTTAACACATAATACCTAGTGGCTGTACTCAGAGACATTTGTCAAAAAATCCTGCGATCATACGCTTCCATGACATATTCACTGCACAAAGACTATACCCGAATAAAGTTAATAAATCCTAAAATAAACAGATAAAAATATAAGGCCAATTGTAGAGAGCTAGAGCCTACCATTTCGATGTTTTCCTTTAGGTCCATCTTCAGCTGTTCCTTTTCTGCTATAATACTTTCCAGTGTTTGTTGGAGCCCGTCATTCTCCTGTCCCCCAGGTGCCTTACTGTTCTTAGCACCTGCAATCAACGTTTGGGCATTTTCAGCCAGTGGACTCTGTTCTTCATCTATGTCATCCATCTAAAACATGGGAACATCAAAGAACACCTTCTTAGGTAGTTTATAACTGCCTTAATATTAGTAAAGCATCCATCACTTGCATCCTGTACCAAGTACTCGTCCCATATCAACATACTGACTCTCCTCTACAACCTTAGGAGGTAGGCATCACTACTATCCCTATTTGGTAATTATGGAACTTAACTCTGAGAGAGATAGTTTATTTATTTAAGATCGTGCAGACAGATATAGCTAGCTCTGGACTCAAGTGGTCTGGCTCCAGTCCTGGTATTCTTAGAGCTGCTCACTGATAAGAACTGCCCAGGTGGTGCACACTGCAGCTTTTATGAATGACAGGCTAAGCTGACTTAGTGTACATTCATTTCATTCAGACTAATTCGATAATCAAACATACACCTTTCCTGTCTATGTATCTTCCTTGAATATTTTCTAAGTTACACAATGACAGTATTTTTTGCAAAAGTGATACAGAGGACATTATTTACTTCCCTCAGTGCTGATGCTATAGCTGGAATTAAGAAAAAATAGACTTTGTCCCAAATTGGGAAAAACCTGATGGGTCAGTGCCTCACATTTCTGCTGCCTTAACTTCTCTGTCACGATGGATTATACCTTTTACACTGTGAGGCAAAATAATAGATAGTTCCTTAAATTGCTTTTGTTACGTATTTTATCACAGCAACAAGAAGGCAGCATAAGGAGTACGTGGGTTCTGGTGAAATAATGATTCTTTGGGCACATAAAACACATTTTTGTTTTTCTCTGCAATGCTGTGTGGAAGGGCTTAGCACCACCTTGAAGGAGAATCTATTGTTAAAAGTAGGCTTCTGGAGCTGGAGAGATGGCTCAGAGGTTAAGAGCACTGGTCCTTCTTCCAAAGGACCTGAGTTCAAAACTCACATGGCAGTTCATAGCTGTCTGCAATAGCCAGGTGTGGTGGCATATGCCTTTAATCCCAGCACTTGGGAGGCAGAGGCAGGCAGATCTCTGTGAGTTCAAGGCCAGCCTGGTCTACAAAGTGAGCCCAGGATAGTCAGAGATGCACAGAGAAACTCTGTCTTGAAAAACCTTAAAAAAACCCCCAAGCTTCTAGTAGTTTTGCCAGACTCTTCACAATCTTGCCCCTGTTCAACTCTCATGTGTCATCTAGCCTCAAATTCTGTCTTCCTATCCACTGAGAATGTCCTCAACTCACTCTGTAGACCACACTGGTCTCGAACTCAGAGATCTGCCGGCCTCTGCCACCCCAGTGTTGGTGACTTGCACCAGCACAGCCCAGCTTTTAAAATACATCTGGGCTTTTACACCAATACTTTTTCCTGGAAAAATTTTTCTATCCTAATTTCTCCTATTTTCTACTCCCTTATTTCCATCCTTCATTTGGGGACTGTCCTAGTTAGGGTTCTGTTGCTGTGCTGGGTCGTTGATCAGGGCAACTCTTATTTCATTTTACAGGTTACTATCCATCACTGGGGGAAACCAAGGCAGGTCTGCTGTTAAAGAAGATCTCGTGGGAGCACGCAAAGTTCCTCGTCACTTTACCTTCTGCTGCGCATCATCTCTCCCTCCTCTCCTGTCCTTTATACATAAATTCTTGGATGTTTCCTCAGCGACTTTCATTTTCAGTGTGTTAATTGTTTCTTGGTGTTGTTTCAAAGACTCAAGAGCATTTAATAACTGTTCTTGAGTATCTACATTCTTTGTAAGAGGAAAAAGACCAATTTCCATTAGAAAATGAGACCCACTAATTTTATAGTTACTACTTGATCATACATGAGCTTCCTGCAGTTCTAACCAGTTGAACCTTACCATGTTCACAGTGTCTTGAATGTCACTTCTGAGTTGGTCCCTCTCAGTCTGCAGGCTCTTGTGGAGCTGCTTTAGGTCCTCCTTTTCTTGGGTTAAGGCTCTTACTTCCTCCAAGGTTTGTTGAAGCTTCTCAGTAAGCAGAGCTTTCTCCTTCTCTACAGACTGCAGGCTGGAGTCTCTGCTTTCTAACTGTTCTTTCAACTCCTCCATTTCATTTAGCCTTTCTTGGCCCTCACTTGTTTTCTGCTCAAGCTCTTGAGTCTTATGGGAAAGCTGTAAAGAAAAAGTGTGCCACAATAAAAGCAGAATGTTGTATCACACATAGAGGAAGACACACACACTCAGGAAAACAAAGCCCATTCCTCTTGTCAACAGTTTGCACCAACCTCGGCCTTCAAGGAATCCAAATGTAAACCAAGGCTTTCTGCTTCTTTAGTGAGAGTCCCTATCTCCTGCTTCATTCTCTCCCTTTCCTCCAGAACCACATGGTATTTGTGCTTCAGCTCCGTGTGAAGGCTTTTCAGCATTTGGCATTCTTCATCAGTGCTTTTGTAATTGAGCTGGGAAGCTGCAAGGTCATCTTTACTGTTCCCAATTTCCTCAAGTAAACCTTGAATTCTACTATCTTTATGAACTACTTCAGAAAACAGCTTTTCTCTTTCTGTTGCCAGTATACAGAGCTCCTCAGATTTCTCATGCAGCTATGGAAAGGAAGTAAGATTTAGGGATGTTACTAAATATGACAGATAACCTGAAGCAACTTTCAGGGATGTTTTAAATTAAGTGAAGATTTGACCAAGGAATGCTGGTGATTTCTATTTGCAACTCTGAGGATGGAACAGAGCACTGAGCACACTAGGCCAGTATCCAACCATTCAACTCTGTCTACAGCAGGCAGCAATGTTCTTGTCATGAACTCTTCACTTAGCTTGTTTAGATCCATCTTCAATGCTTTTGTCATGTCTTTGGGTTCCAGTTAAAGAACACATGGGAGAAGATTCATGTATTTAATTGTCAGATAACTATTTCCTAATCTATCATTTCAAAGCACTTTCTTTTCTTTTCCTTCCTTCCTTTCTTTCTTCCCTGTGTAGCCTTGGCTGTCCTGAACTTGCTCTGTAGACCAGGCTGGCCTCAATCGCACACAGATCTGCCTGGCTCTGCCTGAGTGCTAGGATTAAAGGTGTGTGCCACTGTCATCCACAGTCATGTTTTCTAATATGACTGTGTGGTAGGCACTTTATGGTTTTCCTCAAAAATCTGACTTACTTTCCCTCCCTTTTCCCTTGGCAAAAGGCACTGAATCTATGTATAAACTATACGGTTAAAATTATTTAAGAAGCATCATTTAAATAATTAAATAACCTACAATAGACTTATGGGTTGTTTAATCACTTTGAAAGGGAAAGATGAGAGAGCTAAAAAGCCACAAAAAGAAGGGCAACAGCATATTAGGAGGCACATCCGTGTGGCTCAGCAACTGGCTTGACAACTATCTTTTGGGATTAAAAAATAGTACTGTTGTTCTTCTCATGTACTGAGTAGTGCAAGTGACTTAACTAAGTCCTGTCACTAAGTTTAAGTTTACAACTTAAACATTTACAATAGTGGCTCTCAACCTTCCTAATGTTCTGACCCTTTCATACAGTTCCTCAAGTTGTGGTGACTCCAACCATAAAATTATTTTCATTGCTGCGTCATAACTTTAGTTTTGTTGTTGTGAATTATAATGTAAATGCAGATGGTCTTAGGTGACCCCTGGGAAAGGTTGAGAGCTGCTGGTTTACAGGATAAATGACATAATGCTTGCAAATTCTTTAGTGAGGTGTTTGCCATATGGTAAGCACTCAAATTCTTGGCACTTTTATTTCTTTTAAAAAGGTAGCGAGATAAAAAAGCTGATAGGCCATGAGTCTGCAGGCTTATTACTAATCTAAGAAATTTTATAGTGTCTCCAACAACTACCATTGTTAACTTTCAATCTTGCTAGTATTTATCTTGAGATTTCTTTATTTTTATTATGTGCTTGGGTGTTTTGCCTGTCTGCATGTCTATGCACCATGTACTTGTAGTGTCCATGGAGGCCAGAGGAGGCTTCAGATCCCCTTGGAACTGGAGTTAGCAGGGGTTGTTAGCTGCAATGTTATAATTTTACATTGCAAACTTACAATCTTCCCATCCCTTCCTTCCTGATGTTCCCTGAGCTTTGGAGGATGGCATATAAAATAAAGCACATGTCTCACTATGGCTAAGCATGCCATAGATTTTTTTTTTTTTGTCATAATGTAACACTGCAGCTGAGGGTAGTCTGGAACTCCCAGTAAACCCACTTCAGCCTCTTGAATGCTGGATCAGAGGTATGAACTCCCATCTTCAGATATCTTTTTATTTCTCATTTTTTTTCCCTTCAACACAGTGATATAACTAGTGCCGAGAAGTGGGGGTGAAAACTAAGCAAAAGGTGTGTAAATACATTTGGAGAACAAACATAGCTGGTGCACGGATTATGTTACTAAGCACTTTGTTAAATACACTTGAAAACATATTGTTTTTCTATCAAGTTCTGTGAGAGCATGAATTCTATTTCTTCTCATTACACACTGAGTCAGATGTTTAGTGTCTCTTGTCTGCTTACCTCTTTTCTCAGCATTTCTACCTCAGAGGGTAAAGATTTCAACTCTGAGAATAAGTTAACTTCTTTTTGCAAAGTTTCTTTTTCTTCAGTTTCTTTATTTAGTTCTTTTTGGAGATCAGTAATCCTTTTTTCCAGTTCCAAATTAGACAGTAAACCTATGTTGACAAAAAAAAAAAAAAAGTTTTAAATCACTTTTCTCAAGTCATGTCTATTGCATTTGAAAAATTTAAACCATCATTACAATGCCCATAGAAATCTTTATGAACACTGACATTAAAGATATTTAAACTGAACATTAAATTCTTTTTTAAAAATAAGAACTTAGCAGGCCCTTAATTGAGAACATTTTGGGAATGTTCTCAATTCTTCTAGGTAAGTTTCTAGGTCAGTGTGCAGATGCCTGAATTTGTATAATACCTTTGCCATCTACCAGGGCAGTGAGTTTTGATATTTCTTGATAGGCAGACTGCAATTCCTTATCCAGATCAACTTGTATTTTCTTTTTTGCCTCCAGTTGGTGTTGATACTGGTGAATGTCATTTTCCATTTTCTTACAAGAATCTGAAAGTTCACTCTATTGGAAAAACATTGAAAGTTGGTAACATTGTACTGATCACTACGACTATATCATTATAAATTCTGAAAAGTTACCTACAATTTTCTCTTTCAATTCCAGATTTTCACTTCTAAGGAAGGCTGACTCTCTCTTGGCATCAAGGGCCACAGTGTCCATATGTGACAGAGTTTGCATCATTTGTTTTAGGTCTTCAGTGGTTTCCTAGACAGATGACAAAAGGAGCACTCAAGAGATTCAGTTTTAGTAGATTTGGAAAACACTCTGAAGAACATATATACATACACATGTTATTCCCAGCTGCTCAAAAAGTGTGAAGATATACTACTAATCAAACAAATGAAATTAGGACAAAAAATTCTGGCCATACTTCACTGTATCATAACAGCATGTCTAGATGTATAATTTAAAAAGCTGGTTAGTGTTTAATAAAAAACTTAAGCCAGGTATGATGGCACACACCTTTAATCCCAGACCTTGGGAAACAGAGGCAGGTGGATCTCTGTGAGTTAAGAGGCCAGCTTATCCAATATACTGAATTCCAAGCCAGTCAGAGCTACACGTGAGACCCTGTTTCAAACCAACCGACCAACCAACCCATCACTGACCCACTGAACTACTGACACAGAGAGGAATAAAAACTAAAACTATTGAAGCAGTTACTTCAACTTTCTATTGGTAAAATGTTGATGATACTAATAGTTCATTAATCAAAGAAAGAAGTATGCAACTATTAAATATGTTTAAATTGATTATAACCAAGCCTGGTGCACAATTTACTAGGATGATTATGATCATATACTAGAAATACCCAATCAGTCACACAACAAAAGAAAACCCCATTTTACCGAGGAGTACGACTGGTCTACTTTCATCTCTTCTGACTTCTGGGCGTCTATGTATTTCTGTAAATCCTTTATCTGGTCCTCTTTTTGTTTAAGAAGTTCTACTTTTGAACTTAGTTCATTCTAAAAGAATCAAAGAACAGTGAAACTGAATTTAGTAAATGGTTTGAATTTAAAATGACAAAAGCACTTATATTTTAAATTTTAATTGATCAAAATTCACTAATATTTAAAATACAACTTCTCACCCTGTCTTGAAAAAACAAAAAACAAAAAACAAAACAAATAAAATACAACTTCTCTATTTTCTGTAATTATGCTTAATTACATACATTTTAAGCTGTACTTACTTATAAGAGAAATACTAAGAAAAATGTTTACCTCAAGATCTTGATTATATACTTCTGCATGTTTAACTAAATTCTTTAAGTTGGAAACCTCATGAATTAGTTGCATCTGAAAGAACATGTGAAAACGAAACAGTAAACCAATTGTTAATAAAACAAAACAAAACAAAAAAACAAAGAAAGCATTCTTTACTGCTTCAGACCCCCCCCCCCCCCCCAAGCAGAGAAGGGATTGAGAGATTACCTGTTCAAACTACTGTAACAGGGTGCCTCTTACCCTAAAACCCAAGAAACAGGAGCTGGAGAGAGGACGGGCTCTTCCTCCAGAGGAGGCAAATTTGGTTCTCAGCACCCTTCATGCCAGGCAGCTCACAACCATTTGCAAATGCAGCTTTACTGATCTGATGATGCCTCTGTTGGGCACCCACCCTCATATATGTATATACTTACCATTTACACACTGACAGACACACCTACATGTGATAAATAAAATAAGATCTTTTAAAAAATCCAAGAAGGTCAAGATGAAGCTGAATATCTCCTTCCCTGCCACCGGCTAGCTGTCAGAAACTCACTGAAGTGGATGATGACCGCAAGCTACCTATGTTCTATGAGAAGCGCATGGCCACAGAAGTAGCTGCTGATGCTCTGGGTGACGGGTGACCAGTGGAAGGGTTATGCGGTCCGCATTGGTGGTGGGAATGACAAACAAGGTTTTCCCATGAAGCAAGGCGTTTTGATGCGTGGGAGAGTGCACCTGTTGTCTAGTAAGGGCCATTCTTGCTATAGACCAAGGAGAACAGGAGAGAGGAAGCCAAGTCTGTGCATGGATGCATTGTGGATGCTGATCTGAGTGCTCTCAACTTGGTTATTGTAAGAAAAAGAGAGAAGGATATTCCTGGGCTGACAGATACTACTGTGCCTCATCAGTTGGGACCTAAAAGAGCTAGTAGAATCCGAAAGCTTTTTGGTCTCTCTAAAGAAGACGATGTCCCCCAGTATGTTGTCAGAAAGCCCTTAAACAAAGAAGGTAAGAAGCCCAGAAACAAAGCACCCACGATTCAGCGTCTTGTCACTCCACATGACTTGCAATACAAGTGCTGACGTATTGCTCTGAAGAAACAACATAGTAAGAAAAACAAGGAAGCCACAGAATATGCTAAACTTTTGGTCAAGAGAATGAAGGAAACCAAAGAAAAGCAACAGGAACAAATTGCCAAGGGATGTGGGCTGTCCTCACTTCTAAGTCTGAGTCCAGTCAAAAATAAGTCTCTAAGAGTAACAAATACTCATACCTTGAAAAAAAAAAATCCAAGAAGCACCATCTAAACAAATCCAAACCAACAAAACAAACGACTAAGAAAAAGATTCCCAGGCAGAGTTAGGCACTAATCCCAGCACTCAGGAGCCAGCAGGAGGATGATTTCTGTGAGCTCCAGGCCAGTCTGGGTTACATAATTCCAGGACAGCCAGGGCTATGAAGAGAGACACCCTGCCTCAAAAAAAAAAAAAAAAAAAAAAAAAAGATAGTATTTACTGGGAGGTAGTGGTGCATGCCTTTAATCCCAGCACTGGGAGGCAGAGGCAGGTGGATCTCTGTGAATTCCACAATAGCCAGGATAAACAGTGAAACCCTGACTTGAAAAATAAAAACCACAAACAAATTATGTTTTCATAATTATCTCATAAGGCCACAATGACATCATTAGCAAATTCAAATCACAATTTTAATAACCCATAATTTTGGACAGCTTGTGTTTGGGAAATCTTAGTTTTTTTCCTCCCAATTAGGTATCCTCCTGGATCTAGAATGACATATTTTCACAAGATAAGAATCTAGGTTGGTTTGGTTAGGGTCACTTCATGTAGGAACTTGAGATATTACTGTTGTTGAGAAACTACACAGATGTGAGGTTATCAACTCTTACTTGTTGGAAACAAGTAAGGAAACATTGAAAATGATGCTACTGCTTTATATTCAACTACCTAAAAGTATAAAGGAGAAAATATTTGCCTTAAAGTTGTTTATCAAAGTGTCTGTAGCTTTCAATTTTTGAGTACCAAAAACCTTTTTCTTTTTTTGTTTTTTCAAGACAGGGTTTCTCTGTATAGCAGCTGTTCTGGCTGTCCTGGAAATCACTCTATACACCAGGCTGGCCTCAAACTCAGAGATCTGCCTGTCTCTGCCTCCTGAGTGCTGGGATTAAAGATGTGCACCACCACGCTGGCTCAGAAACTTCTATAGAAAGCCATATGAGACCAGAACCAGCCAACCAACAAAGCAGACCCCTCACTCTGTGGAAGACAGGTTCACTAACCCTCAGGACGCTGCCATTTGTCCTCCTGGACATACAGTGGAAAGCAAACCTGGCTATTTTAAAAGAATTTACACTAATTACCTCTTGATTAAATTTTCTAAGTTGTGTGCACATATGAAACACAGCAATACTCCAATCTTAGAAATCAATGTCTTATGTGAATGACACTTTTGACAAACATATTGTAAGTCCAGTATTTCTATTTTCTTACCTCTTGATCTTTCTCTGCTTTTCTTTCTAAAGTCTCAAATTCCTGTAAGTCATTTTTTTTCTTTTAATTTCAATTTCAGTTCTTCATTTTCACGTCTTAGCTGTTCATAGTCTAATACTAGATCATCATATTGGGATTCAAGTGAGTACACCTCACTTTCTAAGTTTTCCTATTGTAAATAGAAACAAATTTCCAATCAGAAAATGCAGATCCACTCATTAATTGCTTAGTTAACTAAAATGTAGATTAACTGAATAATAGATTCAATTCTGAATCAGCTAATATAGGCTATTCTCTTCTTTAACATTTGTGTAATCTTCCTATCTTGAGTAGGTAGATTAACCGAAGATCATAATCATAAAATAAGTACTAAATCTGCCTGTCTCAGACAGGGAAAAGACCAATTAACTGTGAAAACAGACAAATCACAGAGAAGTCCATCTAATTACATAACAAACTCGGTGATAACACTGGTCATTTAACTACTCTACTGACTTGTTTCTGAGAGGGCTTGGAAAGAAATGTGACAGACTAACCTCTAAGTGGCTAATGCTTCCCATGTCTTACCATATTATCCTTAGAGAAGCCTGTTTCTATTTGCTATGCCACTTTGAAGAAAAACTATAATGGAGAGGGAAAAATAACTTCATAAAGGATTTTTAGTTATTTTTGTTTTGTTATTTTTATTGAGTCACTTTTTAAAAAACTTAGATGTGTGAGTATTTTGGCAGCATGTATCTAAATGCATGTTGCATGCTGCGTGTGGAGGTCAGAGAGGGACTTGGGTCCCTGAAGGGGAGTTATAACAGTTGTGAGCTACCATGTGTGTGTTGGAAACTGAACCTGGGTCCTCTGGAAGAGCAGTAAGTGCTCTTAACCAGTGAACTGTCTCTCCACATTGCTTTCGTTCTTTCTTTTTTTAATGTTTATTACTTTAGGTAACATCTCCATCACAATGTCCTCTTTCCACCCCTCCTAGTCCCGCCCTCCCACCCTCTACCTCTTATCCCTTCCATCCCACTCCTCTGGAGTGGAGTATCACTATATAACAGTCCCCCGCCTCAGTTCAGCAGTCATATGAGGGCCAAGAGCCTCCTCATACACTGGGGGCCTACAAGGCAGCACCACTAGGGAAAAGTGTCTCATGGACAGGTAACAAAGTCTATGTTCCTGTTCCTTTTGGTGCATTGGCTGTAGTATAGTTATCCTGTACTATATGGCTACAATCCGAATGAATATAAGTGAATAGATGCCAGGTGCATCCTTCTGAGTCTGGGTTAGCTCATTCAGAATGAGCTTCTCTAGTTCCACCCATTTGGCAGCAAATTGCATGATTTTGTTGTTTATGATGGCTGAGTAGTATTCCATTGTGTAGATGTACCAGTTTTTTAATCCATTCTTCGGTTGAGGGACATCTGGGTTGTTTCCAGTTTCCAGCTATTACAAATAAGGCTGCTATGAACATAGAGGAGGAAACTTCCTTGTGATTCGGTGAGGAGTCATTTGGGTGTATACCCAGAAGTGGTATGGCTGGGTCTTGAGGTAGAGCTATTCCAAGTTTTCTAAGGTAACAGCAGACTGGTTTCCACAGTGGTTGTACCAGCTTGCACTCCCACCAGCAATGGAGGAGTGTTCCCCTTTCTCTACAACCTTGCCAGCATGCTACTTTATTTTTTTATATAACAAATTCTAGAATGTGTGAGGAACATAAAAATTTTGCCTTGATAGTCATCATCTATATTTGTATGGGAGGGGTTAGATCTAGTCTAAGCTTTTTTCTTCTTTTTCTGGTTAGCTTTTCAGTCTCTGTAAGCCACTAGGAGCCTAGCTTGGTTGGCTCTGTTGATCTTCCTGTGTTGATCTTGACCCCTCTAGGTCTCTCTATTCCTCTTCCCTCTCTTATACAGGGCTCTCAGAACTCCACCTGATGTTTGACTGTGTGTCTCTGCATCTGTCTTGATTTTTTGCTGGGTGAGTTTCTCATAGGATATTTATGCTAGGTTCCTGTTCCTTTCAGTCTGTGGGTTGTAGGATAGTTATCCTGTACTATATGGCTAAAATCCAGTTATTAGTGAATACATGCCATGTGTAACTTCCTGGGTCTGGGTTAGCTCATTCAGTATGAGCTTTTCTAGTTCCATCCATTTGGCTGAAAATTACATGATTTTCTTGTTTCTGATAGCTGAGTAGTAGTCCATTGGATAACACAGTTTTGTTTTGTTTTTATCAATTCTTCGGTTGAAGGGCATTGGCTCAGTTGTTAAAGGCTAGGCTTATAACCAAAAATCGTGTCACTTTCAAATCAGTCTTTTACTCTCAAGAAATTTCTCAAATCAAAGTATGAAACTTAAAACTATCAAAGATCCTAAGATTTATTAGTAAGAGTTGTAAGCAGATTTCTACCTATCCTGTTATATTAGCACACAATTGCTTTCTTACAGAACGTTTAGTCTATTTCTAGATGTCTCACAGCTAGCAAACAGATATAAAATAAGAAGAGTCTTTCCTAGGATCAAACTTGTCTCTGATATGAAGTCAGGCAGGGTTGACAATGTAGTAGAACAACAAATCTAGCAAGATATCTAAACATGGTGGCTGAAGACATGGTTCAGCAGTAAGAATACTTGCAACTCTCCCAGCGACTCTGGGTTCTGTTCCCAACACCCACATGGCAGCTTAAAACCATCTGTAATCCTGCTTCAGGGATCTGATGTCCTCTCTGATTCTGCAGGCATTAGACATGCCATGGTACTTGTATATACACAGAGGCAAAACATGTACACATGTAAAATAAACATCTTAAAAAAGAAAAAAGCAAAAGGAACATGAAGACAGACGCTCTGTGGAATATTAATGTTACCTCGCTTAGCAGCTTTGTTGCCGAGTTCCACTCTACCTCAGCCAATGGCTCCAGAGTGTTACTGAACACATCGGACTCACAAGAGAGAGCTGTAAGTAGAAAAGAGAAGATGTATGCCATGAATGTATTTAGAATAAGTTTTGCTAAAAATAAAAATGAGATTAATAAAGAATGCTGACCAGAAGTAAGCTCAAATTAACGTATACTCAAGTATGAATGCCAGGAGCTTCTCAATAACAGAGGAGATCACTGACCATATCATTGCATGAATTAAGAAAGGGGCCAAATATGTATAAACTGGACATTGGGAAGGTATACTGGGCCATTTAACTCTCATAAATGTGGCATATTTATATCTATTGTTTTGTATAATACTTACTGCTATAAGAGAAGGAACCATCTGTTGGACTGAAAGGGGAAATTTCTGGGGGGAAGAGGGTGGAAGGGCGGGATAGGAAGGGGGAATAGGGAGGGGTTTGTTACTGAGATGTAACTTGAAGAAAAAAAAAATAAAGTATTTATAAAAAAAAAAAAAAAAAGAAAAAGCTAGCTTGAATGTGATAAAATAAAGATCTTTGAAACAACATAGATAAAACTGACAAATTATGCATCTGAGATTTGACCAGTGTCAGTAGATTAAAATGTCCCTAAAGATTATTATAATGCTGGATATGTAATTTTGAAACAGTCCCATATAACTGAAATAAGTGAGTCTGAAAACTAGAATAAACTTAGGTGGATGTTGTTATGTGAAGTCTGTAACATATAAAATGAATGTAAGAACAAAAACAACCCCAGACTCCTGACTTACATGCTTCAAATATAGTAGTATATTGTCTTGTTTTTGATGGGGTCTTACTAGAACCCAGCCTAGCTTTGAATTCCTAGCAATTCTCCTGCCTTAGTCTCTCAAGTGCTGGTATTATAGACACCAGCCACTACACTTAATTCACAAGGCATCATTCTTAAAAGATTAAGAACTAACACAAGTTCATGAATGCTCACTACTGTAATCATATCTGAAACTTACACACTTTATTTAACTATGCTTCTTTACCTATATTAGTGAAGTTAGAGTCTATTCGTGGAGATATGTTTATAATTCAATGTAGTTTCACGTAGGAAATTACTCACATTCATCATTCTCTCCTAATCTCATCAGAGAATTTTCTCCTAAAAGAGTCACAGATGCTTTACGTGCTCTTGCTGTTATATTTGCTGGGATTTTAAACTCATCTACATAATTTGAATCCTTCATTTTGTTAATTTTGCCATAGCACCAAGTAACTCTTCGTTTCTTTTTAACCTAAAACAACAACAACAAAACAGAAGAAATCAAAATTATTTTATACAGATTTAAACTCAGATAAAATAAAACAAGGAAACTAGTATTTATTTTTCATACTTTTTACTTATTTTAGCACCATGGTATGGTTGTTTTAGGATTTTAAGAAAACACACTGAGCTCAGTGGTAGAATCCCCATTCATCCTGCACAAGGCTCTGGGTTAAATTCCAGGAACCAAAACAAGAGAGAACTTTAAGCACTTTTGGCAATTACAGGATTGAGTGCAGATTCTAAAATTAAGTACCTCTCTCCTCCTGTTATATCCGACAGTCTACCCCGACTCACCTTAAAGCCATTGCTGTCCTCATCACCTAACAAGACACTGCTTCACTGTCTGCACCGCCAAGACACAAAACCCAAACCATCTAAGTCCTGTTTAGCTTATCTCTCAATTACTTTCCGAATGTGTTCAGTCTGCTCCCCTTTCAGAGCTTTAGTTCTCAGAGGTCAACTTATCTGATGCAGATAGTAGCTGCACCGTTCTGAACTGCAATTCTGACGTCACATATGAGGCTCTGTTGTCCTTAGCAAAATGCCACATTCAGACTCTTCAATGTGCTTTAACATGCCCTGGCTACAGTGCACCATAAGGTCAAAGTATTTATCATGTATTTGCAAAACTCCAAGCTTTGCTCATGTAGGTTTCTTTCGAAGCATCTTTCAGTGAGCTATTTCCTGTCCGCCTCTTAGTTAACCACGAGTTCTTGAACGTCTACATGTCTACTGCTGACTTATACAGCATGTCTACCCGTGATTATATAACGACCTTCATAGGAGCTTCTGTAGAAAGGACTGTCACACACACCACGAGACTGGATCTCAAGCTGTCCATCAGGTAAAGTCAGTAGTTAGTAACTGATGGACCTGAGGCTAGAGTTCAGTTGTTCTGGCTTTGAGGGCTACCTTCCTAATGAAAACATTCCCTCATGTCTACAGGACAAACAGAAGCCTATTCCAGTAAAATCATAAAGTACACCCGATGGAAGGTAGGATTTTGATCTCTACTCTGATTTATACTGTCCATCAGTTCTTGAGTTAGGATTACTATTTAATTAAATAACCCTAGTGATTTTAGTTTTTAATCGTCTTATAAATTAAAACTTTATTAAGAATCACAGTTTATAGAGTCTTTACCAACACACTAGACTTTTTAAATTAGTATCTCTTCAAGTGAGAGTTGGGGAGTGGTAATTATAAATCACTTGTTAGTCAGGGATGATATATTGCGAATACTCAGAAAGTTCTAGGTTTCTTGAAGATCCCATATCAATGGGTGAAAAGCACTAACTCTGTGGCACACAGAAGGGCTCTTCTGTGTTCTAGTCCCTTCAAGCAAACTGCCATTGTGCAGGTCTACCTTTAGCTCTTGCTGCAACGCAAGAGAAGATGACGTCACCAGCATCCGCTTCAGGTTCTGAATTTTCTCGTCCTGCACTTTCTGAAGCAAGTCTTTTTCATCAAGAAGCTGGGCCAGTTGATCCTTTTCGATTTCCTGTGCCCGAGTCTTTGTATTTACCTAAGAAATATTGGGTCATGTTAATCATAAATGTAGCAAAATTGAGACCTTGAGAATAGCTTCAACAATAGAAAATTACACTTGTAAGCAATCTATGAGAAGCTTAATTTTATTGAAGTAAGATTTGTCTACACATAGAATCCCAATATATAGTTGTCAAAGCCAATAGTTTCTCAAACTTAAGAGATAAAATATATACATTTTGCTGGATATGGTGGTGCATGTCTTTAATACTAGCACTCTGGAGGCAGAGGGAAGTGGATCTCTGTGAGTTCAAGGCCAGTCTGGTCTACAAAGTGAGTCCCGGACAGCCAGAGATACACAGAGAAACCCTGTCTTGAAAAACAAAACAAACAAAAATAAACACACACACTTCTCATTGTGATATGGTATCGCATGTGAGGATAATGTTAATTCTGTTAAATGCCTATGAGGACATGAATAAATAGGGAAGTCATAGAAGCTGAAATTTGAAAACTAACTATAAAAGTAGAGATGTTCTCATTTGACATTTTGGCTCATTAAAAAAATTCACTAAAATGAACGGTTTTACAAGATATGGGAATATGATGATTAAAACAAATGAAGTAGAAAGACAGGTTGATTATTCCATGGTTAGAGGGCTAGCTACTGCCTCAGGGTGGAGAAGGCATTCAGGAGAATGTGAAAATAGAAAGGTAGTTTTAGGTCACTATACACACCACATACATAGACACATGGTCCCTCAACACAGCTCAATGAGTCCAAGAAACCCCATTCATTTTAAGAACTCCCCTCCTTCCGTTTCGGTTTTTAGAACAGATGTTGTCTAGGCCGGTCTAGAAATGGGGACAGAGCAAAGGATAACCCTGAACCCCCTGACTTCCCCACCTCCAAGTCCACAGTGCTGATTTTACAGGCATCCACCACCAGCCTCTCTCTGAGGTGCTGGGCTTTGAGCTCAGGGCTCTGTGTACCCCAGACAGTCACCCTACCGACATAATGACGCCCCAAAAGTCAGTAAGATATTTCAGTTTGTAGCAAATTTCTTTTGTTGAGATGGAGATGGACTTGTTGCATGGCAGGTGGGGCTCTACTATTGACTTCTACACTAAGTCCTAATGTTAAATTTTTATGAATGAATTATTTTAAGTTAAAATCTGTTTGTTTTAAAATTAAGTTGTAGTAATTCAGATATTCATAAATTTACAGTCTCTTAGGCAGATTTCCATTATTCTATATTTGTTCTTAGTTCTTTACCAAAATAAAAAATTCATACGTACCTCTTCTAATTGTTTTTTAAGATCCACTATTTCTCTTCTGTATCTTTTCAAGAGAGCTTCATCATTTGACACTTCATTAACATAAGGAGTATTCTGCATATACTTAGCAGTGCTGGCAAACTGGGACAAAACATAAAAGTATAAGATGTTCAACACTAAAATAATTCCAATAATCAATAATACTTGTTTCTTGCAATCAACTTTCTTAAAAAACAAAACAAAAAAAGCTCTTCTGGCTGAAAGTTTGTCCTTTCTTCATCTTTGTTCTATTCCTTTTTTGGGGGGGAGGGGTGTTGTGTGTGTATGTGGTGTGTTCATGTGTGTAAGCGTACATGTGTGCACGCATGGAGAACAAGGGTTGCTCCATATCTCCTTCTATTGCTACATTGAGGCAGGGTTTCTTACTGAACCTGGAGCTTGCTGATGTGCCTAGTCCACCAGCCTGCGTGTCCTGGGATCCCTTGTCTTTGCCTCCTGAGTTCAGTCAGGGGTTGCAGGGCAGCCGCTAAGCCTGCTCAGCTAGGGCGCTGTGAGTCTGAACTCTGGTCCTCACACTAGTGAAGGCAGTGCTTCGTCAACTGGGCCGCCTCTCCAGCTCCCACGACACTATTCTTATCAGTCACTTTACTAATTCAAGGCAATAATGTTGGAAGCCAGTCTTATCTGCTTTATAAATTCTGTGAGGCAGGCAGTACCTTTACCCAGTATTCAATATCTATACACTTTTTTCTTTTCAAGACAAGAGCTTGTTTATATGTCTCAGAATGGCCCAAGACTTGAAAGGTAGACCAAGCTAGCCTCAAACTCAGAGGAATTTTCTTGTTTCTACTTCCCAAGAGCTAGAATTAGAGGAATACATTATTACACCTGGCTTAATTTGTTTTCTATTTTAGAAAGAGTATTTTACATTACCAAAGTTGGCCCATCTGCTTAAGCTTCCTAAATACTGTAGTTTGGGGCACGTGTCACCATGCTCAGCTTTAAAGCATTAGAGCATTTTCCCCCCCCACAATGGGGAAAACTCGTGGTCTATGCATGTGAAGCAAGCCTTCCAGAAGTATATCCCTCACCCCTGGAACAGCTAAAGCAAATGCTATGTGACTATCTTAAGGTGACAGCTGACCTTCAACAACAATGAATTCCTCACCAACAAAGCTTATTTTCCATTTTCTTTCTTTTAAAATAGAAAATGAAAGCTTGCAGCTTATATGCAACCAACTGTTAGCAGAAATTCACTAAATGATTGGTTACACACATATTTTTGGATTTCTATTTGTGGCAAGTAACACTAGTTTTTTTGTATGAATCTAGTATAAAGTTTCTAGTTACCATGTATCAATAGAAAAAAATGAATTATTTAAAGAAAATATCAAATCATTTCAGCTAAAAGTATTGGGTGTGCCCAAAATGACAGAGATGGGATACAAATTATTGAAGACTTAGAAAATTATAATAAATTAAGGAATGCTATGTACTTAGACTGTACATCAATTTTATAAAATATGTCAATGATAAAAAAAATGACTTGTCATTTTGGTAGACTTTTTTTTGTCCCTAAAGTTCGTCATTCCCTACAGTATGAGATGAGAATTAAACTCACCTGCAGAGTGGTAAGAGTTTCATCGAATGACACTGGGGTGATTGTGCAGATAATACGTGTCTTTGCATTTCCTCCCAAGGAATTTTGAAGAATTCGTGTTAATTTGCTATCTCGGTAATTTATGAAACCACTTAGCAAGAAACAAGTGTGGGAAGAAAAAGATTGAGAATTTACATATAAACGTTTTCCTTTAAAAAAAGATCAATCACACAATCGCAGAAACTCTCTGCACCTGGCAAAATCACGCCCCTGATAGCGCACAAGGCAATCATAGTCAGTGGCCGTTGAGCCAGCCCCATATCCCCACACTTGGAATTAAAACAAAACCATATTGCTGTGTTTTTTAAAGAAATCAAAATTCCAAAACTGTCACTACACTCCCACACTATTAGAAGCATATAAACATGTTAAGCTGCGCAACAGAAAATACCAGACTATTATCTTAAGTGATGAAACATCAATTACCTTTCACGAATCACACATGTATTGAAATGTAACACTGTACTGTGTAAATATGTACAATTAATCCATTTCAAAGAAACATACTTAAAAAAAAGAAGCTAGTTTACAGAAACGCAAAATCTTTTTAAAGTGCAGAAGAAATCAATATACTTGATTGTGAGTAAAGTATTACAGTTTTCTATCTAATAAAAAACCGTAAGAAAGGACTTGGTTATAGTCCTCCCAAGCTACTTCACACCTATCAGAATGGCTAAGATAAAAAACTCAAATGACAGCACATGCTGATGAGGGTGTGGAGAAAGGGGAACACTCCTCCACTGCTGGTGGGAGTGCAGGCTTGTGCAACCACTATGGAGGTCAGTCTGGCGATATCTTAGAAAACTTGGAATAGCTCTGCCTCAGGACCCAGCCATACCACTTCTGGGTATACATCCACATGATTCCTCACCAAATCACAAGGAAATTTCCTCATCTATGTTCATAGCAGCTTTATTTGTAATAGCTAGAAACTGGAAACAATCAGAAATCCCTCAACTGACCAATGGATTAAAAAAAGCTGTGGTACATCTACACAATGGAATACTACTACTCAGCTACCAGAAACAAGGAAATCATGAAATTTGCAACAAATTGATGGACCCAGAAAAGCTCATTCTGAGTGAGCTAGCCCAGACCCAGAAACATGAACATGGCATGTACTCACTTATAACTGGATTTTAGCCATATAGTACAGGATAACTATCCTATAACCTACAGACTCAAAGGAACAGGAAATTGTTAATAGGACACTCTGCCCCAATGCAAGAAGAAGCTCTTAGCTCTCATATGGCTGCTGAACTGAAGGGGGATGATATGTAGGGCACCCCACATGGGAAGAGTAGGATAGGTGGGAGAAGGGGGAGAGGGTAGGAGAGTGAGAGGGTGGGCTCAGGAGGGGGGGGACTGTGATGGAGATGTAAATTGAATAAACATTTAAAAATAACCATAAGTAATTATATAATACAACTTACCCAACCTGTCCATCACTAAGTTTCTTAATCACTTGTCCCAAAATAAATAAGCTCCGATTTATATTACAGCCTTCCTTGAGTCGCACACCTGAATCAAACATATAAAAATTAACTTCTATACTAAACAAGAGCTTGTTTGTAAGTTTTAAGTCAGACATGAAAGGGTCGGGTGCTAAAATCTATGCTGTGGGTTCCATCTGAGCTCACTTTTTAGTCTGCCTGCTTATTAAGTCAATCAGGAATAAGTGGGCAAAGGGGAAAACTGCCTGTTTCCAAAGGTCCTTTAACTTCTCAGCTCAAACCTACTTTTTATAAACCTTCAAATAAAGGTGATCATGGACTTCCAACAAAATGTCAGTAATTTCTTTTTAAACTGCTAATATGCTTACATGATTCAAAAAGTTAAAAGGAAAATGCAAACCTTGAAAAGGCACATGCCCACTTTCCCCAGTTCAGCCAGTTCGTTCCCCACTAGAAAACCCATAACTCCTTTGCTTTTTCTTTGAGACTTTAAAAAAAAATCACATCCATATATATACTCATCTTTCTTTCCCTTCCTATATAGTCTATTCATGTTACTTTGTACTTTGTCTTTTCCCTTGAATATGTTTTTACAGAAAAAAAAATCCCTATCAGTAAAGATTGGCCTTCTTCATTCTACATCATATATTCCATTGAGTGTTCATCCCAGTTTAATTGGCTCACTGAAAGGCAGAGGTTTCCAATGTACTGCTTCTACAAAAAAATACTGTGACAAATAGTTCTGAGTCAATGTTATTTCTGCTACATTAGTTACCAGAAAATAATGCTGCTCAACAAATCAGTCTAAAAGCAGCAGCCTTCCTTCTTGTTCACACGCCTGAGGAGAGATCAGTCTGCTAGGGGGCTCATGAGATAGTGTGTTAGGAGTGCCAGCCCAAGTAAACCAGCATTATGAACACCGCGCTTGCTCCTTCCCATCAGTCTACTGGTTATCAGTCTTTCTCTTCAGTTTCCAGACTTTGTGTAGTGATAGTGGTAGCCTTTCCTTTGTAGACCGAATTTTAATTTAAAACACTCATCTTCCCATCTTTCCCTGCAGAAAGTATCTCCCTGTGGATCCCAGGCTAGCTTCAAACTTGTAGTCCTCCCAGCTTAGCCTCCTGAGTGCTGGGCACTACAGGTGTGGACCTCTAGCTCCTGATTTCCCATTCTCTTCTAGTGGGCTGACAATCCACTCAGTATTACACAAGTTTAACTACTGAAGAATTTCTATTCACTGTCCTCAGATTTTTTTCAGATAGTCTTACCTGTTTTCAATTTTCCCATACACATTTCAAATTATTCTATCTAGTTTAAACACAAAAATGTACTTATAATTTTATTAAGAATTTTGTTTTGTTTTGTTTTTGTTTTTTGAGACAGTGTTTCTCTGTTTAACAGCCCTGGCTGTCCTAGAACTCACTCTGTAGACCAGGCTGGCCTTGAACTCAGAGATCCACCTGCCTCTGCCTCCCAAGTGCTGGCATTAAAGGTGTGTGCCACCATGCCCAGCTATTAGGAATGTTTTAAATCTAGAATATACATACTTAATATCTTTATAATTTTAAATAATTTCATTATTTTAAGTCTTTTCAACCTTTGAGTTTTAACAATTTTACATTAGTTTCATGCAACTTTTGGGTTGCATAAATACCTAGATACATTTTATTGGTCTAGTCTTTTTAGTTCACTAAAATATTCAAACTAGTTTTTGTTTATCAGAGTTATTGTCTGTTCATTTTGAACGCTGCTACCTTTTACTTGGATTTTTCTTATGTTTTACTACTCATATAAGGAGAATGGAAAAAAAATCAGTCAACTGTTATGAAAAATTAGATCCCATCTAGTTACATCTGGCCTGGATATTGCAATTCTCCCTGTGTGGACACATTTGGAGCTCTGCAGTTTAGATATTAGAGTCTTCTTTAATGGAGGGAAAGCTTTCTGAAAAATGGTGTCGAGGCAAATAGCAAAGTATAGAATCAGTATGTTAGTCCTAGAAGGGTGCCTCCAACTACCTCTCTTAATTTTCTAACTAATTAAAAGCTTAGATAGTTTTCACAATACATCCCTGGACTTCCTAGCTACACAGTCCTATAAAGTGCATAATTGAATTTTTAAGTTGGTGCTACAGTTGGTCAAAGTAACCAAGTCTGATTGTTAGAATAAAGACAGTGTACTGGAATCATCACCTTCTAAGTACTTTTAACACAATGGCCAGTCACTAACAAGTTCTCATTACCTTCAGCTCCTGTTTGAGCAGCTCTTTCACTGCCTGCAAGGTCCACCAAGTTCTGTGGGACAGATGAACACATGTTTAGGAGGTGTGACTTCAAATAACAAAGTCTTAACTCAGTGAAGGAATATTTTAAAGACATGGTGAATGTCCCTTTCGAATCTCCCAGCTCACGGTTAAGCCTTTCCTGTTTTCATTGCCCCACACTGCACTGGCCTCCATGCCTTGTTTCTTCCTTCTTTATGTAGACTCCATGTTGCCGAGGTGCATTCTACAGAGCCCAAAACTTTACCAAGGAGAATGTCACCTTTGCAAACTGGTCTCTGCTGTGGTTTCTGCTGCTTTCTTTTTACTGCTAAGGCTTTAGTTCATCCTTACTCTGTATTCAAGAAGCAAGGCAAACACTGTCTTCTCAATGGAGCCTTGCTACCTTTGCCCATCTTCTCGCACACTTAAGATGAATGAATTCATCCTTTATTGTACGTCCAAGCTCTGTAGAGGTAGGACTTATTCTCACAGTACTTACTTTGGTGGGTTGGCCATGTGTGTACCACATACACTGCCCTGTAGAATCTTTAAAGCATTAGCCTCCCTTTCATTTCATAAGTAACACTGGAAAAGTGTATTTTCTATATTCTGAGCAGTATATTAGGTGCTGGAGCAACAGGAGACAGTCACGCACACAAGCTCTGCTCTTATAAACCTTTCATTCTACAGAGGAGGTTTGTGAGAAGAGGGAAGGGATATATAAATACAAGAGAAGATTTAAACAGGCAGCTGGAAAAGAGCAAAGAGGGACACAATATGTTCTCTGGAATAGGTGGCAGAGGAAGGTCTGCTATTAGGCCTTAGATGTGAATGACAGGGTGGAAGGAGTCAGCTATGAAGATTTTTTAACAGAAACAGTACTATATACACAGAAAGCTCAGCATAATGTTCACAAAGCAGACCTCTCAGAGTGTTCAACAATAACCCAGAAAGGATCAAGCTGCTTATCCTAGAACCTGGGCAATAAAGGAAGAGGAGTGCCATGACCTCCAAGCTAGGCTTGCCTCCCAAGGGATTTCCAGACTAGCCCAGCTTATGCAGAATTTTAGGTTAGCCTATCCTAAAAAGCCAAATCAAACATCCACCAAACCCAAGAAAGGACACTGCAGCCCTGCTGGGGAACTCAGATGATATCGGATGGTCACAGGCAGGGAGGGACCAGTCTTGTGAGCAAGACTGAGAACATGGGATTTCCTAAATGCAAGGGAAGGTGCTAGAAAGCTTTATGCACGACAGCAGTAGAGAGTGATTCAACTTCCTAAAGGAACAACTGCGGCCCTGGGTGCAGAATGACTGAAGAGGTGCCAAGAGCTGCAGGAGACACCCAGGCGGGAAGCAGACAGGAGTGCAGCCTGGCTTAGGACAACTGAAGGACAAAAGGCCTGTGAGAAGTAGTACAGGAAAGCCGACTCTATTCTCTCAGTCTCAGAGCCCAGCAACTTGCTCACCTGTGGAAAACATTATTTTTCTGAATGCCATAAAAGAAAAGTTTCCTTTCTCTGTGGTGATTTTCAAGGCTTCATAAGTAATTACACACTCCTGTTCTGTGGTCCTAGCTCAATGCTCTTCCCAATTTTCTATTCATAGTGCCCACTACAGACTATTTAGATATATACTACATAGGCAAAGTGGAAGTGAAGGCAGTTTGAGGAAATTATTAGAGTGTTTGTATTCAAAGGCACTTCGAGATTGGAGCTTAAAGGATTTTGAAGGAAGTTAATTGCGGTCAGCTGAGAGTGGCCGGCTCTTGTTCAGTGAAATGACCTAAGAAAACAGTATTTAGTATTCTTAGAGATCTGTACGCTGTACTGAAGAAAGGAAGACTGGAGGCATAGAGGCCAGGTGGTAGCCCACTGTAGTGAATTAAGAGACATGTGAGTATAATATACACAGAAATGTACCAAGATGAGATCAGTAAGGAATGGGACAAATGGACAAAGAGAACTGCAGAAAGAGTGGAACTAGGCTTCCTCCCTTTGTGTAGAATGTTGGTTTTTCTGGGAAAAAATTTAAAAGAACAGTTAACTGTGGAGGGAAGGAATGGCTTTGGATATACTGAGATTTCAGATACAGTCAGTCTACATTAATACAGAAGTCTTGAGGGAGACATGGATTAGAGCTCAGAAATCTTTACTGAAACAAAGCTTTGGCAGTCATCAACACAGAAGAACTTGAAAGGTCACAGAAGCCTCTCAGTTTTGACAGACAATACAGTCAGTGCAGAGCTGAGAGAGGCCATAGAGTAGCATTCCCCCAAGGCCAGGAGACAATCAGAGAACAGCCACCCAAAGAGCCAGGGATGACTCCAAAAGAAAGACTTCTTTGCCACAAGAGTTTTACAGGAGGTAGATAGGTTGACAGGCTGGCCCAGGTGGCATCCTAACACACACATGACAATCAGCAAGAAATGAACAAAATAAACATGTTAACAGTATTAAAACTAAGAGAAATGTTAAAATTATACTGAAATTCCAAGTCGGGCGTGGAATACAAAACACAGATTAGGTAGAGGTTTTGTTATTAAGTTAAACTACTAATGTCTATTAAAACAAATCATACATGCTTTCAGCAAAATCGGGCCAACCTAGGACTAGATGCTTTGTTATCTGCTTTATCAGAGTCTGGTAGTACATGCTTATAATCTCAACACTTGAGAGGGTAAGGCAGAAGAATTACAATTTTTAAAGCCCTCCTGGGCCACATGGTGATCCCTGATAACAGAAAACGAGGCAAATGGGGGGTGGTTTACTAATGTGGCAAAAGTGGTGTCTACATAATGCTCAGTCAATGCATGTGTAATAAACAGACTGTACAACATGTGGGAACTAAAAGATAAGCGTGACATCCCTTTTCTGTTTAAGGGATTTATGGTCTAAAATACTGCTCATGGCCAGAAGCTGGGGGGTGGGGGAGGTGTTGAGTGGTAGAACACTGCCTAGCACGCACAAGGCCCTAAGATGGTCATTAGACAGTAAATCAAAACACAAAATTCCCACCATTTATAAACATACTTCCTTACAGTAGAAACAAACAAACAATAAATGATTTATGTTTTAACCATTCTACCTAGTTTTCTTTTTTTGTTTATCATACAATTCTAAATTATACTGACTAGGATTTAAGAAACATCAAAATTCTAAGATTCAGCTCTCTGGTAAGAGAAAGAAAGTTCTGACGTTGGCAGGAAGGAGACTCAGCCCCTGCAGCTCTGTAGTAATACACAGGGACAAAGATGCTCTAACCCTTACAGTAGAATTTCTGCGAGTAACCCAAGGCTACTCCTAGGACCTGTCAACTACTGACCCTTTTCTTCCTACTTAGGAAACAGTTCTTACTTATTAAGGCAATCATCTCATAGGTAACCTGTATTTTTGGGCCCATATGGAAAGCTATGTTTATAAATACTCACCAAATGAGACACCTTGATAGATCCATCACAATTAGAAGATTCACCCTTTTCCCTGCTTTCCAAAATCTAGAGAGAAGAGGCAACTTGTCAAAAATGAGTAAATTCTTTTTTGGAAAGACGAAGAGAAGAGGCAACTTGTCAAAAATGAGTAAATTCTTCTTTGGAAAGACCAATATAGGGAGAAACAGAATTACCTACCATTCTAAAAATCGTATGAGAACGGCTGCTTCTTTGATTCATTTTGGTTATTCCATAATGTCTGTTCTCTGTAAAAATGAGTTGTATTATTTGTGTTAATTTAAAGCCCAAGAAAAACATCAGGTTTTACATTAGGTCAATGTAACAAGTCTAACTTGAAGCCTATCTTATTGTAGTTCAATTAAAAAAAAAATGTGACTTAGCCAGGCGTGGCGGTGCACGCCTTTAATCCCAGCACTCGGGAGGCAGAGGCAGGCGGACCTCTGTGAGTTTGAGGCCAGCCTGGTCTACAAAGTGAGTCCAGGACAGCCAGGCTGTTACACAGAGAAACCCTGTCTTGAAAACAAACCAAAAAAAATATCCAAAAAAAACTGTGACTTGACAGTTTTTTTTTTTTTGGTTTTTCGAGACAAGGTTTCTCTGTGTAGCCCTGGCTGTCCTGGACTCACTTTATAGACCAGGCTGGCCTCGAACTCACAAAGATCCACCTGCCTCTGCCTCCCAAGTGCTGGGATTAAAGGCGTGCGCCACCACCGCCCGGCTGACTTGACAGTTTTGATATGCATTTAAAAATGTTTGATATGCAGTCTTACTTTCTCCCACTGTGATCCATTTCAAAGCCATTTCTGCTGTATAAACCACTTCTTCTGTGAGATCAGCAACATATACATACCTCTGAAAATAGTTTAATTATAAAAAGATTAGAGAAACAAAGTTTGCTTTCAAAGTTACAATCTATTGTAGAATTTGAGAAATTAAAAAAATGGAACCATTATTCTGTAGAAAAAAAGCAACCTATTCACAAATTACTGTGTATACTGATCACAAAATTATTTGATTTTATAAACTTTATTAAAAACATTACGTACCAATATTAACCAGACTCCAAATCTGCACAAGTCAGTGAACTTTCATACACTTAGAACAGGCATTTGGAATAGAACCTGCTTTACAGTTTTACTTTCTGTATCAAATATACTTTACGTCCTTAATTCATTAAGTCTTTAACAAATTCCTAACACTGTTACATGACTATTTAGTACATATAACTGGATTGCTCACCTTCCTACCTTGCCTTATCTCCCTCACATCACTATCAACCCCCATCATTGGTACCAATGCTGTTCCCAAAATGACTTTTAGTTTGGTGACTCATTTAGTTAATTAGGGACATCTGTGTGGCTACTGAATTCAAACTGGATCCACTGGAGATAGGTACACAAGGGAAGGCAAGGACTCCTTTCCTTGTAGCAAACAGTTCAGAAGTGTACGTGACCCCCATGCCACCCCCTGCCCGAGTGACCACTGATAGGCCCATTTTTGTGCTGACCTAATGAAGTCACCCAATTCCTTTACTCACATTGATGTCTTCCCGAATTATCAAAGGTTTCATTTTTTTAGTATTACAGAGTAAGTCAGTAATGATTTCATTGTAGATCTCCATGTAAGACACCCGGAGGAGAAATTCTCTCTCAGGAAACTAGTAGAAAACAGCATGTGTGAAACATTAGAAGGTATTCATTTATAAACCAGCACGTTCACACACGGAGAGTAAAGAACCCAAGAAAAGTTGCACGTAAAGCCAACAGAACCCATGGCTGCATGTTGTAATGACCTCAAAAGCGGTATTTCAGAATTAACAAAAACTACACTACAATGAAAAAGAAAACCCCCAGTCTAATTGTCTAGGCTCAAAAAAAAAAAAAGCCCTGACAACAGATGCTTTCACTATAACTCAATGCTCCTCTAACGCCAACCTAAACCAATCAGCTGTAGATTCTGCTCACTGCTTTCCTTATCTTCACATCACATTTACTTTTTTTTTTTTTTTTTTTAAAGATTTGGTGGTGGCGCACGCCTTTAATCCCAGCACTTGGGAGGCAGAGGCAGGCGGATCTCTGAGTTCGAGGCCAGCCTGGTCTACAAAGTGAGTCCAGGACAGACAGAGCTATTATACAGAGAAACCCTGTCTTGAAAAACCAAAAAAAAAAAAGATTTATTTATTAATTATATATACAGTATTCTGCCTGCATGTATGCCTATACTGCAGAAGAGGGCACCAGATCTCATTACAGATGGTTATGAGCCACCATGTGGTTGCTGGGAATTAAGCTCAGGACCTTTGGAAGAGCAGCCAGTGCTCTTAACCTCTGAGCCATCTCTCCAGCCCTCACGTTTACTTTTTATTGCTCCTAAAGAATCATTAGCAACTAAACAAGGCTAATGTGGAACTAATCCTGACAGGATTTTCTCCTATTGCTTAACCTAGTCTACTTTTTGTTGGAAATACTATTGCAGGGCTCAATGGAAAAATAAATCATAAAATTTCATGTTCTTTAAAGTGTGTGAGACAACGCTATGCTTTCTCCTTTTCCCAAGAAAATCAGGAAGTGAGTGTGAACTTCCTTTTCTCTTTTGTTGGAAAATGCCAACTGGTATCGGTTGTCACTACCTTACCTATGTGTGCTAGAAACCTGAGGTTATTACCTTCTTAATTCTTTGGAAAATGTCATGAATGGCCCTGGGTATAACCCCCAAAGAGTCTTCAGAACCCATCATCGTATGTGTTTTCCCTGATGCAGTCTGCCCATAGGCAAATATAGTACCTATAAAAACAAGCAAAATAAATAGATAAATAAGGAATACACTTTCAGAGATTCAAAATAAACTTCTAGTAAGTAAAACTATCAACACTTAGTGAATGAACGTTGAAGACCTAAGATGCTTCAGCAATATGAAGTAAATACAAACCGTTGTAGCCTTGTATGGCAGAATTGATGATTGGCACTGCGATTTCCTCATACACATTTTTAGTGGTGTCATTACTGTGAAACACACGATCTAAAAAGAACACAGAAATTCAATCAAAACTATCAACTGCACTTTCAAAGAATTAGTAATTACCCAAAGAAATAAACTGTTAGGATCTACAATGGTGAACGATCTAGAACAACAGTTTTTTAAATTTTTGTCTTTTCAGAAAACACCCTTCTCAAAGGGAAAATGCAATGGTCACACAGAAAAACCACGCACATCAACAACCCTATGTATTTTCAAAGGCAGCAGAGTGTGGTGACTGCAGATGAGTTCTAGAGTCTGTTAGGTGCCAAGCTTGTGTTGGGCCCCTGCTGCTAATATGTAAGACAGGTACACTGCCATCTTTATAGAACTATTTTGAGTATATTAGTACTTAGGAAATGTGAGCAGTTATTAATTTTTGGGAAATTTTGGCTTAGCCTGAGCTAAGTCAGGAAAACATCTAACAAAAAAAGTTACAGGAAACATTTGCCTGCCTGCTCATTTCAGGCATCTGCACAGATAGATTTGCCATTGTAGGATCTGAGTCTTTGCTTTTTAAAAAAAAAGTGACATTTTCCATGGTGAAAAAGGTCATAGGGAACAGATTTGTAAAGTAGGACAGTGTGTTGGCAAAGAAACTCTGCCACTGTTCTGTTTCTGCCATAACCACACATGTCCTATAGATAAGATGCAAAAACCAAACACCATATAAAGGCTATTTGGTCAGTATTTCAGATTAAGTAGAGTTGGTAGATGTTTGTATTTTAATACTAACAACCTCAGAGAGTTGATGAATTCAAATCTCCTATGTGCGTATAGGGCCATCAAAATCTATATAGTACTGGAGTCCAAATGCTTGGGTAACCTTTAATCTGGTTTTATAATCGGTCAAACACACAGTTTTACCTTTAAAAATTATACTAATATTACTAAATGGTTTTTTACTAGGGATCATTTCCTATACTTCCCTGCTCGAAATGTTGTCTTTCCAGTTTTAATAATGAGATGATGACCTGTGGTCTGGGAAAATGGCTCAATTTAGAGCACTTTTTTGCGGGTCAGGTTGGCCTTGAACTCCTGATCCCATTTTCAGACTGGGATTAGAGGCCACCACCCCTGCCTACAAGCTAATTTGATGCTGTCATAAACTTACCAAAACTGAAGGATTTACCCCCGTCACTCTGATAAATGGCATTGTTGTCAGCTTTCCAGTAAACATGGGTCGCTTCTCCAAGTTCTTCTTCTCTGGAGGAGCAGACCGTACTTTAGAACAACATAAGTGATCCCAGAGGTCACATCATGGGAAGGATAATTTAAAACATTTCATGCTCTAGAGAATATTTTAAAAGACGGCACTAACACAGAAAGTCTACCACAGAAGGGTCAGGCCTCAGCTCTCTTACATGAACCTTAGCAATCTTACCAGTATTCTAATGGAGCACTTCACTCCAGGCACCGGCATGGGAGTATGTAGGATCAGAATCTTATGTAGTTCAAAGGGAGACTACGTTAAGATTCTGATCCTTTTCTAGGGTGGGTCTGACTTTTCACATATAACAAAATTCTGTCATCTACAAACCTTCTACCTGACAACCTTGCAATAAAAAATTACAAAATCCGGGTGGAGGCAGCACATGCCTTTAATCCCAGCACTAGGGCGGGAAAGGCAGGCAGATCTCTTTGAGTTGGAGGCTAGCCTGGTCTACAGAATGAGTTCTAGGACAGCCATGGATACACAGTGAAACCTTATCTTGAAAAACAAACAAACAAACAAACAAAACAACCAACCAACCAACCAAAGTTAAAATTAAAAAAAAAAAAAACCTCTGGCAAAATGAAGTTTCCATAAAGTGTTAGGTAGTATGGAGTCTACTGCCTCTTTGAAATCATTAAAAAAACAAAACAAAATAAAACTCTGGAATACTTAACATGCCCTAAATAACCTGAGCTATGTTACTAAACTCTATTTGTTCCTTTTTTTTTTTTTGAGACAGTGTCTTACTATGTAGCCCTGGTTGGCCTGGAACTTAGTAGGTAGTCCAGGCTGGTCTGTAAATCAGAGATACACCCGCCACTGCTGATCTCTTCAATCCCACCTTCCTCTAAATTCCTATATACACCAAGCACATCAGTCAAGCAGGAAGTTGAGGTTCTGTGACCCATCCTTCAAGTAATTAGTTATTCTTTCACTCAATTGTGAGAAGTTAAGTGTCTGGACTTTCCGGACACCAGGTGCCCCAATCAATTTGTCCTGTCTCTGTAGGACCAATGGCCCTTCCGACATTCTTAATACTTTTCCCACAGGGTATGTGTAATGGCTTATGTCTGTAGAGGTTGTAGTTTGCTTTCTGTTGCTGTGATAATATTCTGATCAAAAGCAAGTTGGAGGGGAAAAGGTTCATTTCAGCTTACATTTCCAGTACCGAGGGAAGTCAGGGCAAGGTCTCAAGCAGGAGCAGAATCCACGAAGAACACTGCTTACTGTCTTGCTCTCCTTGTCTTTTACATAGCTAGCTTTCTTATACAGCCTTGAATCCCACGAGTAAGGATGGTACCACCCACAGTGGCCCGAGCCCTTCCGTATCACTCACTAGTAACCAAGAAAATGCCACAAGGACATGACCATAGGACAATCTCATAAAGGTAATCCTCCAATTGAGACTCTCTCAGACAAAGCTAGGCTATCAAGTTGACAGCTAAGGCAAATTAAGGGACAACTTTTCTAAAATTACGGAAGGAACTTAAGTACAAGATATTCCCAGTTTTGGGCATCCCACCTATCGATCACCCGTTCAATACCAATTTCGCGAACACCAAAATGTTTAACATATCTAGTTGAAGGCCGGAGGCTAGCAAGCGCAACAGACTTCATTTCCCCCGTCCTGCCTTTTGTTTATGAAATCTCCAGCCCTCCTCCACTACTGAACATTTTCTGTGTCCGTCCATCAGACCATGACTTGCAGAATCGGGTGAACAGAGCAGTCCGACGACCTTGTTTTCGGGAAACAGTGAGTCCTGCTCCCTATGACCGGGGCAGCGCGGGCCGGGGCGCAGGTCCCCAGCCGAGAGAGATTGCTGCCGCTGCCGCCCCACACCGCCAGGCCTGGCGCCTACCTCCTGTTGAGGGGCCTCACCCGAACGCACACCGCCACCGCCTCCTCCTCAGCCATCAGGAAAACGTAGAAAAGCCACAACGCCCTGCAGGTTCCAGGGCCGCCCCGCCTTTAAGTTTAAAATGTCCTCAACGTCGCAGCTGATTGGACCGCGCAGCGTCATGACGTCACGGGACAGTCCACGTGCGTGGGTAGCGGAGGGGGATTGTGGGGAAAGGCGGAGGCCTGTCCATAGATCTAGGGAGAAGGCGGAGCTTGGCTGTAGATCCAGGGAAGGTGGGGGAGGCAGAGGGATTGCGGAATTGAAATCTGCAGAGCTGGCGAGAAGTCCTGAAATCGATTATCAGCCAGGAACCATTGTACACCAGCTTCTTCTCTACCCCACCCTCAGAGAAAAAGACCACACCGAACGAAAAAAAAAAAAAAAAACCCTCTTGTTTTGTTTTAAAGCCTCCAATGGGAACTCACAGTCTTGCCCGGAAAGGAAGATTTTTGTATTCTTTCGGAACTTCACTGAGGCGGTTTCCTTTGACTGTGAGTTCTAAGATCCTGATTTAAGGAAGAGAATCATTAAACACTGGAAAAATTTTGTAGGGGGCTGACAGTGCTCCACACTAGAGCCGTAGACTACCTAAGAAAACCGCAGTATTAAGCATGAGACACTGAAACTGCAATTTAATTAATTATTGTAGTTATTAGTAAGTATAAACTGTAAGATTAAGCCGGTGGCTTGGCAGAGGAGCGGGCGGCCTGGCACGCTTGCTTTAACCGGTTGCCTGATATATCCTAGGGAAAGAGCCCCGGACCAAGGGTGGTACACTACCTGTGACCTAAACTCTGTTAACTAATATAAGTTGTTATATTAGGCTGGTAGAATTACCAGCAGCTTGGCGGTAGATTCGCCTGGGTTCAAGGAGAGTCTGGGGGGTCTGGAAGTCAGATGGCCCGGGACTGCTTGGACTGAGGGCGTATAAGCCGCCATAGTCTTTTCCCTAATAATTAAACACACCAAGACCTTTTAATGTTTTAATGCTTAGTCCTTAGCTGGGCAGACTCTCAATTAGCTACTCTAAGTTAACTTGGATCACCTAATCCCAAATTGCCATGTGCCTGAGATTACCTTCCAGCATTCTAAAAGACATCTGTCTCCTGTGTCAGGGAAGATTCTCTGTGTGTGCTCAGGGTTCTTGGTTTTTTTATTTATTTTTTATTTTCTTTTTTAATTTCTTCAAGTTACATTTCAATCATAATCCCCTCCCTACTCCCCCCTCTGGTCCCACCCTCTTCCCCTCAACACCCCCACCCACCCACCCCCTTTTTTTAAGTTTAAGGTATATCTTTTTCCCCCAACAGGTCCCCTTTCAGTCCAACAAATGGCTTTTTCTCTTATAACAACAAATACAATACAAAACAACAGAGATAATTAGGCCACATTTATGAGAATTATAAAGCTTAACATACATTCCCAGTGTCCAGTCCATATGTATTTGGCAACTGACTTTAACATTCTATTATCAACCATCTCCATAAGTTTAAAGTTCTATATCCAACTCAGCTTCCATCCTAACTTGCATCACAATCTTAAAAACATCTTCCTTGATCCAAAACATCCTTTTAATTCCTAACAACTCAAAATTTAACTATGAGACTATAGCTATCTAGTCTTCAACCACATCAGAGACCTTAGAGGGATAAATATATCTGATGATACAGGAAGTGCAGGGCCAGCAGCTTCCAAAACTAAGAAATGACATACCAGTGGCTGCCTGGACAGTTTCCAATTTCTCTCCATACATTCAGCCATTTAGCCCCATTTCTCTGACAGACACTGATTGTAAAGCAGAAATTATGAAGGACTTGCCTATCCTATCTTGGCAGAGCCAGGCTGTCAACTTACCTGCTTCCAAGTTTTGCCCTTTTTGGAGAGTGTTCTGTCTACAGTTGAAGCAAGGGATTTTTCTTGCCAAGTGACAGGCTTGCCACTAATGAGCATCTCTTCGATGCTCATCATCTACTTGGAGTAGAATAGGGGGTGCTGTCAGGAGCTGACATGTCTCAATATCAAAAAAATTTTAAGAAAACATCTTTGAATGCCATATTCTACAGATCTCTTCAGGTTTTTGAAGACCACCTATCTATTTCCTTATATTTGAACAAGCAAATGTTGCTTGTCTCTTAGCAACTTGATTTCTGATTAACTTAGAAAATAACTGTGATAGACTACCCTAGTACCTAACAAAATGACATGCTTGAATGACTGACTGTTGGTTTGCATTTCTTAATTATCCTAAACAGTTTATGACAGTTGCTAACAAAAAGCTAAAACTTCACATTTCATTTTTAAGCATTACCAGGTACAATAACTTAAAAAGAGTTAACCTTAATTTTGTATCAATAAACAAAGATTAATACCAATGTGGCCAAATATAATCTTAATTTTGTATCAATATACAAAGTTATAAGAGCCTATTCAATAATCTGTCTTTTTTTCTTTATCATTCCTATATTATGTCTATATCTCATTTTTCTCAGGTCTTTTCACCCCTGCCTAGGAGAGAAAGAAGCATACAGAAAAGAAAAAGAGAGAAATCCCTGGATCTAACCTCCAAAACCTATTTAACAAGACCATTTAACAGCTTGTAATCTCTCCCCCTAAATAACAACAAGTATCTATAACCCATCAAATGACCAAAGGGGGTAAAAATCACCCATGCCACCTTCTGGAGATGGGACATCACTCTCTTAGAAGGACTTTCTGCTGATTTGGGAAGTTGTAAACCTGTTTGGGGCCCAAATAAGAATGGAAAAATGGTTAAGCACGTGAATAGAATCATTTGATGTTCAGTCCTTTTGTGCTCAGCTATTTAAATATCCTAAGAAGTTTGTAGACAGAAGCTGAACTTCAGGGCTTTACTGAGTTCTGGCTGGAACAGTCTGTGGGGCTGAAAACAATCAGTGATTTTGAGTTGTTGTGGTTGTAGATTTTTGAGGAAACAGCTATTGAGGAAGTCTGCGAGGCTGGATCATCTGGGTTATTGTCTGATCTGTTTTCTTCTGAGGTTTCAGTTGTCTAGTTGTTCCTGAATTCCTTAGATGGATGCTTTTAATCTCCTGGAAAGACAAGAACAGAGCCCTGTCCTAATCCTAACTCTGGGACACTATTTTTTTTTGGGGGGTGGGGCATGTAATATTTTTCCTGGAGCAATTTTTTTTGAAAATATAAAAAGTATTATCTTTCAATTGGGATTAAAAAGGAAATTATTTTGATATTTTGAGACTAAACAAACCTTTAAGCGTATATATATTTTGAGGTCTCAAAGGGCAATTTATTTGAATTTCAGCATGCCCTTTGTGAGTAACTCTTAGACTTAAATCCTTCCAAATCCTATGTGCCTGTCTCTGCATTCTAAGAATTGGGATCAAAGGCATGTAGTTCCCAACTGATGGGATTAAAAATGAGCACCACCACCCCTGGATCTAAGTTTTTCTCTATTTGGAGCTTGCTTTGTGTCAGGCTGTCTTTGAACTCAGAGATCTGCAGGTTTCTGTCTCTAGTGTGTTGGGATTAAGGGTGTATCCCTCTCAAATGATGGGATTAAGAGTGTGTACCATCACAACCCTGTTCCTTGTAACTCTAGAATTTACAAGACAACTAACTCTATAGTGATACTCCTATCTCTGCTGGAGTTAAAGGCATGGGCTAACACCACGCTGCTCATATATTTTACCTTAGCTCCAAATTTTTTCAACTCTTGGAGGTCTAGAAAACCAGGCTCACAACCAAAAATATAAGGGTTCCTGTTCTAATGTCAGGACTTTTCTATACTTGTTCTGCCCAGCTAATTGGCCATAAGTGACTTTTATGAACCAATCAAGAGAATGCCTCAGAAGGGGCAGTAACCAGATTTCAGCATTGAATGCAGCCTATCAGAAACAATGATATTAGACCTTCCCTCAACAAGACACCTCATTTCATGTAACATGCTGGTCAGGGTAGTCCATGAGACTCCCAAAATAGTAAAGCTAGACGTCAGATTCCAGGTCAGAACCAGCTGAAAATTTCCAGGTCCTGACAAGTCTGAAGTATGTGGCGTGTTCAGCAACATTAATTTCACCTTCGGCCTCAGAGAGACAACCAAGGACAACAGCGGGAAAACCAGGGGTCTCTCCTACCATGTAGGTCCCTGGGATCCAACCCAGGTGGTCTGACTTGGCAGCAAGTGGCTTTACTCGCTGAACCATCTTCCCTACCCTGTTTTTAACTTTTTTTTTAAAGTGGGAAAATATGATATATACTTAGCTGCAGGGAATGAGTCTATAAAGGGTTAAGTAATTAAAGGCTGAGAGGCAAGAAAGAGATTTTGAGAGCCTAAGTATTGAACTTTCATATCTGCGTTTATGATTGTTCTCTAACTGTCATTGGTATCATTATATAGCAGGCAGCATTTATTGAAGATTGACTATATTCCACTATATGCTCTGTGTCCTTATCAAACTGTTATCTCATTTATCAAAGCTGTTCATCAAGAGATATTCATTAGAAGGCAGAAGAGAGGTTCTGAGGGGGTTATTCTCCAGGTGTGTTGACATCTTGGTGACTTACTGCTTCTGTCTGTGAACTTAAACTTAGTCCTGGAAGCTTCTAGCCTCTGTACAATCTAATCTAGATCTAGAATGTTTTCAGCCTCAGACTTCTGAATAAGCCCACCTTTTCTAGCTCTTTCTGAACTCTGTCTGGTTCAACTCAGCTGTTCTGGCTCAAACTCCTCTCTAACTGATTCAAATTGGCTTCTCTCAGCTTCTGACAGAATTGTTCTGTTTGGCTTCAAACTAACTCCAGCATCTGTTCTAATCTTCTGGGTCCATCTCATTCTCTGACTTCAACTACTTCTGCCCTACTGCACTTAACTCATGGACGAACTCAAATCTTGTTGAATCCTACTAACTTTACCTTCATTGTTTGGGATTAAAGGTAGGTACTAAGTGTGTGTCTGTATTACAGCCATAGTAGCCATGTTGCTGGAATAAAATCTCTCTACAGAATGGTAACTGAGGAAGTAAATTTGATAAAAGGACATAATAGGCAGGTATGAAAATGTTATAACAAAGTGAATTGTCTTGTACGATTAATATACACTAATGAAGAAAGAAATGTTGCTTGATGGTCCAAGGCCAACATGGGCAGTTTAATCAGCCTCAAAATAAAAACTGAAAAGGCAGTAGGGGTCGAGGATCCTACATCATTATGTTCAACCCCTAACAGTGCAATAAACAAAGATATTCATTGAGAAATTTCTTTTTGTTAGATACTTTTCTAGGTTTAGAAAATGCGAGCATGACTAAATTAGAGTACATGTGGTCATGGGGCTATTATTCTCTTAGGAGAGTAGTAATGAACACAAATATTTATGTCTCTCCCAGGGTACAGAGAAGAAAAATAAACCCAGAGAGAGAGAGAGAGAGAGAGAGAGAGAGAGAGAGAGAGAGAGAATAAGGGAAGCTAGTAAGTGTGTGAGATTCTCAGGAAATGCATTCTTGTAGAAGAGGCAGGCAGTACATAACAAGTAGTAAAATAACATGGCTAGAAAGGAACCACTGTATTTTAAAAAAATCATCTTTATTGATATAAGAGTAGAGAGAAAAATTCACTAAATAACTAAAGAGCTTAAAGCTTGACACATTGAAATAGCTGATACTCACACAGCCATTTGGACTTCCTTAGAAGCTAACAGGAACAGAGGACTTGTACTTAAACAAGTGAGTGATTGCAGATATTATAGTTTAAAATAGAATGTCTACTCCAAAGGCACGTGTGGCAAGCCACAAAACTGTGGTGAGCCGCAACCCTAAGATGGCGCCTGGCTTGATTCCAGAAAGCTCAAGCTTAGCTGTAAACAAGCCTTAGTTGGTAGCAGCTGACTAGCCAGGTGTGCTTCCTCCTTTTGTGAGCCTATCTTGGATCACCAGGTGGCATGATCTGATTGGGTTTGAGTAGGCATATAAGGGCTTGGGGGAGGAGAAGCAGAGACACAAGGACACAAGCAGAGACACAAGCAAGGATTCGGAAGACTGTTTTCAAGGGACCTGAATAAACTGCTTGAGAAGAGCTTTTGCGAGTTGCGTCTTTCTTGCTGGTCGAGGGGGACGTGACAGGCACGCACTTTGCTAATGTTGTAATTGTATCACATTTTGTAGGTTCAAGTTCTTTCTTTGAAGAGTCATATGCATAACAGGGACAGAAGAGACATTTGAACATTTGCTATCTCTTGCTGTTGCTGTTTCATGAGGAGTTTAATTTTTGGTTAAATATTATAAAAAATTCAGCTAATTGCCTGACATTGGTTGGGCATGCCTTTAATCCCAGCACTTAAGAGGAAGAACCAGGTGAGTCTCTGTGATTTCAAGGCCAGTCTGGTTTACAGGGTGGGTTCTAGGACAGCCAGAGCTATACAGAGAAACTCTGTCTCAGAAAAAAAAAAATCAGCAAATAAAACATTCCAGTGCTTCCATTAATCTATACCCTTGCAATTTGAAATAGAATTTACAGATTTCATCATAACTTTTTTCTTACAACATAGCCATTTCTTTTTAAAGTCCACTTTGTGTTCCAGTAAATAATCATTATCATTCCCCACATCCTCCCAACCCTTTATGAACTGTTCATTTAGCTGTTTGAATGCTTTTAGTCTCTGGTTCTGAACAGTTCTTGGCTGCTGAAAACTCTTTCGTTGTTGTCAAAAGAGATTAGCTAGTTTTTCTTCCTGTTCCTCATATTTCTGCATACCGAGGTCCCACTACTGCAGCACACTCATAAACTGCTAGGAATAGTAATTTTCAAGTTTCTGCATTTGCTGTTCCAGTGTTTTCTAAATTTGCTCAATTTTCTGGTTTCTGGCTTTGAAAAATTCTTTGTTATACATAGCTGTTCTTTCTCTCCCCCCAGCATATGCTGTACTTTACCTTCAGTATCTCCAATTATTCTTCCAGCAAGTCTTTTCTTTTTATTCTTATCAGTTACTGGAGTGTTTTCTTCAGGGACACCCTTTTCTGAACCACTCATATCTTTATTTTCTTTCTCAAAGTCAAAAAATTTCTTAGGCTGATCCTAATTTCTTAAGTGTCACAGATTTCCCAGAATGCCTTCTTCCACTGTGAAATCTAAAAAAATCCTTATTGCAAGGGAAATCTATGTTATTCTAAATGTTAACATGTATATAGTTAAGTACTTCTTCTTATTGTTAATGTAGCCATTTTTCTAGACTTTATGTTAACTGTAAGGTAAAAGTTAAGTTCATGTCCTAAAGCTGTGTCCAGAGGAATATATTTCTGGGAAACTATTGCTATGCAGAAGAAGGAAAAAGACCTTCAGTCTGGTTAAGATAACTGCATCTTGACGTCCAATCTGTTACTTATGTTCTGTTGTTATGATTTTTCTGAGAAGTCCATAACCAAGACTAAAATTGTTTTCATTTGGACCAGGTTATGACGACCATACCATCTATTGTTTATGCAATTGGAAAATCCCCTAACTTCCAAAGAAAAAATAATAAATGTAAAATTAGACCTTCTAATGGTCAAACTGACCACTGCTAGTTAGTAACAACAGCCAATCAAAATTGGGCATGACTAGTTGCCCAAATGTCATACAATCATATGATAGAAAATATGTTTCTTTGTCTACATCTGTATATAAACTTTATGTTTTATGGGCTGGGTACTCTCAACTCAAACTGCTTGCTGTGTCAGTGAGCATTGAGAGTCCAAGCTCTGATTTTGAATAAACAACCCTCATGCATTTACATTGGAGTTGGCTCCTGGGTGGTCTTTGGGGTCTTGAGAACCAGGCAGAACACCACCAGACACCATCTTTAGCTGTTTCCACTCCATCTTCTTCACCTGAGATGCTAGGATAGTAGGAACCAGAGGGGTTGATGACACCAGGAAAACATGCCCACAGAATTAACTAAGCAGGCTCATAGGGGTCCCCTAGAGATTGAAGCAACAATTAGGAACCCTGTATGGGTCTAATCTATGTCATCTATATGTTTTATGGTTGTTTGCCTTAGGAGTTTTTTGGAACTCCTAACAGTGGAAGTGGGGGTGTCTCTGACTCTTTTCCCTGGTCTTGGGACCCTTTTCCTCCTACTGGGTTGCCGTATCCAGCCTTCAAATGAGAGTTTGTGCCCAGCCTTATTTTAACTGTATTGGGTTGATATCCCTGGAAGGGCTGCTCTTTCTGAAGGGAAATGGAAAAGCTGTGAATCTGAGGGAGAGGGGAGGTGGGGGGGAGGAGTGAAGGGAGAAGAAACTGTAGTTGGGATGTAATGTGTGAGAGAAGGCTCATCATGTATTTCTTTAAGACTTTCTGTACTATTTCACTCTGAAAGTAGAAGCTTCTGTGTGGTGGTAGCACACACCTTTAATCCCAGCCTTTGAGAGGTAGAGGCAGTCAAATTTCTGTGAGTTCAAGGCCAGCCTGGTCTACAGAGCAATTCTGAGCACAGCCAGGGCTACACAGGGTAACCCTGTCTCAAAACCCAAAAATAATCAAGCAGAAAGAAAGAAAAAATTTCCAAGTCATATGCATTTAAATAATTATAACCGGGTGTAGTGCCCTTGGGAGGCAGAAGCAGGTGGGTCTCTGTGAGTTTGAGGACAGCCTGGTCTACAGATCGAGTTCCAGGACAGCCAAGGGTACACAGAGAAACGACATCCATAACCACATCCATGACCACATCAACTTCTAAACTACAATCAGTTGCTAAACCAGCCCCAGACACAGCTTCCTTGAGTATCAGGGGTGCAGTGCTCCATACAGGTGTCTCTGCAGGGCTTCCTTCCTGAGGGAATCTCACAGGTCCCTCTAACTCTGGACATAGTCAGGAAGTCTCAGGAGGGCTGATGTGCAGGATGTCAGGCATGGAGGAAATCACAGAGATCTTGGTTGGTAAGGTAGCACTAGAAAGGACCCTAGGCAAACTGTTCTTTCACGTTGCCTTGAGGCTGAAGGACTTGCATGGCCTTTGGGACAAAAGTCTTGGCCCATCCTTGTCTGCTAGCTTCTGGTGTTTGGATACATGGGCATCCTTTTGGCTACCATCATTTCCTGCTTAAAAAAGAAGTTCATAGACAGTAATCTGGTTCTTCTTGGGCATCAGCATCACAGTGGCTGTGTTATAATCCCATCTCGGTGGAACCTCCAAGTGTTATAGGCCAAGAATAGCTGCACAAGCCAATCAGTCACCAACCTCAGTCAGATGTTGATGGTTTATTGAATGCACACTCCAAGACTGATCATGGCCGGCATGACCAGGGTTACAGAGAAGTCTCAGAGCCCAACTGTGACATGGGTCTGCTTCCAAGGCAGATTTTCTTTTTTAATAAGAAAAACCACATTCAAGTAACAGCCAGGTAACCAGATCTAGGAAACAAACTAGATCCAGGTAACAATCAGGTTCATGTATGAAAAAAAACACATCCAAGTAACAACCAGGTAACCATATATAGGAAGCAAGGGGAGGCCAGCACTACATCATTTTGGCTAACTAGACAAAGCATGTCTAACCTTTAATTTGATTGGTTCCCAAGTGGAGCTGTAGTTGGGGACTCTTCAGAGTGTCAAGGTTACAAAGTAATAAAGTTTGAGTAATTTCATCTTATAACTAAAATGGAGTCTAAAGACAAAAATGACTGCCGTTATGCTAAAGAAACAGGCTTCAACAGCGGTAGAGTCCAAGGCTGCATGGGAAAGTCTAGTTTATGTTGCTGCACCAGAATGACTGAGAGCAACAGCTTATAGGAAGGAAGATTTGTTTTGGCTCACTATTTAAGAATCTCAATCCTCCGGGTGGGAAGACATGGCAAATTTCATACAGAGGGAGAATGTAGCAGGGGAACTCACATCATGATAGATCACATAGCAGAGATAGAGGTGGGTATAGACATAGGGATGGGTATAACCATTAGAGCCCCCACTCCCAGAACTTAACTTCTGGCATTTAAGACCCACCTCCTATAGGCTTCATAGCTTACCAAAGCAATGCCTCCTCCAGCCAGGTGCCAAGTAGTCAAATCACGAGCTTGTGAGGGACAGTTTAGAATCAAACCATAAAGGCAATTTCTCCTTTAAAACCTGTTTGATAAGTGGTTTTCAGCTTCCCAGTTGATGGCAAGCCCACACTTCCAGTTTATCCAGGATGGAAACTATGGTGTGCTAATCACCCTCTCCTTTGCTCCCAAAGTCCATAATCAACATGCCTAGAAACTCCTAGGGCTGCCAGAAATAATTATTCTAGGATGTAGCCATTTCTGACAACCTCTACTGTTGCCCTGGTCCTCTTACATCTCTATGTGACTTCTCTTACCCACCCCAACTGTTGATCTACTCTCAATGAAACAACTCCAGTGATAACTAGTTAAAAACTAGTGTTTTTAAAGATAACTAGCGCCGGGCAGTGGTGGCGCACGCCTTTAATCCCAGCACTTGGGAGGCAGAGGCAGGCGGATCTTTGCGAGTTCGAGGCCAGCCTGGTCTACAAATTGAGTCCAGGACAGCCAGGGCTACACAGAGAAACCCTGTCTCGACAAACAAAAACAAAAACAAAACAAAAAAAAAGAGATAAAGATAACTAGCTTTAAAAACAGGCCAGTCATACACTGTCTCAAGACGCACAAGTCCCTTCTTCATTCCCATTTCCTTGAGGATGAAACTCAAACTCTCCTAGTTGTTCCCAAAGTCCTGATCCTTTTCTTTCCTCTCTCACTTTCTCTTTCTTTTTTTTTTTTTTGAGGTGTGTTGGGGGGGCATTGAACACAGGGCCTCATACTATACTAAACACATGCCATTTGCTTAAGCTACATGTGTAGTCTCCAATTTTGTTCCTGGTTACCCCTCTGGCCTTACTTCCTACCACTTCCTCCTGTTTCTCCTTTATGTACACACTGGGATACAGGCTCTCTTGCAAAGCCTAGGCACTGGCTATTCTATGTGACAGGCTCTTGCCCAGATAAAAATGTGCAACCCAGATAAATCACATGCTTCCATGTGATTTTGGGATCTATTTCATAAATAACATTCAAATGAATTTATCTCTATAAAATTTATCCCTATAGCAATTACCTATTAAGAAAATAGCATGGGGGCAGAAGAGATGGCTCAACGGCTAAGAACATTGGCTCAGTATCTCTGACAGACATATGTATGCACATTTTAAGAGTCTCTTTCCAGAAAGAGAGTAGATCTGGAGAGGAGGAGAGGCGAGGAGGAACTGGGAGGAATAGAAGGAGGGAAAACTGTAATCAGCATATATTGTATGAGAAAATAATATTTTTAATAAAAGGAGAAAAATAAAAAACCCAATGTGTATTTAAAAAATAAAATAAACTTATGTAAAAAAAAGGATGTCTTCATTCTAGGATATCAGTTCAATAAATTAACCAAGTTGCCTTTTACACCTTATATTATGAACCAGGAGTTCTATAATATTGCTTATTCATATGCTTAAAAGTATGTGAATATTAGTTTTTCACAAGCTAAAGATAACTAGCTAATAGATAAAAATACTATGTGAAGAGGAGCCTATTAATTGAAGATTTATTTTGGTTTTCATATTGTGAGCCTGTCTGTACTCTTCCTTTTTCATAGCTAAACTGTAAAACAGCAGAAAGCAGTGGGCCAGGGAGGCATAGACACTACCTAATGCATATGAAGTTATGAGACTTCTAGAATAAGACACTTTTTCAAATATGAATTTATATTATTTATTTTTTAAAAATACCTATCAGGTTTTATTTTTTCCCTTTTATTAAAAATATTTTTTTCTCATACAATATATTCTGATTACAGTTTCCCCTCCCTCTTCTTCTCCTAGCTCGTCCCTAACTCCCCTCCTCTCCGGATCCACTCTCTTACTGGAAAGAGACCCTTAAAATGTGCATTCATGGTATTTTCTTAATAGCAAATTGTTATTAACTTTTTGATATAAGATTAATGCATGTATATAGGTCAAAAGTCAAATAATGAAAAAGTCAAAGTGAAAAATAAAAATATTCCTAAATTTGATTCTTAAATGTACTAGTTTGTCCACTATAGGCAACTGTGGAATTTTCAAAATAATCTGTAGTTATTTATACACAAGTATCTAATGCTTCACTTATTTTCATATAAATAAATATCTTCTATGATACTACGGTGTACTTTGCTTAAAATGTGAGATGTTATATAGATATTTTCATTCTGGCTAACAAGGGAAAGTGAATTTCTGAGACATGCTGATGTTTTAATTAATTTATTTTCTCCTACAAAATTGTTTTCTTTTATTGAAACTGCAGAGGGCACTGCAGTCCTTCCAGAACCAACTTGATACATGTAGGCAATGCCAAGTGCAAATCTAAGGATGTGGAGAAGCTTATTGTATCAAAATATATATCAATTCAAATTATTTGTGTTCATGTATTTTATACATTTTTAAAAAGGTTTTTCGAGAAAGGGTTTCTCTGTGTATCTTTGACTGTCCTGGACTCACTTTGTAGACCAGGCTGGGCTTGAACTCACAGAGATCTGCTTGCCTCTGCCTCCTGAGTGCTGGAATTAAAGGCATGCACCACCACGCCCAGCAATTACAGACAGCTGTGAACTGCCATGAACTCAGGATTTGAACTCAGATCCTTTGGCAGAACAGTCAGTGCTCTTAACCACTGAGCCATTTTTTATATTAGCTTAGTCACTACATTTATTTATAACATGATAGCACCTTGAATAGGAGTAGTTCTTGGTTATGTTATAATTTTATGCTTAATTTTCAAAGCATAATTCTCATCCAACAGGGAGACTTCCATTTGTTATGATCACAGGCGAGAGATCTCTTTCTTTTTGGGCATGATTAAGTATGTTTCTGGGACCCACACTAGTCCAGCTGACCTGTCCATTTGTAAACTGGAAGATCATTTACCTCTGCCAGGCTTCATTTGTTTTGTTATGGGTTCAGGAAGTCACACACTGACCACATGAACACCAGGCTCAGATTGATGGAAGTTTATTGAATGCTGAACAAAGACTGACTGGTTAGGGATTTAGTCTGGATTCGGAAACCAAGACTGTGACCTCAAATCATTCTCAGAGTGAAGTTGTTTTGTTTTCGTTTTTTTCTCCAGACAAGGTTTCTTTGTGTAACAGTGCTAGCTGTCCTGGAACTCACTCTGTAGACCAGGTTGGCCTAAAACTCACAAAGATTCAACTACCTCTGCCTCCCGAGTGCTAGGATTAAAGGCATGCACCACCACGCCCAGGTCTCACAGTAAGTTTCCAAAGAGAAAAATCATAACCAAGCAGGAAGAATAAATTCTGTCCCAGTTGTATTGTGCTTAACCAACGAAGAAGAATCAGTTCTATTCCAGGTACATTGTGCCTAGGTAGCTAGACAAAGCATTTTAAACTAATTGGCTGGGCATTAGGGTAGGGGAAACTCTGGGGCTTTCCAGTTCCCCACCATTCCAGGAGAAAGGAACATAGCAGGGTATTGTGGTTGTGTTTAGGTAAAACATATATCATTAATTCAAGCAGAACATTCAATAAAAGCTATTCTTAGGCAGACAGAGCCTGAGAACTTGAACTTAATTTCACCTCAGGATCAAGGTGGAGACTAAGGACAAAAATGGTTCCCAGTTATGCTAGGCAGTAAGGCTTGGACATGTCTGCACATGTCTTGATGTTGGTAAGCCTCAACACTTTTCATCAACAAAATGGGGAGAGGGGTATTGAATGATTTGATAGACCTGACCATGTTGTTTTTTTGGGAAGATGGTGGAAGGTCATTGGATCTTTGAGCTAGAAAAGCCATTGAGTATTGAGAGCTCAGTAGAGTGCTCTCAAGGAGCTTGGATGATAAAAAAGCTGAGAGCAGAGAGAAAGGCCTTGGAACACATAGTTCTAAATGAGATGTCTCCATCAACCATCTTCCCTCAGAGCTCAGGAAAGAAGAGGCAGAGGAGCATGTGAGCCAGAGATGATGGAAGGCACCAGGGGAGCAAGGCCCTCTGTGGTGGAAGGTTAGATTCCTTTGGAAACACAGTTGTGTTGAATGAATGAGGTTTTTTGTTTTGGTCTCAAAGTATGTGATGTGGGGTGTGAAATGGCAATTTAATTATCAGTTGTATTTATTAATTAGTACAAACTGTAAGATTAGGCCAGCGGAGCAGCCAGCATCCTGGCGGGATATTGGCTGGTGGCCTGGCCTGCCTTAACTGGCGGCCTGACTTGTCCTGGAGAAAAAACCCTAGACCAAGGGTGGCCTTCACCACCTGCAACCTAAACTCTGTTAACTAATATCCTCATTAATACTATAAGTTGTTATATTAGGCCGGTAGAATTGCTGGCAGCTTGGTTGGAGATTCACCAGGGTTCAGTGGGAGGCCCTGGATTGCTTAGACTGGCGGCTTATAAGCCATTGGGGTCCTTTCCCCAATAATTAAATACACCAAGAACTTTTAATGTTTTAATGATTAGCCCTTAGCTGGGCAGACTCTCAATTAGCTGATCTAAATTAACCCAGACTACCTAATCCCAAACTGCCATGTGGCCTGTTATTACCTTCCAGAGTTCTCAAACACATCTATCTGCTTCCATGTCTCCTGGCGGAAAGAGAAGTTCCTCTGTGTAAAATTCAGGATTCCTGTTTCCATCTCAGGAAGTCCCACTTTCCTATACCCTTTCTGCCCAGCTAATTGGTCATCAGCGACTTTTATTGACCAATCAAGAGAATACCTCAGAACGAGAGGTAACCAGATCTCAGCATTGAAATCAGCCTATCAGAAGCAATGTATTAGACCTTCCCCAACAGGGGTGTTTTGTTTACCACTGAAGAACAGACTGGTGAAAGGAGTATGCAAAGCACCATGATGGAAGAGCAAGTGATGTTTTGCCAGCCAGAAAGTGCCACATGTGGGGAACATCATATATACATACATATATATATATATATATATATATATATATATACATCCTTTGATGGACAGGCTCCTAGAGAGCACCTAATCTTGCTCAACAGGAATTACTTTGTGCAGAGGGAATGAAGTTGGCCAATTAGAAAGCATGGTTGTGCATAATTTGGAGGAGGTATAAAAAGGAAACCCCAGAAATGCAGAGGAACTTTTTGCTTGTCATCACTTCTCATTGCTGCTCATGACTGCTTCACTTTGAAAGATTCCAGACAACGTTTTGCCAAAGTTTGTTGCTGCCAAAACTTGCTGATGATTGTGACCCAGGTCAGGCCCTGTTTGGAGTTGTAAAAGCTGCTGCTTGCTGGTGCTATTTGTTGTGTTCACATTGTTGATTGTATCTGTTCCTGTGTAGGCTGATTTGGCTGGATTGCTGACTATTTGCCCCAAGGACATGTGCCTGAGGACATATTCATCTTCTGCATATAATAGTATTCTCTCTCCTGTACATCAGGTCAGTGGGTTGTAAGGTGTTTAGAGTTATTAATAAATAGTTTAACAACCAATGCACCAAAGGGAACATGAACATAGACTTTGTTTCCTATCAATGAGACACTTTGCCCTAGTGGTGCTGCCTTGTAGGCCCCCAGTGTATGAGGAGGCTCTTGGCCCTCATATGACTACTGAACTGGGGCGGGGGACTGTTATGTAGGGACACTCCACTCCAGAGAAGTGGGATGGAAGGGATAGGGGGTAGAGGGTGGGAGGGTGGGACTGGGAGGGGTGGAAAGAGGACACTGTGATGGAGATGTACCCTGAAGTAATAAATAAATATTAAAAAAAAAACCAGAGCAAAGCTCATATGAACTTACAGAGACTGAAGTAGCAATCACAGGGCCTACATGGGTCTACACCAGATCACCAGTATATATACTATAGCATTCAGTTTACTTTGATGGGAATCCTGAATGTGTGAATGAGTGAATCTCTGATTCTTGTGCTTGTTCTTGGAGCTCTTTTATTTTCCTGGAGGCTTATCTTGGCCAACTTCAATTTCATAGTTTTCATTTTATCTTATAGTATTTTATTTTGTTATGTTTTATTGTTTAAAAAAAGAAAAAAGAAAGTTGGGAGAAGTGCAGATGGTGGAGGTCTGGCTTGTGAAGTTTCAGAGGGTAGTAAAGACTCTACAGTGCAATTTGTGTGAAGAGTCTGTGGTGTCTGGTTGGCTGGAGCTGAAGATCAGCTGTGATTAACAAGAAACCAGAACCACTAAACTGAAAAGCTTGCTCTGCTGGGACAATGGATGCTGGTCAGCTGGGGCTGAAGAATCATCTATAATTAGGAAGAGACCAGCATCACTGAGGTGAAATCTTCTGGGAAGTGTTTCCTCAGGGTCAGCACACAGAAGTTGTGTTCCAGAGATGGCTGAAGCTGTCCCTCTTGCTGGCAGTCAAACTTGGTGATGTGAGAGTCACCCAGAGATGGTACTAGTTTTGAAAGCTTGAAGGAGTATTGGAGAGCCTCTGAGTCTTGGCATTGTGTGGTAGAGCTGGAATCCCTGAAGAGAGCCCAAGAGAGGCTACTGGTGAAAGTGAAGCCCAGGGGCAGCAAGAGACCCCAGCATTTTGGAGATGCCAGTACCATGGGATGACCACCAAGAACAGCAGCAGCAGTGGAGTGGAGGCAGCTGGAGCCTAAAAGAAAAGCTGTGTGTGCTGCAGAGGTGGAGCCAGAGAACTGATCAAATCCCTTTGGAGGAACCCAGAAAGAAGATCATGTGTGCATCCCAGATATTGGACATTGAGTTATTTATATAGTTGGAGTTTAGTTTTTGCTTTGAATTAATTGTGACTGTGCCCTGATTCTTTCCTCTTGAAATAAGAGAATATTTAACTTAGTTTTGATATTTTAGGAGCCCATAGTTGAGAGACTTTCATATTTTAAAATGGATTTTGGTGTTTTCAAACAGACAGAAATTTTAAAGTGTTTGAATTTGTAAGACTATGGGACTGTTTAAGTTTGTAAAAACACTTTATATTGTTATGTTTATATTAGTGTGTGATACTGGGGGTAAACAATAAAGGAAAAGTTGTGATTTTAATGGCTAAGTGTTTGTGTGTCAAATTGACAAGGGGTCAGCTATAGTGGTGCCTTTTATGTCAACTTGACTCAGGCTACAGTCATCAGAGAGGAGGGAATCTCAATGGAGAAAATGCCTCCATAAGGTTGGGCTATAAGCAAGCCTGTAGGGAATTTTGTTAATTAGTGATTGATGGGAGAGGGGCCAGTCTATGGTGGCTGGGGCCATCCCTGGGCTGGTAGTCTGGGGTCTGTAAGAAACTAGGCTGAGTAAACCATGGACAGCAAGCCAGTAAACAGCACACTCTCATGGTTCCTGCCACCAGGTTCCTGCCCTCACTACTTTTGATGATGAACTGTGATATGCTTTTGATATGGAACTGTGAGCGAAATAAATCCTTCCCTCCCCAAGTTGCTTTTAGTCATGGTGTATCATCACAGCAATAGTAATACAAACTAAGACAGATGGGAAAGATTCCAAGGCCCCTTTCGGCTTCAGTTAGCTGACATAGTCTTCATTATAAAAGGAAACTCAAATTCCCAAGGTACACATCTCAGTTACAGTTCAACAGCAGCACAGTTATCTGTGGTAGGAGTTTATTAAAACCAATTGTGAGAATGTTTTTGTTTAATCCCAGGTGGGCTGCTAAAGACACAGGTATAAAGTATTAAAGGTTTCGTTAGCCATCAAAGGCATGGCTTCACCAGCTGAGCAAGTTTAACTCTGAGGACTTGGGAGAGAGGAATAAAAAGCCAGAGCCCCAAGGAGAAGGGGGGCTACAAAGAGAAAAGAGAGAAGGAGCTCCACAAAGAAGTTCTGCTCCACAAAGAAGAGTAAAGAGTCTCTATAGAGAAGTAAGAGAAAAGGCTCTCCAAAGAAGAGAAAAGGCTACAAGGTAGAAAGTGGTTGTTGCTCTCTCAGTTGCTGATGCTCCCCCAAAGTACTGCTTATTCTTCCTGCTGCTGTCTCCTGGTTTGCTGGACTTCTAATGAGACTGGTATTACTCATAACCAAACACTGATTATGAGTAATACCAGTCCAACCACCCTAATCAGCAGGAAGTAGCTCAAAGAGACCTACGGTTCCTTCTCCCTCCAACCTTCTTTCTCTCCCACCTAGGGTTGGCGGGTTGGAGGGAACAAGGGGTGGAAGGGAGGTAGAGGCATTAAGCACAATAAATTAAGTACAGTAAAATAGAGTGTATAATTAAGTATAGTACAAAAATAATAAAAACCACTTGTTACAGTTACCCAAGAGGTGTATATATATACATATATATATATATGTATATATATATATGTCTTCTTCTTGAGACAAGGTGTCTATATGTAGTGTTGGCTGTCCTGGAAATTATTATGTAGACCAGGATGGCCTTGAACTCACAAATATCTGCCTACCTCTACCTTCATGGTTAAAGGTGTATGCCACCATGTCTGGCTTGAAATTATTTTTATTTTTTATTATTTTTGGTTTTTCGAGACAGGGTTTCTCTGAATATCTCTGGCTGTCCTGGACTCGCTTTGTAGACCAGGCTGGCCTCGAACTCACAAAGATCCGCCTGCCTCTGCCTCCCAAGTGCTGGGATTAAAGGCATGCGCCACCACCGCCCGGCTTGAAATTATTTTTAATATTTAGATCAGTGCCTACAACTAACCAACTAACTACTTAATACTTGAAGTCTATCTTCTGAATAGTTTTGAAACCTTTGTTTTCTTGTCTAAATGTATATATATCTATTTTTCTATATGTATATATATTTATGTTTCTGTGTGTGTACATTTGTATGCATGTGTGTACAAGGTTATAGGTCAACTTTAGGTGTCTTTTCTCAAGAACCATCCACATTGATTTTTGGGACAGGCTCTCTTACTGTCCTGGAGCTCATCAGATTGTCCAGGGTTAGTTAGTCAGGAAACCACATGTATGTACCTGTCTTTATCTCAATTGACTTTAAAAAGTATGTCCTGGGGATTGAACTTGTGACCCATTGCTTGCATGGCAAATGTTTTACCAATTGAGCAATCTATTTTTTTTTAATAATTTATTTTTTATTTCTTCAAGTTACATGTCAATCACAATCTCCTCCCTACTCCCCCCTCCAGTCCCACTCTTCCACCCTCCTCCCCCTCAGCCCCACCATCCTCTTCCCTTCTTTTTTTTTTTTTTTTTTTAGTTTAAGGTATTTATTTTCCCCCCCAACAGCTCTCCCTTTCAGTCCAAATAATGGTTCTTTTTCTTATAACTATAAATACAATACAAAACAACAGAAATAAATAGGCCACGATTATAAGAGTTATATGGCTTAGCATACATTCCCAATGTCCAGTCCATATGTATTTGGCACCTGACTTTAACATTCTACTATCTAACCATCTCCATGAGTTTAAAGTTCTATATCTAACTCAGCTTTCATACTAACTTGCCTCATAATTTTAAAAATATCTTCTTAGATCCAGAACACCCTCTTGATTCCTAAACAACTCAAAATTTAACTATGAGACTCTAGCTATCTATTCTTCAACCACCTCAGAGACCTGAGAGGGATGAATATATCTGATTATCTAGGAAGTGCAGGGCCTGCAGCTTCCAAAACTAAAAAATGACATACCAGTGGCTGCCTGGACAGTTCCCATTTTCTCTCCATACATTACAGCATCAATCTTCAGCCATTTGGCCCCATTTCTCTGACAGACATTGGTTGTAGAGCAGGAATTATGAAGGACTTACCTACCCTGTCTTGGCAGAGCTAGGCTGTCGACTTACCTGCTTCCAAGTTTTGTCCTTTTTGGACAGAAGTCTGTCTACAGTTGAAGCAAGTGGTTTTTCTTGCCAAGAGAATGGCTTACCCATTGCTTGCATGGCAAATGTTTTACCAATTGAGCAATCTATTTTTTTTAAACAATCATTTCAAACATAATTTCACAAACCGTTCAATTGTTTATCCTCTCAGTATCCAAAGCCCATCTTTTGTTATTTTTATGATTCAATAAACGGATATCTTCTGTTTCTTGCAATGAGGTCTTCAAAAGTAGGACTTTCATTTTTCTTAAATCACAGTTTATGCAATTCTCAAAGTGTTTAATGTGTACCTTTTGAAGCATCATCCCGCAGTAGCGATCATGCCCTCATGATCTTTTCTTTCTGTGACAGGGTTTCTCTGTGTATCTCTGGCTGTCCTGGACTCACTTTGTAGACCAGGCTAGATTGAACTCACAGAGATCTGCCTGCCTCTGCCTCCTGAGTGCTGGAATTAAAGGCATGTGCCACCGTGCCGGTTCCCCCCTGGACCTTGATGCCATAGCAAGAAACAGAGCAAATGAAATACTTGTAAATGAGATCCTTTCTTGATGCTCGTTCTCCTTCGTGGTTGTTTCTATACACACAAAAGTAACCCAAAATATCTATGACGTCACTTCCTGAAAATGGTAATAGCTGAAGTGGCTCTAATATGTAAAACTTTAAAAGAAGTGTGATAGCCAGTCTTCACTGTATGCTTGACTGGATTGAGAAATGCTTAAGAGATTAGTGAAGTACATCTATGTATCTCTGTTGCCATTCTCAGAGATGATTAGATCTTGAAGACTGGAGTGTATGTCTCTCTAGTCCCCTTTTTGTTACTACTACTGTGATTCCCATCTGATAGGAGGGGAAGAAACTCTCCCACAGGTTCCCACTGCCATGGATAGTCTACCTCACTTTGGGCCAGAATTCATGGATATGAGGAACTCCAAAACTGTAAACTGAAACACACTCCTCACCTTAAATTTGAGTTTCTGTCAGTTATTTTGGTAACAACAGTGCAAAAGTAATTATCTGAAGTAGGTAATATGAAATCTCTGAAATGAATGCACCATAATATTGAGAGCCATACAGTTTTATTTTTAGAACACATGAAGGATCTTCTGTGTGTAATTGGCAGAGTAAATTGACAATCAGGATATGTACTTTCCCTTGTCCATGGTGGGTAAGAAGTGTGTGTGTGTGTGTGTGTGTGTGTGTGTGTTTCATTTTAATTTTACAGCTATAAATATGCATGCCCTAGTATATAACTATACATTTAACCTTTATAATAAAAAACTATGTCTGTTGGATCATGAGGCCTACTCAGCAGTGAAACATCTAGATTTAATTTCATTGTTATTAAATGAAATTAATAAAGCCTCGAAGCATCAGTGTTTGGTTTGAAAGTTAGGAGTTTGAAAGCTGCTTTCTGAACATTTCCAAATGTATTTGTGAAAACAGCATAAATTTACTTGGAATACAGAATAACAATGTACAATTTTATTCAGGAACCCATAGTACACCTTACTACAGCAAAAATTGAAGTTTTGGAGTTAATTGTCTGGTTCTTTGTTGTTTGTTTGTTTAAACTTTTTCAGCTTCTCAGTAGGTTTGTAATTTTTTTTTATTGTTTCTGAGCTGCCTGACTTATGAGAAACTATTGGAGTGCTAACCGAAACTGAAAGGCAATCCTAAAGAACCTCTAAAAAATAACTCATTTTTATGCTCCCAGTGATCTTTTTATCTTTTTTTTTTTTTTTTTTTTTTGGTTTTTCGAGACAGGGTTTCTCTGAATATCTCTGGCTGTCCTGGACTCGCTTTGTAGACCAGGCTGGCCTCAAACTCACAAAGATCCGCCTGCCTCTGCCTCCCAAGTGCTGGGATTAAAGGCGTGCGCCACCACTGCCCGGCTATCTTTTTATCTTTATATAAGAAATAAAGGTCTGTTAGTAACTCGGTGCTATATAGATGTTTATGAATCTGTTAACATAAAGTTAAGTAGTCACACCACAACTTTAGGAGACTTGAAAGTGGCAGCCCCTGAGAGGTAGGGGTGAGCAGAAAGAAGATGAGGGTGAAGCTATTTTTGTTTTAAGATTTAAACACTTCTTGAGCTGTACTTTGTACATATAACATCTCACTAAAGTAGAATCTCACTTATAAAACGAAATCACTAACCTCCAAACTGTGCATTGACTGTTGCATTACTGCCTTTAGAACAGATAGAGAACTATTATGAGAAAACCATCTGAGTGAGGCTTCCCCTAAGATCGTCCTAGAGCTACGGAGTCCAGACCTGAGGGAAACACACAGGCTTTAGTAGCTGGGGTAGCAGTCTGCCATAAGCTCACACCTGGGGTAGGCATGACCTGTGTGAAGAGAACGATGGTGACGGCAGACCTCAAACAGCCCCCAAATCAAAACAAAATACAGTCAATGAAGAAGACAGTTGCTTCCTCATGCACACCTCCTCATTTGCTTTTAAAAGCCAGAGTGGTGGATGGGACAAGCTTTCTGTCTAGAAGAGAATGAAAGCAGAAAGTGAGCAACTCTCAGATCCTTTAATGTGTGGAGTTGTCTCTGAACTCCCTTTGGCCTCTGTGAGAACAACAGTAGAACTCATTTAAAGTGAGCTAGAATGATTTCTATCTGGGTTACAGTCTCTTCCCACGCAGCTTTGACTTTGACAAGACTTCATTGTGAAAACTAGGCTGATGTTGGGCACAACTGTGGCCACAGTTAATTAGTGGTTTATGGTGAGAGAGAGCAAAAATGAGGACAAGAATAAATCCCTCCTCTGTCCATCACTCGGTATGACTTTGTATGAATTTATTCCTTTTGGAGGCTGAGCTCTGAGCAATCATCTCCCTTCTCAGACAACACAGAAGAGGCCTATAAATGGGGAAAATGAAAAAGGGAAACAGAACTGCAGGTGCTCCCTTGCTCTGTGTGTGGATCAGGTGTGCAGATCAGCCTGTTAAGACAGTTCATGGAGCTGATGACCCTGCTAGAGAAGATAGCTCCAGATGGGTCAAAGTGGCTTTTCCGTTATTCCAGTCTTTCCCAGAATCAAGTTGTATGAAAGAGTTATGCTCTTTTTATTTTCCTTCAAGGTCACATCGATACACCAATAAAGATCACGAAATATCTAGTTATACTTTTATCAGACTCATTTCTTTAGCTGTTCTCCTCAAAATAAGGGTCTTGGCAAATAAGTTGAAGTCAAGATACATTGACCAACCACACAAAACCCAATTGAGCAACAGGAACTATGTAGTGGGGATGTATCCTTGAATACAGAAGATAAAATATTTTTCTTAGCTGGGTTCAGTGGTGCAGGCCTGCATTTTCAGCTGCCTATGAGGCTGAGCAGGCAGATCACATATTACTATGAAACAAATGCGAGGCTAGCCTGGAGTACCTTAGTGATCTACTTTCCTGTAGAAACAGAGTTGGCAGGAGAGGAGGTGGGTGAGGGAGTGTGAATATGATAAAAATAAATTTTATGAGATTCTCAAAAAGTTAATAAAAGATGAAAGTAGTAATAACAAAAAACCAACACTAATATAATAAAATAATAAAAATAAAAGTTAAAAGGAGGCTGGGGATACAGAGCTCTTGCCTTAAATGAGTGAAGATCCATGTTCACCAGGTTCAATCTCCATCAGAACTTATTTATTTATTTATTTGTTTGTTTGTTTATTTATTTATTTATTTTACATTTAGTAGCACCCTGAACTAAGATTTGATTTATATTTTCATTGCCTGTAGGCCTGTATTCTCTCCTTGAACACACACACACACACACATACACACTCACTTAAAATTTGGACTCTGTGTTGTTGAATAGAGCTGTGCTTTTAATCTGATTGTTTTCTACTTTTCTTTGTTTTTCTGCTAAAGGCCATGTTTAAATTGTTTTAAATTTCCTTGCTCTGGCCCAGGAGCCTTGAGCACCAGTGTGTGTTAGTCCCATCCCCTGGAGGTATCATCTATGCTTTTGGGGGTGTGGAATCCTTGCCTAGAGGGGTTGAGATAAAAAAGGAGAGCACCTAGACTTTTCCTGGGACCCTCTGGGTTTTTAAGGTGTCAGGTGGTGTTGGGGTGCACAAGCCTCATTCCTTACTAAAAATAGAAGCCATTTCTGCTTTTCTCCCATGGAAAATTTGTTACTTTCCAGAAGTGTTTCCTATGTAAGCCTTCTATAGTGGTTTTTTTTTAAATGTTTATCCACTACTTCAAGCCACATCTCTATCACAGTGCCCCCCCCACCTCACCTAGTCCCATCCCCCCCATCCTCCCACCCTACTATAGTGGTTCTTTAAGCTACAAAACATTGGTTAAGCTTGTGTGACATCAGCCCTGTCAAATGTCCATGATGCTGGGCCCTGAGGGAGGTGACTGTTATGTGGTCAAACTCTGTGGCCTACCCTGGTCCTGCTCAATTGAGGACATACAAAACCTCCTCTCCAAAGACACAATACATGATATGGTTGCAGGTATTCAATTATACTAGAGGAGGCAGGTATTGGGTTCAGAGTAGAAGCTGAGAAAACTCACCTCAGATACAGAAGCTTAAAATAAAGCTTTATTTTCAGGGAGGCGCCTGTTCGGGATCTTAACTGCATTCCTGAAGGAAGTTTGTACAGCATTTTTAAAGGATGGGAGCACAAAGGTTGGGGTGTGTGTGTGCCTGTGGTGAGCTTCTGTGTTATCCAATTGTATTCTGACATTATGGGTTAAGCAAGTGAGTATCTGTTGGAGACGGCCTGATCCAGGACACCTGGCCTCAAGGTCCTTAATTCATTCTCCTAGACATTAAGTCCGGAGCTCAAGGCCTGTAACTCATCCTGGGCCTGGGAGCAGGAACTTGTTTGACCCTGCCAGCAACATGGAGAAGTTGTCCTTGAGATGTCTGGACTCAGACAACTATCTCCTTACAACAGAAGCTGTTCAGCTATTGAAAGTCCCCAGCTACCCTGGGCCTGGGACCTTGAATTTAGTTTTTCCCTAAGATTAAATTGAGTCTGAAAACAAAATGGTAGTACTGAGAATAAGTTTCTTTTGCTTGTTCCCAACAGCAGGCAGAATGGTGAGGCTTTTGTTGAACTTCAATCAGAAGATGATGTAAAACTGACTCTGAAAAAAGGGAAAGCATAGGACACCGGCATATTGAGGTGTTCAAGTCACACAGAACAGAGATGGATTGGGTGTTGAAGCACAGTGGTCCACAGAGTCGACAGTGCCAATAATGGCTTTGGGGACTCCCGTTTGGATGCACAAAGGAAGAAATCGTTCAGTTCTTCTCAGGGCTGGAAATTGTGCCAAAGGGATCACATTACCTGTGGACCCAGAGGGCAAGATTACAGAGCAGGCCTTCGTTCAGTTTGCCTCACAAGAGTTAGCTGAGAAAGCTCTAGGGAAGCACAAGGAGATTATAGGACACAGGTGTATTGAAGTGTTCAAGAGCAATCAGGAGGAAGTTAGGTTACACTCAGATATGTCCTCTGAAGTTTATGTCTGTGGAGAGGCCTGGCAGCCGGAGGTCCATTGGCACTATGAAGTAGGCAGGTTTCGATAGGATAAGATCTGGTGCTGATAGTGCTGGCTATGGGGGCTGTGAAGAATACCGTGACCTCCGTTATGGCTATGGCTTCACCACTGACCTGTTTGGGAGAGACCTCAGCTACTGTCTCTCAAGAATGTATGATCACAGATACAGAGACACCTAGTTCACAGTGCAGAGCACCACCGGCCACTGTGTTTACCTGAGAGGGCTACCCAGCAAAGGGACAGAGAATGACATCTACAACTTCTCTCCACTCAACCCTGTGAGAGTTCATATTGAGATTGGCTCTGATGGAAGAGTGACGGGAGAAGCTGATGTTGAGTTTGCCACCCATGAAGAAGCAGTGGCAGCTATGTCAAAGAGCAGGGCCAACATGCAGCACAGGTACATAGAACTCGTCCTGAATTCAACAACAAGTGCTAGCAACGGGGCTTATAGCAGCCAGGTGATGCAGGGCCTGGAAGTGTCAGCTGCCCAAGCAACTTACAGTGTCCTGGAGAGCCAGTCAGTGAGTGGCTGTTATGGAGCCAGCTACAGTGGTCAGAACAGCATGGGTGGATATGATTAGCATTGTAGGAACATTTGAGTTATTTTAATCATAAATTTCACAGATAGCCAATAAAGCAGCCAAGACCAGTTTATAACTCTAGAGGAAGCTAAGGAACCAATTTGCACCATGAGTTTGTAAAGTCTGGATTAAAAAATTACCTCTTCAGTGTTTCTCATGCAAACTTTTCTTCTAGCATGCAATGTTGAGTAAACTAAAACTATTTTCTTTCATTTTTTCAATTGGCATTTTTGTTAGTATACTTTAGAGTAATGTTATCTGAGTTAAGTAGTTTTAAGTATTTTGAGTGTATCTTTAAGCAGTGAACAGACTGGGGACATGTACTTCCTGGAGAACTCAACGGTGCTAGATCCCTGTAGCAAAGAGAAGCCTTTCTCATGTTCATTCTAGTTTATATTTTCATTTAAAATCTTTAGCTTAAGTTTAATCTTTTTAAAAGTTAGTTTTAAGAATGGAGACGAAATACTAATACTGTAGGAACTGGTGAGGCCTTGACTTAAAGCTTTCTTTGTACTGTGATTTCTTTTGGGTGTATTTTGCTAAGTTAAACTTGTTAAATTTTTTGTTAACTAATTTTTTTTTCTTTAAAGACTTACACACACACACACATCTTTGTTCTGTTTGCTTATCACATCTCCTAAGATGTCATGTTCTAGGAGTTTTTAACTACTAGGTAACAAAAGTTAAATAATATTTTCTAAGTTTTTGATTTTATGTCTCACATCTACTCTCTTTTGCTTTTAAGTCATTATTTACATTATTTTATTATTTATCACAGAACAATAAAGTTTAATTTTGTCATGTAGTAATAAACAGTTTCCTTATTCTATAAGGAATATTAGTTGACAATAGCCAATCATAGAACAGTATAAATATTCAACAAAACAGAATTTAAGACAAAAGTATTAATAGGCATAAAAATGTGTAATCTATGATCCTAAAAGAAGTAGTAAAATTATTTAACAATTATTAATATGTATGCGCTGTAAATATATACTAAAAATGTAGGAAACAAACATTAAGAGAATTTTAAATGAGTAAGACCAATTCTGAGAAAAACTTTACTAATACTGTAAAAAACCTAAACACTTCAATTAATAAGCTTGGTTTATTAGAGATGTTTATTTTTCAGGTAGACATTGTACATATTTGTAAGAAATTAGTAACTGACTTTTACCCCACATGGCTTCTGTAGGAGACTGTGAAGCACCAGGTGGCTGCCCCTTGTCTTAGTGATTACTATGCACTGTTACCTTTTATTAATTCAGTACTTCCTATATATAAAGCATATACTTCATACACACACACATATACGCACACACACAAACTGTAAACATGTACGTACATGCATATACACACACATACATGTACATAAACATGTATGTTTGTTGCTTAGAAAAACAAGATATTTTCATAGGCATGTTTAAAAGGTCAAATATTGGAATCAACTAAATGCTTATCAACAGTAGAATGAGAAAATGGTGTCGTCACCGAAACACAGTAGAACTGATGCTACAACACAGTGAGATGAGCAGAGTGGCCTGAGCTGTGCTCAGCAGAAGGCAGGCACGGTCTGCACAAATAAATGGCTGAGGCTATTTGAAATGATGTTGAGCAATAAAGCACACTAATAGAGCTAGAAATCAGGACAGTTGCTTCTTCTGGGAAAAAGGAACAGTGTAACTAGAAGGGGACCTTCAGGGGACTCCTGGGGCACTGCTAATATTTTAGTCCTCAACAGTCCTGGAGTTACAACCTGGAGTACTTCACTTTGTGAATGCTCACTAAGCTGCTTCCTTGAGCTCTGTACATTACCTGTTTATGGTTCAGTGATATTGTTTAGCTTTAAGAAGATGACTCGTGTTTGAATCTTTACTGTACGGTTAAGCAACCTGAACTTAGAAGATACTCGCTGTCAAGTCAGCAATGGGGCGCGAGTCAAGGGCTCTGTCCTACTGCCACTGCTTTCAAACTAGCATCAATTTGATGACTAAACTATTTTGGCACTCTTTACATTTGTTTCTTTAAGAGATCATGTAGTAACTGGTTTAAGTTCTCAGTCTTTAATTGATTTTTTATTTAGTTGGTTTATTTTTTGAGACTAAGTCTTGCTTTGTCCTATAGCCTAGTTTGGCCTCAGAGTCCCAAGAGCTGGGATTACAGGCATGTGGACTTGTAGCATGTGATCATGATTAAGGAATGGAGGGCCATATAGTCTCTGTTGCAGCTACACTAGTCTGCTCTTAAAGTCCAGAGCTATAGACAAAGTCTTTTTTTGAAATTTAAACAGAATTTATTTTATTTAGATTGAAATAAATTATACAAAATTGATTTTACTCACCAAAAATAACAGCAATATCTTCTGTATCATTTTTTAGATAAACCACAGACCATTTATTTTTGTAGGTTTTGCTTATTAATCAAGACGAGGCAGTAGACATAATCATGTAAAAAGACAGAAGAAAACAGACAAATCAGTTGCCTGTATGGATAGCCTCTGGGTCTGTCTTCACCACAAAGCAGAAATAAAATTACCTGCGAAAAAGCCTATGAAAACATGGGCTCAACAACGGAATGTAAACAGCAACAACCAAACGTGCAGCAGCAGTGCCTGGCTCTGCCACTCAAACCTTAACTTGTTCCATTGAAGTTCTTCCATCCTGACAAAATCCACAATGAAAGCTGCTTGCTGAGCTCACAAACTTCTCTTGTAATTCCTGTGACTGTCCATTACATAGTAGGGTTGCTGGTTTTTGCTTTTGCAGTACTGAGGCATGAGCTTGGGTTTGCATGTGCTAGGCAAGTGCTTCACCACTAAGCTACACCCCAGTCCTCATCTTTTTTTTTGAGACAGGTTCTCACTATGTAGCCCAGGCTGGCCTAAAACTTGTGATCCTCATGCCTCTGCCTTCTAAGTGCTGCTTCCAAAAATGTTAAACACCTATAACTCCTACAAGTCAAAAGTCAATGGTGTACTTCATTTTAACACATAAAATGTATTTCTCTCAAAAAATTCATTTTCCAAAGACCTGATGACTCAATAACTGAGAACTGGATGCACAATGATAATGTTGCATCTTAAATGACTTTTAACTAAAATAATTCCAGAGTGCCAGAGGCATTTTGGTACTTCCAGTGCCAACTTCTGGAAGAATGGACAGGTATTGAAAGCATGAGAGTTCAAACAGGGGCCGTTTAAATATGTGGATTGCCAAGGCTAATGATATGTTCAACTGGAGGTCGATCAGCAAGGTATGAAGTGGTTAACTGGCCTACTATACCTTATGGCTTTTCTTCCAAACAGCAAATATAAGACAACAGCCATTTTAAAGATCTTTTATGTTTTCGATGGTTTCTGAATTATTTGTAGGAAGCTCTGATTTATTTGTATAGAGTTTGATGTATATGTCCACCATTAAATCCAGATTATGTTTTATTTCAAAATTTATGTTAAGCAAAGCCAAATTACTTGACTCTGGTCTGTCAAAGTGTTCTGCAAGTATGCTTTGAGACGCTTTCGTCCATTTTCATAGTGCTCATTCTCAACTTTCATCATAGGGAGAATACACAGGACCTTTAGCAAGGCATATACATTAGAAAATAATTTGATGTCAGGAAGATGGAGGGCTTCATAAATGGTGGATGGGAGCTCATCATCTTTCCCTCTGTGTTTCCACTTGATTTTCCAACAGTGAAGCTTGGCTGAGAGCGTGTCAGGATTGGGTAGGCCACTTCTGTACATGTCAGCATGGTGCTCTTCTGATGTGTTGAATTTGAGCTGCCCCATCACTGAGGCACTTCAGAGCTTTGAGGTGCTGCTCAGAAAATATATCTTTAAGTTCCTGGATAATGTGCTCCACTATGGGAACACTGAAGGTGTCTTTATAGTAACTCTCAGAGGTTAGCTGAGATTCCAGGTCCCTTACTGGGCCCTCCAAAACTTAACTGGGAGTTTCATCTGAATGTCGTTTGGTTGCTAAATTTGTGGCATCCTCAAACCAAAACTCAATGATAAACTTCAGTATTTTCCATCACCTCATTAAGGGAATGCAGTACTGCAGTCAAGCTGCTGGCTGCAAAGAAAACGTCAGAGTTTTGTCCCTGGAGATTCTTCCCAAAGGCCCTTGTAAAAGATAACACATTTTTAAGAACAACAATGGTAACAATGAAATCAAAATTTGTCACTACACTACAGAGTACATATGCTTGTCCAGCTATACAGTTATTCCACCTAATATTTGTGTCGCTATTTATACCATCTAAACATAAAACAAGTGCTTGTAGGAGATTCACTAAGATTTCAAAGGCATCATGACTGCCTGTCCACTGGGAATGACAAATTTCCCTCAGTTCTTTATCCCGTTCGTCACTGTTCTGAAAAAGAACAGAAATTACATTGTCAAGTTCTAAAAGCAACTGTGGTGAGCAATGAAAAAAAGAACAGACTTCCTCAATCGTTCCTAGAGCCATGGATACCCCCATCACAGGGACAGAATTTGCCAACCACGCCTTTAAGGCACAGGAAGAGCAGTGTGTAGACAGCCTGGGGATATTTTTCTAAAAGTCTTGAAGCAGCAACTTTCATTTTGGAAGAAAGTGACCACGACAATACTCCGTATTCAATTCCCATTTCTCAGTTATTGTAGTGTGAGATTTCACAGCCAATATCTCTGCATCAGCTTCATACAGCAGGAAATTCACAAACTCCTCTCTCAGGTTATGTGCATCATCGACGAACCTCACCAGCACCGGCAGGCAGGTGCTCTTCTGCTATGTCTACCACATCCTCAGTGATAATGGAAAAGTAGTGCGAGTCTCTCACTTCCCTGAGCGTCTGCTCCGGAATGCAGCTCTTGCAGATCTCCAGCATCTGTATAACGTGCTGACTGCTGTGGTCTCAAAGCGCTTCCTCAGGACATCTTCTCCAGAACTAATGTGGCACTCCAAGAGTGCCTGAAAGTTATCTGGAGCAAAGAGGCCTTCTGGGATCTCGTCAGCCTCATGCCCATCCAAGGGTATGTTCTGCGTTTCCATGAGAATCAGAATCTCAAATAGCGATTTGAGGTACTCTTTGTTTTCCTTCTCTTCAAGGGTTAAAGGCAACACGTTTTCATCCTGCTGGTTCCTCCCTTCTACAATGGGGTTCTGAGCATTGCTGTTAGTTTCCTGTTCTTGTTTGGAAGTTTCCTCTTTTTTTTTTTTTTTTCTGTTTCAGTGTACTGATTTCATCTTCACTCAATTCTTTTATTCGTTTTCTGTGTCCGCTGTGTGGATTGTTCAAATGACTGGTAAGATCAAATATTGTTGGTACTGCATTATTTCGAAGAACTGTCCGATAAGGACTCTCCCAATAACTTCACAAGTATCTGCTTCAATTAATATTGAGAAATAAAGTAACCCAATCATTCTTTAGTTTTCTGATGCCTCTGCAAAATGCATAGTTCTGCAGAGATCATAGAGGTCTCCAAGTGTTTGGCACCTAGTCGATAACGCTTACTTAGTTGAACAGGTGTTTTATCTTCTAAGTCTGCTCTCCTACAATTCTCAACCCACTTCGGGCATCTTTAATCCTAGCACCCGAGAAGCAGAGGGAGGGAGTTACCAATGAGTTCCAAGTCACATGAGGCCACATAGTGAGACCTGGCATGGTCCTGTGGGAACCTGAAGAAGGCCAGATCCGACTGCGTGCTCTTTCCGTGTGCAGTTGGGGGCAGCACATAAATTCCGCCTGGTCGCCCAGCCGCCGGGCCGCCGCAGGCCGGTCCAGCCCTCCCCTCCCCGCCTCCTCAGGGCCGGGCAGCCGGCTCCGCAAGGCCGCGCGCGGAGGAGGGGCTGGCACGCGAAGCCCCGAGGGGCAGGAGGGGCGCGCGGGCCGTGGCCGGGCTGGGGCCACGGCTCCACAGTGCTGTGTGCGGCCTGGAGGATTTGCCGCCGCTGCTGCACCTCCAGCCCGCGCGGGACGCGGCCGCCTCCTTCCCACAATGCACCCGGGCGATCGAGGGCGCCCTCTCTTCCCCCAGCCCTCCTCCCCCACCCTCCTTGCTGGAGACGTTTCCATCCGGTGGACATTTGCTCCGAGCGCGTCTGGCCCGGTGTGGTGTGGAGGTGGCGGAGCCCTGCGCGGACAAATGAATAGTCTTGACACTGTCCCAATAAAACTTAAGTAAAACAAGACTTGTATTGACTATTATTTTTATATAGTATAATAACCACAATATTGTCTTTTTGCCTTCTTTTGAAGCATTCAACAATGAAAACATTTGCTAGTTTCTGGGCCATACAGTAATATAGGTGGCAGACTGAATTTGGCCCGTAGATCTTAGTTTGCCAAGCAATTAAGAAAGTTAATTTATAGTTTTATAATTTATAGTCATTATAGTTAATAATTAGTGTATTTCTACCCTACCCACATCTTGTTAAACTCTTTAAATAGTAGAATTTTCAGTTTTTGAATACAATACTAGTTTCCTGTTCCGTAGGCTATAAAGTCCTTTGAAGAACAATTTTTTTGTTTTGGTTTTTTTTTTTTTTTTAGATTTATTTATTTTACATATGTTAGTGCTTTTATCTTCATACACCTGGCATCTCAGTATAGATGGTTGTGAGCCACCATGTGGTTGCTGGGAATTGAACTCAGGATCTCTGCAAGAGCAGACAGTGCTCTTAACCACTGAGCTATCTCTCCAGCCCCATGTTTTGGTTTTTTTAAGACAGGGTTTCTCTTTATATCCCTGTCTATCCTGGAACTCACTCAGTAGACCAGGCTGGCCTTGAACTCAGAGATCCACCTGCCTCTGCCCCCTAGTGTTGGGATTAAAGACATGCACCACCACGTCCAATTTGAAGAACAACTTTTATAGTGAATATATTTATTAATAACCATAGGCACTTAGAGCAAATATAAACACTTATTACCTAACAACTAGTCCTAAGAATAACTATAAACCCCTATTACATAACAACTAAGTCTATTAATAGCTCTAAATGCCTATTATCTAACAACTAACCCTAACCTTTTAGAAAGATACAGTCTCTGGAGCACATCCTCAGTTATCAGGAACACCTCAGGAGTAGATCCATTAGGGCACTTAGTCAACAGTCTTTCCTCAGGAACATCTCAGACATAGGTCTTTTTGGGTAAATTAACTATTGCATTGAAAAGGCAGCTTCACTTTAAATAAGGCTTGAGGCTTCTTCTTTGTGGAGCCTCAACAGTCTGTAGACCCATTTGGCCAATTTGTATTAGCCACTCAGCTGCTCTACCACAGTCGTTGGGGCTGGCCACAGTTCTATTCAGGCTGATGTTTGAACTGGTTGAACCCCTCATGGCAAAAGCTGTGCCACAGGGTTTAGTCCTTGGCTTTTTGCTGCCTTGCTTGCTTGAAGAACAGTTTTTTTTTTTACTTTATTTTTTATTTCTTCAAGTTACATCTCAATCACAATCCCCTCCCTACTCCCCCCCTCCAGTCCCACCCTCCCACCCTCAAACCCCCCATCCTCTTCCCTTTTTTTTAAGTTTAAGGTATATCTTATTTCCCGCAACAGCTCCCCCTTTCAGTCCAACAAATGGCTCTTTCTCTTATAATAATAAATACAATACGAAACAACATAGGTAATTAGGCCACAGTTATGAGGGTTACATGGCTTAGTGTACATTCCCAATGTCCAGTCCATATGTATTTGGTACCTGACTTTAACATTCTACTATCTAACCATCTCCATGAGTTTAAAGTTCTATATCTGACTCAACATTCATACTAACTTGCAACAAAATTTTAAAAACACCTTCTTAGATCCATAACACTCTCTTGATTCCTAAACAACTCAAAATTTAATTATGAGACTCTAGCTATCTGTTCTTCAACCACCTAAGAGACCTGAGAGGGATAAATTTATCTGATTTTATAGGAAGTACAGGGCCTGCAGCTTCCCAAACTAAGAAATGACATACCAGTGGCTGCCTGGACAGTTCCCATTTTCTCTCCATACATTACAGCATCGCTCTTCAGTCGTTTGGCCCCGTTTCTCTGACAGACATTGATTGTAGAGCAGGGGTTATGAAGGACTTACCTACCCTGTCTAGGCAGAGCTAGGCTGTCGACTTACCTTCTTCCAGGTTTTGTCCTTTTTGGACAGCATTCTGTCTACAGTTGGGGCAAGGGGCTTTTCCTACCAAGAGATAGGCTTGCAACTAATTCAATCATCTCCCACTGGAGATTCTTCGATGCTCATCTTCTACTTGGAGGAGAATAGGGGGTGCTGTCAGGAGTTGATATGTCTTGATATAAAAAAATCTAAAGTTACGAAAACATCTTTGAATGCCATATTCTGCAGATCTCTTGAGGTTTTTGAAGAGGCCCTATCTATCTCTTATATTAGGGTAAGCAGATGTTGCTTGTCTCTTAGCAGGTTTATTTCTGATTAGCTTAGCAAGTAACTATAATAGGCTGTCATAGTACCTAACAGAATGACTGGCTTGCATAACCATTAGTTTGCATTTCTTAATTATCCTCAACAGTTTATGACAATTAGTAGTAAAAGGCCGAAACATCACATTTCACTTTTTTTCTTTACCTCTTAACCCTTCCATCCCATTTCTATGGGGTGGGGTGTCCTTATATAACAGTCCCTCATTTCAGTTGAGAGGTCGTATGAGGGCCAAGAGCCTCTTCATTCATTGGGGATCTACGAAGCAGTACCATCAGTGAAAAGTGTCTCGTTGCCCGGGAGAAAGAACTACTAAACAAACAAACCAATAAGCAGACAATAGATAAAAAAGACTAAAAAATAGAAAAAATATAACTAATATATGAAAAATAAATAAAAATTAAAAATAAGAAGTCTATGTCCAAGTTCCCTTTGGTGTGTTAGTTGTAGTATCGATACCTTCTACTATATAGCTAAAATCCTACTATAAGTGAATAGATGCCATATGTGTCCTTCTGAGTCTGGGTTACTTCACTCAGGATGAGCTTTTCTAGTTCCATCCATTTGGCTGCAAATTGCATAATTTCATTGTTCCTGATAGCTGAATAATATTTCATTGTGTAGATGTACCACAGTTTTTTAACCCATTCTTCGGTTGAGGGACATCTGGGTTGTTTCCAGTTTCTAGCTATTACAAATAAGGCTGCTATAAACATAGATGAGGAAACTTCCTTATGATTCCGTGAAGAGGCATTTGGGTGTATACCCAGAAGTGGTATGGCTGGGTCCTGAGGCAGAGCTATTCCAAGTTTTCTAAGATATCGCCAGACTGACCTCCATAGTAGTTGCACAAGCCTGCATTCCCACCAGCAATGGAGTAGGGTACCCCTTTCTCCACACCTCGCCAGCATGTGCTGTCATTTGAGTTTTTGATCCTAGCCATTCTGACAGGTGTGAGATGGAATCTCAGAGTCGTCTTGAGTTGCATTTCTCTGATGATTAAGGATGTTGAGCATTTCTTCAAGTGTCTCTCAGCCATTAGGGGTTCCTCTTTTGTGAATTCTCTATTTAGCTCTGTCCCCCATTTTTTGATTGGATTATTTGGTTTCTTGGCATTTAATTTCTTGAGTTCTTTGTAGATTTTGGATATTAGCCCTCTGTCAGATGTGGGGTTGGTGAAGATTTTCTCCCAGTCTGTAGGCTGTCGTTTTGTTCAAATGACAGTGTCCTTTGCCTTACAGAAGCTTTTCAGTTTCTTGAGGTCCCATTTATTGATTGTTGGTCTCAAGTCCTGAGCTGTTGGTGTTCTGTTCAGGAAGTTGTTGCCTGTGCCAATTAGTTCAAGGGTTTCTCCCACTTTTTCTTCTAGTAGATTTAGTGTGACTGGCCTTATGTTAAGGTCTTTGATCTACTTGGACTTAAGTTTTGTACAGGGTGATAAGTATGGGTCTAACTTCATTCTTTTACAAATGGACATCCAGTTGGACCAGCACCATTTGTTGAAGATGCTGTCCTTCCTCCATTGTGCCGTTTTGGCTTCTTTGTCAAAAATTAGGTGGCCATAAGTGTGTGGGTCTATTTCTGGATCTTCAATTCGATTCCATTGATCTATTGGCCTGTTTCTATACCAATACCATGCTGTTTTTACAACTATTGCTCTGTAGTACAGCTTGAAATCTGGGATGGTAATACCTCCAGATGTTTTTTTACTGTACAGGATTGATTTAGCTATTCTGGGCTTTTTGTTTTTCCATATGAAATTGAGACTAGCTCTTTCCAAGTCTATAAAAAATTGTGTTGGTATTTTGATAGGATTTGCATTGAATCTATATATTGCTTTTGGTAGGATGGCCATTTTTATTATGTTGATCCTACCTATCCATGAGCATGGGAGATCTTTCCATCTTCTAAAGGCCTCTTCCATTTCTTTCTGCAAGGGCTTGAAGTTCTTGTTGTACAGGTCCTTTACTTGCTTGGTTTTGAGTTACCCCCAGGTATTTTATGTTGTTTGTGGCTATTGTGAAGGGGGTTGTTTCCCTTATTTCTTTCTCAGCCCATTTGTTTGTTGTATAAAGAAGGGCTTCTGATTTTTTTGAATTAATTTTGTATCCAACCACTTTGCTGAAGGTGTTTATCAGCTGTAAGAGTTCTCTGGTGGAATTTTTGGGGTCGCTTATGTATACTATCATATCATCTGCAAATAAGGATAATTTGACTTCTTCGTTTCCGATGTTTATCCCCTTGATGTCCTTTAGTTGTCTTATTGCTCTAGCAAGAACTTCAAGTACTATATTAAAGAGATATGGTGAAAGTGGACATCCTTGTCTTGTCCCTGAGTTTAGAGGAAATTCTTCAAGTTTCTCTCCATTTATTTTGATATTGGCCACTGGCCTGCTGTATATTGCCTTTATTATTTCTAGGTACGGCCCTTGTATGCCTGTTCTCTCCAGAACTTTTAGCATGAAGGGGTGTTGGATTTTGTCAAATGCTTTTTCTGCATCTAGCGAGATTATCATGTGGTTTTTTTCTTTCATCTTGTTTATATGGTGAACGACGTTGATAGATTTTCGTATGTTGAACCATTCCTGCATTCCTGGGATGAAGCCTACTTGATCATGGTGTATGATACTTTTGATGTGTTCTTGAATTCGGTTTGCTAGTATTTTATTAAGTATTTTTGCATCTATGTTCATGAGGGAGATTGGTCTGAAGTTCTCTTTCTTTTTTGGGTCTTTGTGTGGTTTAGGAATCAGGGTGATTGTGGCCTCGTAGAATGAGTTTGGCAATGTTCTTTCAGATTCTATTTGGTGAAAGAGTTTGAAAAGTATTGGTGTTAGCTCCTCTTTGAAGGTCCGGTAGAATTCTGTGCTAAAGCCATCTGGCCCTGGGCTTTTTTTGGTTGGGAGATTTTTAATGACTGTTTCTATTTCCTTAGGGGTTATAGGGCTGTTTAATCTGTTTATCTGATCTTCATTTAGCTTCGGTAGGTGGAATCTATCAAGAAAATTGTCCATTTCACTTAGGTTTTCAAATTTGGTGAGTATAGATTTTTAAAGTAGGATCCAAATATTCTCTGGATTTCCTCAATATCTGTTGTTATTTCTCTCTTTTCATTTCTGATTTTGTTGATTTGTGTTTTCTCCCTCTGTCTTTTAGTTAATTTGGCTAAGGGTCTGTCTATTTTGTTGATTTTCTCGAAGAACCAACTCTTGGTTTCATTGATTCTTTGTATAGTTCTTTTTGTTTCTAAGTTGTTGATTTCAGCCCTAAGTTTGATGATCTCCTGCCTTCTGTTCCTCTTGGGAGTGTTTGCTTCTTTTTTTCCAATTTGTAGAGAGCTGCGAAGTGCCGCGCCCTAAAGATGGCGCTGGCCTCCGCCTTCCACCAGCCCGACGGTGAGTGCTCTTTTTGATAATAAGTTCATATTTGGCAAAGACTGCTGACCTGGCTTGCTTCCGCATACGCAGACCTCTAAGATAGCACCACTTGGCTTTACTTGACTGGCTGTCTAATTAGTATTTAGCCTGTGGGTTGGGTCTGCCCCATTATTCGGAAGACTGTTTTCAAGGGACCTGAATAAACTGCAGGAGAAGAGCTTTTGTGAGTTGCGTCATTCCTTGCTGGACAAGGGGGGACGCGACACCAATTCACCCAGTTTAGCTGTTAATTCGCTAATATGAGCTGTCACAATTTTCTTTTTGAAGGCACTTAATGCTATGAACTTTCCTCGTAGCACAGCTTTCATTGTGTCCCATAGGTTTGGGTATGTTGTGTCTTCATTTTCGTTGGATTTTAAGAAGTCTTTGATTTCCTTCTTTATTTCTTCCCTGACCCAGTGGTCCTCTAGTAAAGAGTTGTTCAATTTCCATGTGAGTGTAGACTTTCTGTTGATTCTTTTGCTGTTGAAGTCCAGCTTTATTCCATGGTGGTCTGATAAGATACAAGGGGTTATTTCAGTTCTCTTGTATCTGTTGAGGCTATCTTTGTGTCCAATTATATGGTCGATTTTGGAGAAGGTTCCGTGAGGTGCTGAGAAGAAGGTGTATTCTTTTGTGTTTGGGTGAAACGTTCTGTAGAGATCTGTTAGGTCCATTTGGTTCATGATCTCTGTTAGACTCATTATTTCTCTGTTTGGCTTCTGTCTTGATGATCTGTCCATAGTTGTGAGTGGGATGTTGAAGTCTCCCACTATTAAAGTGTTTGGATCGATGTGCGATTTAAGTTTTAGAAGCGTTTCTTTTATAAATGTAGGTGCCTTTGTATTTGGGGCATAGATGTTCAATATTGAGATGACCTCTTGGTGTATATTTCCTTTAATGAGTATGTAATGCCCTTCTCGGTCTTTTTTTATTAACTTCAATTGGAAGTCTATTTTGTTTGATATTAGGGTGGCTACTCCAGCTTGTTTCCTGGGTCCATTTGCTTGGAAGACCTTTTCCCAGCCCTTTACTGTGAGGTAGTGTTTATCTTCAATAGTGAGATGTGTTTCTTGTATACAGCAAAAAGATGGGTCTTGTTTACGGATCCAGTCTGTAAGTCTGTGTCTTTTTATTGGCGAGCTGAGTCCATTGATGTTGATGGATATTAGTGACCAGGGGTTGTTATGTCCCATTATTTTGGTATAGCTGGTTGTCTTGTGTTTCTCTTTTGTTTAGTTGCTGTGGAGGTTTCTATTTCCTCTGTTTTCTTGGGTGTAGTTATCTTCTCTGTGTTGGAATTTTCCTTCTAGGATCTTCTGTAGGGCTGGGTTTGTGAGGAGATATTGTTTGAATTTGATTTTGTCATGGAATATCTTGTTTTCTCCTTCTATGTTGATAGAGAGTTTTGCTGGGTATAGTAGTCTGGCTGGGCACCTATGTTCTCTCAGGGCTTGTAGGAGATCTGTCCAGGCCCTTCTAGCTTTTAAAGTTTCTGAGGAGAAGTCAGGTGTGATTCTGATGGGTCTGCCATTGTATGTGACTTGGCCTTTTTCTCTTACAGCTTTTAATATCCTTTCTTTGTTCTCTACATTTGGAGTTTCTATTATTATGTGGTAAGAGGAGTTTCTTTTCTGATCTAATCTGTTTGGTGTTCTGTAAGCCTCTTGGATTTTTACTGGCATTTCTTTCTTTAGGTTTGGGAAGTTTTCTTCTATGATTTTGTTGAAGATATTTCCTGGACCATGGAGTCGGGAGTCTTCTCTTTCCTATGTTCCTATAATTCTTAGGTTCTGTCTTTTCATTGAGTCCTTGATTTCTTGGATGTTGTGGGTGAGAGATTTTTTAGCTTTCTCATTTTCTTTGGATGTTGTACTGATTTCTTCCCTCGAATCTTCCATGCCTGAGATCCTGTCTTCCATCTCTTGCATCCTAATTTTCATACTCACATCCATAGTTCCTGTTCTCTTCTCTTGATTCTCCATTTCCTCTTTTAATTCTGACTGTGTTTTCTTTATTGTTTCCATTTCTATTTTCATGTCTTGAATGGTGGTGTTCGTTTTGTACATTTCCTTCTCCAGTTTGCTTGCTTTTGTCTAGAGATCTTTCATTGCTTTATCCTTTTCCTGTTCAAGCTGGGTCACCTTGGCTTGCAGCTCTTTAATGATATTATTCATTGTTTTGACTTGTAAAATTGTGGCTTCTTTGAATTACTTCATAGTTTTAAGTTCTTCTTGAAGGGACTTTATCACTTTCCATAATGTAGAATTGTCATTTTTTTCATGTGTTTCAGTTGTGGTGAGGTGGTTTGGGCTGTACAGAATAGCGTTGCTTTCTTTTGTTGGAGACATTTCACTCTTTTTTTTTTGGTCTGGGGCCTCTGGCCATGTGGATTTTTTTTTGCTGTGTTCTGGACTTGTGTCCAAAGGGGGTGCTTTGGTATAGGATTCGAGTTGCCTTACTCCACCCCTATAAGGTGAGTCATTCAGTCCTGCCTCCCAGGTGGAGACCTAATTAATTCAGGTGGTGGAGCTGTGTACAAGTAAGCTCTGGTTTCCCACTGGAAGGGCCCACACTAGTACATAAGTCTGATATACGACAGTTTCAAATATCTCGCAGTTTGCCCAGGGTTGGTTCCTGTAGTGGGTAAATCTGCAGTTCAGCCTCAGTAGCCTTGCCGCTCCCGCGGCTTGGAAACTGGCCAGTGACATCACAGACTGCAATCTGTGGTCTGAAGGCACTTTGCAGCGGATCTCCACTCACTTCCAAGGGTTGCAACCTTTCGCCAGATAATTGGATCGTATGTGTGAGACCTGGGAGTGCCCAGCAGGGTGGGGGTTATCTCTGCGTGGTTTCTGAATCTGCTGGCTGGGTATTAGGTTGGAACGTACCAGTGGTCTCTCCTTTTGGGGATGGGTTATCCCGATTCCCTGGTCCAGAGGCTTCCTAGTGTGTCCGAGAGTTGGAAGGGGCGTCCTGCTCAGGCATCTTCCGTGGTCCCTGTGTAGCTGGGTGTGATTTAGAATGGTTGTGCCCTTTGTACAGTGTCCTGCAACACTTGCCGCCTTGTGACTGTTGACCCTGAAATCAAAATATGTCCGCGCCGGCCGACGCCATCTTGGATCCGCAACTTTATTTCTTATTAGCTTAGAAAATAATTATAATAGACTGTCATAGTACCTAACACAATGACAGGCTTGCATGACTATTAGTTTGCATTTCTTAATTATCCTAAACAGTTTATGACAATTAGTAGCAAAAGGCCGAAACTTCACATTTCATTTTTTTTTCTTTACCCCCTAACCCTTCCATCCCATTTCTCTGGAGTGGAGTGTCCCTATATAATAGTCCCTCACATCAGTTCAGCGGTCGTATGAGGGCCAAGAGCCTCCTCATACATTGGGGGTCTACGAGGCAGTACCACCAGTGAAAAGTGTCTCATTGCCCAGGAGAGAGAACTAAAAGAGGGCTAATATCCAAAATCTACAAAGAACTCAAGAAATTAAATGCCAAGAAACCAAATAATCCAATCAAAAAATGGAGGACGGAGCTAAATAGAGAATTCACAAAGGAGGAATCCCTAATGGCTGAGAGACACTTGAAGAAATGTTCAACATCCTTAATCAGAGAAATGCAATTCAAGACGACTCTGAGATTCCATCTCACACCTGTCAGAATGGCTAAGATCAAAAGCTCAAATGATGGCACATGCTGACGAGGGTGTGGAGAAAGGGGAACCCTGCTCCATTGCTGGTGGGAGTGCAGGCTTGTGCAACCACTAAGGAGATCAGTATGGTGATACCTTAGAAAGCTTGGAATAACTTTGCCTGAGGACCCAGCCATACCACTTCTGGATATACACCCAAAATGTCTCCTCACGGAATCATAAGGAAGTTTCCTCATCTATGTTTATAGCAGCCTTATTTGTAATAGCTAGAAACTGGAAACAACCCAGATGTCTCTCAACTGAAGAATGGGTTTAAAAACTGTGGAACATCTACACAATGGAATATTATTCAGCTATCAGAAACAATGAAACTATGTAATTTGCAGCCAAATGGATGGAACTAGATAAGCTCATCCTGAGTGGGCTAACCCAGACTCAGAAGGACGCATATGGCATCTATTCACTTATAGTAGGATTTTAGCCATATAGTAGAAGGTATCGATACTACAACCAACACACCAAAGAGAGCATGGACATAGACTTTTAATTTTTATTTTAGTTTTTCTATTTTTTATTCTTTTCTTTTCTGTTTGTCTGCTTATTTGTTTGTTTGAAGAAAAGTTTTATGCAGTGCCTTTCTTCTGCATTTTCTCTCATCTCCCCCCCTTTTTCTTGCATTTAATGAGATCACACAAAATGGTCTGGAGTAAGAACAAAAGATCCATTAAGTGTCAACAGCTGTTGAACCATGAGTTACTGAAAAGGAGTTTAATTATTACCCCAAGACAATCAAGCCTTTTTAGCTGTGGGCATGCTAAGTGGAAGAAGAAATAGAAGACAGAGCTCATTGGTAGGTGGCACTCTTGATGAGACAACATTCTTCTGTGGAAGGATGCAGATAATAACAGCAACACACCAACAAGCAGAAGTTTAAGGCTCCTGGGTAATTATCCTACATAAGAATGTTTGTTTTCATTTGGTAAAACTGTGAAAGGAAGTCATAGCATGTGAAAACAAAGAGGTGGGAATGTTATCTGTAAGCTCACCAACCTAAAATGCAATAATGTGCATGTCATTGATTTTCAGTTGTTTTCCTGGGTTATGTAGTCTGCAGATCCTTTACCAATGTAGTAAATAAGAGATTTGGATTATGGAATTTTGGCAACAACTGGGAAATGAACCTTTTTTGGGAGATGTTTGGCCCACAGAGTCTTTATGGTGACACAAGATGTGGTGACGTCAGAAGTATCTAAAGAACGGTGGAAGTGGGGTGGGAAAGAGACATGTTCAAGAGTGGGATACCACAATCTGCAATGAGAGGTGATATGTGTCAGTAAAATGTAGCTAAAGAAATGCTTATATTTATTGGAGCAGGCAAGAGCTTGGACTGGTGAGTTTATGGGATGAAGGTCAAGACACTAAAGGCACTTAAAATGCAAAATAATGCTGAAGACTGTATAAGGGAATGCTGTAGTAATAGGTAGCTACCATTACATTTCTTTGAATATGAAAATAATCCACTGTTTAAAAATCTACCATGAATGAGTGTTTTTGAACATATTCTCTACTCAGGTGTTGGGCAGGATAACACGTTGTAGGTACAGCTTTACACGTTGGTGGTTGTGTGTCATCAGTGATGCTGCCCCATTAAATGATGACAGTATTCCCTGGTTATCATGGCAATCCAGATGTCTATAGCCTTCCTAATGCCTACTACTGATTCTACTGAGTCCAGAAACAGAGGAAGGACTAAGTAATACAGTTATTTTTTTAATACTATAAATCTTACCAGACTGTTTGGGGATGATGGCCTGTGTGCATTTAGAGCAACAATAGCCACCTTGAAACAACAAATATGTGAATATCATCCTCCAGAGGATTAAATCAAAGGAGGCATTCAATACAGACGTGTTGTCCTTAAAATTAAAGTGCATGGCTATTTATTTATTTCTAAATAGGCAAGGGTGGCACACAGAAATGTTATGTGTGACTGTTTCTAACAAGCACAGCTTTGAAAACAATTTTAGTATGCTGACTTCACTATTCTCTTTTGGATGATACATACTCATATTTGCCCTCTATCAAAAGCCAGCACTTTGGGTACTAAATTATGGCCTCTACAGGCCAGTTATTTTTGGTTATCTGGTTCATATTAATTATGACTTCAGGTAAAACAGTTTCTATACATTTCATTATTCCTAATTAAGAGCTCATGGTCCAGTGTTTATTCTAGCAGCCATCACACATTTTTCGGTGGCTCAGGATGCTCAACTGGCTTTTCTTTGAGGAATGATTGAGATACACTTCTGCTGTGGCCTTCTGTCCCCCAATGCTCTCACTTGTGGGTAAGGGGAGCTAGATCAATATGAATTAGATTTAGTGAATATCTAGGGGCTTCTGCTACAGTCTCTTAATATGGGGCATGAAGATCAACTTGGCTGTGGGCACTTGACATAGTAGCAAATGGACTAAAAACAAGGTTTATGGCCTGGCATTATTTTCAGCTGCTAATAGCCTTACGAAGTGGGAGGAGCCCAGATTAGGCTGAAGCCAGGTGAAACAAGGAGAGACCCTATTTAAGGACAAAGTGGGTGGAGCTGGAGAGTTCCCACTCTAGAGAATTCACACGTTAGAGACAATGAGATGCAAGGCAGTTTGTATCATCTAATGGAGAAAATGTTGGTGGACTGAAAAGCTGATTTCCAACAGAGCTGAAAAATTACGGCCAGTTCTCCCTGAGGCATAAAGAAGCTAGTGAGAAGAGAAGGCCTCAGCAAAGCAGCAAAAGGACAAGGACTAAACCCTGAGGCACAGCTTTTGCCTAGAGGGGTTCCACCAGTTCAAACAGTGGCCTGAATGGAACTGTGGCCAGCCTCAAAGACTGAGGCAGAGCAGCTGAGTGGCTAATACAAACTGAATAAATTGGCATACGGACAGCTGAGGCCTTCCAGAGAGAAGAAAGCCTTAAGGCTCATTTAAGGTGAAGCTGCAGCTGCCATAGCCAATTTACCCTAAAGGACCTATGTCTGAGATATTCCTGAAGAAAGACTATTGACTAAGTGCCTTAAAGTTTCTACTTCTGAGGTGTTCCTGACAACTGAGGACCTGCCCCAGAGACTGTATCCTTCTAAAAGGTTAGGATTAGTTGTTAGATAATAGTTGTTAAGGTATTAATAGGTTTAGTTGTTAGGTAACTGGAGTTATAGTCATTCTTAGGGCTAGTAGTTAGGTAATTGTTTATATTTGTTATAAGAGCATATAGTTATTAATAAATATATTGGATATTTAAAAATTTCATTTTCACCTGTGTTTGTGTAGAACCAGAAGTTCAGCATCACACTGTTGAGATGGACATACTATAAACCACTGGGCAACTGTTAAGTCAAAATGTAAACTTCAGGTTCTTCTGTAATAAAAATATTTTTATTAATAATGAAAAAAAGCTATGAAAAACCCAAGAAAATAAATGATTGGGTGTCTGTTTTTGCTGATAGTATTGTGAATGGATCAGAAACTTAAAAAATGAAATCATGTTATTTGGAGAAATATGGTATTTATAATTTGTAAGAGGACTTTCCTGACACATTTAAAAATTTAGAAAAACTCAGTCTAGTATCTTATGCCTGCAATACTAACATTTGGGAAGTAAGGGTGTAGGATTACAAGATCACCTAGGCTACAAAGTGATTTCCAGGCCAGTCAGGATTGCAAAGTTAGACCATGTCTTTTTTTTTTAAATAAATTTATTTATTTATTGCTTCAGGTTACATCCCCATCCTTAGTGTCCTCTTTCCACTCTTCCCAGTCTCACCCTCCCACCCTCTACCCCCTAACCCTTCCACCCCACTCCTCTGGAGTGGAGTGTCCCTACATAACAGTCCCCTGCCCCAGTTCATCAGTCATATGAGGGCCAAGAGCCTCCTCATACACTGGGGGCCTACAAGGCAGTATCATCAGGGAAAAGTGTCTCCTTGACAGGGAGAGAAAACAAAACAAACAAAAAAACATAAAAAGTCTATGTCCATGTTCCCTTTGGTGTGTTGTAGAGAGCTGCGACGTGCCGCGCCTTAAAGATGGCGCTGGTCTCCGCCTTCCACCAGCCCGACGGTGA
>CAJQZJ010004763.1:2183915-2198911 GCA_907164525.1 Lophiomys imhausi
TCACTAAATCTAACTTATATTAACCTATCAGCCCCTACACATACCAGACATGGTTTTATAATAATACTTAGCAAAACTCTCATTCATTTCCTCTGGAGAATGTGATCGATCTAACTCAGGGTTTTGAATCCTGGTAAGAATGCAGAAATACCAAATAACTTAAATCTGTCTTTCCTAGAAGACTTAGCATGGCCATGTAGGTAATAAGGAAACATATTTTTTATTGAACCATGCCAACTAGTGTAGTATACAAACAAGAAAGCATAAAACATCATTTAAAAACATTATTTAAAAATTTCTTTTGCTGGGCAGTGGTGATGCATGTCTTTAATCCCAGTGCTAGGGAGGCAGAGGCAGGGGGGATTTCCAAGTTCGAGGCCAGCCTGGTCTACAGATCATGTTCCAGGACAGCCAGATCTATACAGAGAAACCCTGTCTCAAAAAACCAAAAACCAAAACCAAAACAACCCTCCTCCAAAAAATCCAGCAACAACAACAAAAATCTTTTAATTATGCGTAAATGTTTATATCTGCATGTGGGCATGGGCATGCGAATGTAGGTGCCTATGGAGGGCAGAAGTGTTGGATCTTCAGGAGCTAGACTTACCGACAGTTGTGAGCTGCTAGGCATGTGTGGGTGCTTGGAATGAGCAGAACATGCACTTAATCGCTGAACCATCTCGCCAGTCCTCATTTTCAATAGATGCCAAATGAATATATTTAGCTACTAAAAATATTTTAGTGAGAGAATCAGGCCAACAACAATCAAATTCACAAAAAGGGAAACCAGTAGGCATTTGACACTTCCTAGTGGAAATACAGAAAACCAGCAATGACATGTTCTTCCAAAATGTTGACTGGAATCTGACCATGCCTCTGCATCTGTTTACCCTTTTTCAGGAGAAAGAATGCTGAATCCAGAAAGTAAGGAAAACTGCACAGGAATTGTTGCTTAGAACCAGGCCCAGACCCTTGAGGTGGCTCAGAGGCAACGACACAAACTCCAGGAGTCAGGCAAGTGGCAAAAGCAGACTCATTTATTCTAGGAAGAGGATGCCCCTTTATACCTTACCACCTAGCATCCATTTGGCTCCCAGATTACAAACTGCTGCTGTGGCTCTTCCTCATTGGCTTATGTTTTGTCACCTGATGTGGTGTCATCCATCTCAGGGCATGTTGGGGCAGGTCTCAGGCCGGCTCTATGTGGAAGCCCACCATGCATGTGTCTTGTTTAGCAATAGGCCTCCTTTTCTTCTACAAGGAATAAAACTTTTTTTTTTCTTCAATTAAGAAAGTTTTCCAAGCCGGGCGGTGGTGGCGCACGCCTTTAATCCCAGCACTTGGGAGGCAGAGGCAGACTGATCTGTATGATTTCGAGGCCTGCCTGATCTACTAGAGTGAGTCCCACAACAGCCAGGGCTACACAGAGAAACATCATCTCGAAAAACAACAAAATGTTCAAGGAAAAAGAGGAGGGGCATGTAAACATTCAAAGCGAACCACCAAACCTGGCCATGAAGTAAGTGTTGGACCAGTTTGACTCCTTATGGAGACAAATTAATTCTAAAGAGTACAAAAATGAAAGTTGGTTTTGAGTAGTGACTAAATTTGATAATATTAATTTTTGTTAGATTTTAATGACTTTTTTTCCCTAAGGAGACTGCTGTTCTTTCACACATGTCCTGCTGAAGGATGCGTGAGTGAAGTGGAATGGCCCCCATTGAGGGAAATCCTCTCTACTGCCCAACAGAATCATTTGAGATTTGCAGTTGATATCTGAGAGGTGCAGGCCAGCATGGGGGGAGGGGTAACATACTCACAAGGATTGTACTTCTTGGGAAAGATGAAAACAAGTTTGCCTATTGAATTGTTCTGCCTTTCTTTATCATCCATTAGCATTCCTTATTTACCTCCAGCAGTGAAATGGATAGTCCTTGTTTATTACTTCCCTCAAATAGGAAACATTTGTATCTTTCCTACATATTTTTAGGTTTTCTACAATTTCAGCACATTCTGTTCTTAAGCTTATCTAGACTTGTTTTTAAGGCCTTATATAATTTCTCTGATGTGTATGTTTAAAAGTTTAAGCTATTATATTTTATCTTTCTCAGCACATTTTAAATTTGTAATTTGACTACATTTGACTATAATAGCCAGTATTTCTTGTGCTATTATTTGTTTTTATCATGAAGTAATTTCCTGTCTTAATTTTATCATGTTTATACTACAAAGTAGTTTAAAAATAGCAGGCTAAAACTATAGTTAAACATCTTTAATTTTATGTATGAAGATATTATCAAAAAGGGAAGGTATGACCTCTGGGTCGCCCCCTCCCCCCCAAAAAAAAACAGAAAAAAGACACAGATAAAAATTAGTTGAAGCATGATTATCTCCTTAAAAGAGTTTGGATTTTATAGTTACTCAGATAACTGAACTCCTGTCACTGTTGTTTGGCCTCCATTCTGAATTGTCACCCATCTTAAGACACCTGTTTTTGGAAAGGGACTCTGTAATGATGTCACTCTCTCCCTTTACTCTTTACCTTCTCAGTGCTCTCCAGCAGACTGTCGCCATGGGGCTTGTGACTTGGCAAGCCCTATTCTTGCATGGTTCTACACATCTGCTGTTAACTTTCCATTTGCAGGGTCATGAGCTTTGATAGAAGCAGGAGGAACACCACCTGTGGCCCAAGCCTTCTCCATTCCCTGTGAGGTCTTCGAGATTGCTCAGGCTAAATTCCACTGTGTGCTGCTGTCACTTCTCGTGTTGAATCAACAGGGAGGAGCCCATATCCAGTATGTGTTATACGACTGCCTGCCTCACTTCAGAGCTATTGTTTTTCTCTGTGAGTGTTGAAAACATTCTCCCCATTGATCTCTAACAGAAATCCTTTAGGTCCCTGTCCCAAACTGAATTGAATTTAAAAGGTTTAGTGGTGTTTGCTCTGTGCATTGCTGTAAGGAGGTAGTGTATTTTAGTAGAATGAACACTAAAATCAGGGGCATTTGGCTCTAGAATTTATCAGCAGTGTGATTTAAGGGCTTGTGACTAGGGACCAGTGACATAGCTTTGCAGGTGAGGGCACTTACTACGTACAAGCTAGTTGACCTTTCTTTGACCCTTGGAAGCCACATAAAGGTAGAAGGACAGAACAAACTCTACAAAGTTGTCCTCTGAACTCTATACATGTCACTGATGTAGCCAGGTACATGAATGTTCACTCCTATTACACATGTGCACACACACATGATACTAATAGCAATAATTTAAGAAAGAACTTATCATTAAACTTCTCCAGTGCTAAAAGGTAGAAATAATAAAACCTGGTATTTTTATTAATATGAAATAAAATGGTATATATTAAAATATGCACAGTTGGCAAATATTTTATGAATATTTACAGCTGTGTTAGCATTATTATATGCAGCTATATTATTATTATTGCAATTGATGTATCAGCTCTTGAATTAATGGGTATTTTAAAGGTCTTGTTAAATTTCTCTTGCTGTTTTTAATCTGTGTAGGGTCAGGCACCACCACTGTTAAAGAGTTTATATTCTTTTACTGAGAGACAGGATATTGAGAAAATCTTTTATAAGCCTTTAAAAAAATTTTGCTGTATAATTTCCTGATTGGTTCATTTGTAAATTTAGGGCGTTAAAGCTCACAGAGCTGTTACGTTAAAGAGAGGGGGTGATTAAGCAATCTAGATTTCTTGGGTTAGAATATTTCCTGAATATGCATATCTGGCTGTCATAGATAGTTTTTTCGATTTTCACTATTTCTTCTATCACATTTTTTCCCCACATGAATATCCTTGTGTGTTCTCTGTCTTCTGAAGGGTCTTTCTTGTTGTGTATCTCTGCTAGGACTGTACTGACAACACCCCTGCCCAAGACTTTTTTGTGCTGGGATTACAGGTGGGTGGCACCACACTTGGCTTATGTTCTTTATAGGTGATCCTAGGCTGTGCCAGCTTTCCCAAGTCAGAAATTTTGGACACATTGCTTTATTTTACATAGAAGTAAATGAAGCCGGTTTACCTTCTATAAAACCCGAAAGCTTGAGTCTCTCTATTTTCCTTCCTTCACTACTTTAGGCTCTTCCCTTTTCATACCTGAATTATTCCAACAGCTTTCTAGGTCTTCATTTAGTCTACAGAATTCTCTGTCTCCGCTCCAAATGATTCTCTTTATTAGTGCTGGTAGCTACTTCTTGGGATGCAGATCTAATTATTGAACTTCCGTGAGATGTTACATGGGAGTGGTATTAGCAAGCAAATGACCTTGCTGCTGGTGTGCAAAAGTTCACCTTATGTTCTGCATTATGAATAAAAACAAATTAAGGAAGCATCCAGTGAGGCTTGTTTTTGCAAACCATTTTCTCCTCTTTTAGAAGCCAGAGAGTCTGGTAAATTTTGCTAACTGCCCTTTTTGTTTGTACCCATGGAGATAATTGCACTGTTCCCTCCCTGCCCTTTGAGGTATTAATGGACTTTGTAATGTTGAACAATTTTTGCATTCCTATAATTAAACTCCCCTGGTCTTCATGTCTTTTCCTTTGTATGCACTACTAGATGCTCTTTGTCCATATGTATTAATAGTGTTCACACTGGTAATCACAAGAAAGATTCGTTTGTGGCTTTTTTCTTCCCATGTAAACTTTCTGAATTTAGGCCTCAATGTTTTCCTGCATCCTGAAATTGATCTAGTCTAGTCTCCTTTTATATAAGCCCTGGAGAATGTAAGGAACATTGGAACTGTTGATTAAAAGAGTTTAGTTGAAATCTATCCCCCACACAACCAAATATTTGGGTTTTGTGCTCTTTATAGAATAGTTATCTTGCATTTTATTCTATTTCTGGTGTGAATACTAGTCTTTTTAGAATTTTGTGTTCTTCTTTTGGCAGTTGTGTTATATTATGGTAGAATCACTAAAATAAATTTCATTTCACAAAATTTAAAGCTTGTTTATAGTTGTGCAAAGTAGTCTTTCAAGCTTAGCATATTTTTAAAATTTAAGGTTAGGCGATGGCTCAGGGTTAAAGAACTTGCTGTGCAAAGGTGACAACCTGAATTTGGGTCACTGGAACCCATTCTCTGCCACCCAAAGCATTTGGCCATTTTCATTTCTTATTTTGTGTTTATACTATTCTTCATTGATTAAGTTACTATTTAGCATCAATGACATTTTTGTCCAAGTGCCAACATTTTATTTATACATTATATATTATATATATATTAAATATACATTATATATGCCAACAATTTTATTTATTGGTTCTGCTATTTTTCTGTGTTTTACTTCATCAGTTTGAATTGATATTTAAAGATCACATGTTTTGTGATTCTAAGTACATGGACATAACTGTAGCACTTATGGCATCTGGTGATTCATTTTTTTCCCCTGAAAATATATTATACCTTTAAAGAGAGAGAGTTTGTGCCAGATTTTGAACCAAGCTAATATTATGCCTTGAGATCATTTAAGATTATGTACTTAACCCACTATCTTACTATGTGCTCAGCTTGTTTACATTTAACCTGCCTTTAAGAAAGCAACGTAACCAACCTTACTGTGCCTTTGATTGCTCATGTAATCAGTTTTATAAACTAAATAATGCATAGCCTTAATGTTAAGCTATAGATCTTCCATCCTGCTGGCCCAGAAGAATGTAAGAATATTGTGGTAATCATTTGCTGTAGGCAAGTAGCCACCTTAAATGAAACAAATATTTTATAAGTGTTGGGACAATGATGTGTGCACATAAGTTGATAAAATGTTTTTTTGGAGTGCTTTTCTGGGCCAGTTGGGGTCAGCTCAGCAAAGTGTCTTCTTACTTTCTAAAACTCTGTTAGGGGTTTCTCTAAAAAGACATCTTTCATTTCTTTTCCATACTGTGTTTTCTGTGCTGTTCAGTAAATACAGAGCAAAGCCTGTTGCTAGAGGCAACCTCAGCACCTCAGACAGCCATTGCACACATATCAGTTATAGTAGGTAAGCAACAGGGACAGACAGTTCAGACGGGCCAGTAACCACAGACTACAGACAGCTGAAGACATAGGGAAGGAAGTGGAGAATTCAAATAAGGGTTCTTGGCCAAACTACTTCAAGAGGAAATTTCTGTTTTCTGTCCTGAATGTGGCATTGCTACATTTTGGTGCCCCTTGATTAATGCAGTAATTAATGTAGTGACATACCACACAGAACGAATACATTTAATAAATCATTACTTAAAGAATTCTCTCTTGCCTGGTGGTGGTGGCGCACGCCTTTAATCCCAGCACTTGGGAGGCAGAGGCAGGTGGATCTTTGCGAGTTCGAGGCCAGCCTGGTCTACAAAGCAAGTCCAGCACAGCCAGAGCTGTTAAACAGAGAAACCCTGTCTTGAAAAAAAAAAGAATTCTCTCTTAATTTTGGAGAATATTTGAATAGTATTTTATATGTACAAAGAACATTGAATTTTAATATTTTATTAGACTTTTTTTCTTGTATACCTAATCTATTCCTATCATTTTCATTCAATATATGAGACAAAATTTTATGGGGTTCAGATTTTCTAACCAGTAGGACTGGAGACAAAAAGTGTAACAGGTGAGACATGTAAATTGTAGTGATAACTACATTGAAAAGAAAGGAGCTTTGATATGAAAGAGGGAGAGATAGATAGATAAATATGTAAAGTTTTCATTATTGATATGAAAAACTCAAGGTGATTAATGGCTGATGGTGGTGTTGGCTTTTTCTCAGACATTTTCACCTTTTGGTATAATAGAGGAAGTGCTGCTACAAAGTGATGTAACACTTCACGGCTTAGAGCAGGTATGCCACTGTTTCTAGATTCTACAGTTCTAGAAAGTGATTCTAAGAATGAAAAATACAGTATACTAGTCTAGATGTGTATACGGATGTTTCAAGAGGTATACAGTGATACATTGTAGCTCATGGGCAGAACACCTAATAATCTCATAACAACTGACTGCTCGGTGGGTGAAGTGCTGGTCATGTAGGCATGAAGGGCTCGGTTCGATCTCCAGCATCCATTTTAAAATCAGTACGGCATGTGCCAGAACGCAACCCCAACTCTGGAGAGGCAGAGGCATGGGGATCTCAAGGCTCACTGGCCAGCTAGTCTAAACAAAATGGTGAGCTCCCCATTGAGGGAGAGACCCTGTCTCAAGAAATAGAGTGGAGAGTGACTTAAGACGTCTGGGCTGGAGTGATGGTTTACCTGTTAAAATTCTGTCCTGCTCTTGCAGAGGACCTGAGTTTGATGCCCAGTGCCCAGCGGGATGGGTGCATGTGCGTGCGCAACACATACAGACACAGTTTTCTTTGGGAAAAACCGTCACATTTGATTTGCTTTTTGTCCCCCAACTTCCGTGGAATAAGCAAAGTACCTGAAACGGAAATGTAAATTAAATGATTACACCTTGCATTTTAGGAAACATGAACTAGGCCCGAGGCCTGGACTCTTCTGAGAACTGGCTCCATGAATGTACGAAAATTAATTGTCTGTGTAAGCCCTGGTTGTTCTAATTTTTTTTTTCTGATGTTTCAAGACAGGGTCTCTCTGTGTAGCCCTGGCTGTTCTCAAACTCAGAGATCCACCTGCCTCTGCCTTCAAAGTGCTGGGATTAAAAGCTTGTACCACTACTATCTGGCTGTTCCAATTCTTAACATGCACTTTGTTTTACATATCATGAATTTATGTTTGAAATAATTTACAAAACCAATGGAAGTATTGAGATTATAATCATTTAAGTAGCTAATAAACTCAGGATGATTGATGCCTAATAAGTTGAATATCAATTAAGAGGACATAGAGAGAGGGAAAGAGAATGTAAAATTAAGCAAAATTGAAAAAATATGACTACTCTTGTATGATTCAAATTAAATTAAATTAAAACCATGCAATAGTCTAGTTTGTATTTTGTCTGGGTTTTTTTTTTTTTTGCTTGTTTTTACTGAAATTGGAAAAAAATCCTATCTAATCTAGCACATGATAAACATCTCTGAGAATTTATGTTAGGTTAACTTTTTATTGGGTTCAAAGTAGTTTAAGTAGGGTGAAATGGGAAGAGGGTATGGAAAGCCACAGGAAATAAGAAGAAATATGCTAAAGAAATAAGAAACACCATATTTACTTATTAGTTCAACTCAATACCTTAATATCTGGAACAACACCTATCCCATAGTGATTCCCCAATAAATACCTGCAATACTTGTAAAATTGAGTTGTGGTGGCCAGAGACAGCAAGACCAAAATATCCTCCATTGTATTAATGTGAAATCTATTTCGTTAGATCTATTTCTATCCTTTTCAGCCCAAATGATTTGCATTTGTGACTATAGAGTTTGCTATTTCATACTCACTAGGTCTAATCACCCAATTAGTGCAAAGGGCCAATGTGTTGTCTTGTGCAGAACCAGGGCAACCAAGATCCCTGTGAGCTGAATACAGGGCTGGAGTTCTCATATGCCCAGAGGTAGGTGTGAAGACAGATTGGGTTTAGTGGTCTTGGCTAGCAAATATCAAGAAACTATTTCTCTTGTCTGAGAGAATTAGGTCTACATTGTCTGAAGAGACAGTAATGACTACCGTGGAGGCACCTGTCAAGCAAGACAGTGCTATTTATCCTCAGGACGATTCCCAAAGAGCTGGAAGGGCTGCTCCCACTGGGCACGGAGAGCTGCCTTCTGCTGTCAGAGAGGACGCATGAGAATCTAGGGGCTCGTTGTCTTTACCATCCTCAGTTTTCACACATTTACACCTCAGCTTTGAGGATCTCATTCTTTTCCAGTATCAATCCCCTCATGGGCTGGGAGTTCAACTTGAGCTGTATGTAGTTCAGCCAGTTATGGAAGACATTCATGTCATGGTAAGCAAGTCTGGCTCTCAGCTTCAGGATACAGGGAATCACAGAGGTTTTTAGATAATTTGTGATGAATAAAGTTAAGGTGGGATTTGAATCCATGAGCTCATTTTACCGTTTTGTCCAGCACTAGTAGGAGCAACCAGCTAACATTTTTAAAAGCCAGGTTTTGTATCAGTGCCCTGCAAGTGCACAAAATCAATAGAATGTATGTTCAATTTCAAGAAAGATTTATTAGGTTGACTTACATACCCATAGACTGGATGGTCTCATAATAGGCACCTGCAGTCTGGTGAAAAAGGAAAACAAGAGTTGCTCAGTCTAAGCTGGAAGCCTTAGAATTGGAAGGACCAGTGAAACAACCCTATTCTGAGGCTGAAGACCCAGAAGTCCTCTGGAGAGTGACTGGTGCTCTGAGGCCATGTTCAAAGGCTGGAGACTCAGAGTCTGGTGCCTGGAAGATGACAACAGCACCACCTGCCCCTGCTCAGGAAGAGCCCAGCTTGTGCACACACAGGATCCTTGCCTTCTGCTTTTGATTCTGACTGGGATCTCAGCCTATTGGTTTCTGTCATCCATCAGTATTCCCCTTTATTTCACTGAGGTCAAGGTAATCACCCTGGATCTGGAGGGATTCCCCATCTCCAGCAGGAACTCCATGGCACTGGCCTGTTTCTTCTTCAATGTCTGCTATGTACATAACAGCCTCCACAGGCACGTAGAAGTAGAAAGCTGTTTTTATTTGACATTAGATTTATACCTTTCTTTTTTAGTGTATCCACCAAGCTCCACTGGGTCTTGGGATGCCGTGATGAGGTACAGAGTCTACCCAATCTTGCTCCAATAGGAACCCTGTCAAAAGAGTTGTAGCAGGTTCAGCAAATGGTAGGTGTAGACTTCCAGAAGCAGAGCATTGTTTATGGCATCCAAACCTATGTCTGACTTCTGATAACTGGCAGATCTATGTTGTCATCTATAACAAGGAAAAAGTCTGGAGGCCTTCCATACACCAGCCTGAAGTCAGGGTCTCCTGAAGACTTTCAGCATACCGTGTTATTGGCTCCACTAGCTCCCATATGCCTACAGCCCTGTCAAGCCTCAATTGTACTTGTCTACTATGGCACCGTACTCTAGGACCTCTACTGACTTCTTTGGTCCAGAATCCCTCACTTCTCTGAGCTGGGTAATAGCATCTCCTGTCTCTGGGTATTCTAGCTATTTTTAATCAGCACCTGACCATCTAGTAGAAATTCTGGATGAAACCCTTCATTTCTGGGGTACAAAAATGCAATTTTTAGTTTCCATTCATTGTGAGAGAAATGTGAACAGCAAAATGTGCTGTTCCTGGATGCAGCTTCTGAAGCTGCATGGTTTTTAGAAATACCACCTTGGGGTTGGAATGGAAACCACTTCTGGGCATTCTAGCTAGGGGCAGATACCTGAATGATTGGTTATACAACAAACCTAAGGCTCTTGACATCTGGAAGAATGGTTGATTTTGGGATGGAATGACCTGGACAGTAAGAGCTGTTCTGAGGCTGATGAATGCCACAAAGACAAGTAGGCATAATGGGTTCTACACAAGGTTATAAAACTAAAGAAACTTTACTTGCATTGTCATCACAGGAAGTAGATCATTTAGGAAGCAGTGAGGAGATAAGTCTCTATCTTGAATACTTCCTGTGGGCAGAGTTTGCAGACTTAAGGCAACAAAAAAGAATAATGATAATCCCGAAACTAGATACAGGAGACATCATTTCCTCAGTTACTCTGGAAATTAAATGGACAACTCCATTTTAGCCTGAAGTACCATTAGAAGAGCTGGGTAGTTCTCTAGATATTTCTTAAGTGCTCAGTGTCAGGTTCATAACCTTTATATTCTTAGGATACAAGCTCAAAAGAGAGAAAGAAAGAATGAAGTGTCCTCAATGTTTGGGTTCAGAGGAGAGGCTGAAACGGTAGCAAGTATTAGTATAGATTTTAAGACATTTCAAGGATACGAAAGGAAATAGATGCAGATATATTAACTATATATAAAATATGTTCGTAATTCCTTCATAGAATAGAAGACTATCCACTTGAACTAAAAATACACAGATTTGTATACTGAGCTAAAGTAATTGGCCTGTCAGAGAAGGAAGGGAATTATGCAAATGTTGTGACCCTAAGAGAATTTTGTCTAAAAGAAGGCATCTACTTTGTATTTGTCCTCAGTTTGAAATTGGCAGCAAATGGGTATTTATTTAGAAAATTGGCCCCAACTAATCTTAGGTCTTCCTTCCTTCTCTTTTGTGTTTCCACTTATTTTGGTAAGAAGATATTTTAAAATTTTATTTTCATCTATTCTGTGTGTATTTTGCTTTGTTGTCAGCAGGTAAAAGTGTGTATCAGAGGACTAAGAACATATGTAAGAAAGTATGTAGAGATAAATATTAAGAACGTATTTCCTTGTATGTGGGCTCAGATGTCTCCTTCTTAGCCTCTTTCTTTCTATCTGGAAGGGACAGTTGGTTTCTCACAAACATTATCCCACTGTCTATATCAACAGCTGCTTGGTGTATAGAAGTATGGCTTAATTTATTTGTTTGATTTTTTTTGAAAGCATGGCTATATCCCTGAGTATTCTTTATGTAGCCCAGGCTGGCTGATCAAGTTTCATCCACACACAGGAAGCAGGGTGATTGTACAGGAAATAGAGTGAGGTTATAAGTCATCAACTACTGTGCACAGTAATATATTTTCTTTAGAAAGGCTGTATCTTCTCAGGGTTATATAACCTCCCCAAGTAGTACCATTAACAAGGGACCAAATGGCCAACCAATACCTCCATCTCCCCTCTCCTTCTCCCTCTCCCTCTCCCTCTCCCTCTCCCTCTCCCTCTCCCTCTCCCTCTCCCTCTCCCTCTCTCTCTCTCAACAGGGTTTCTCTGTGTAGCCCTGGCCATTGGGAACTCGTTCTGTAGACTAGGCTGGTTCCAAACTCAGCGATTCTCCTGCCTCTGACTCTCAAGTGCTGGGACTAAAGGTGTGCACCACCACTGCCCAGGTTCATCTTCTTTTTATCCAGGTTACTTGCCAAATCACAGGCTGATCTAGAGGCTGCTTCTTGTATGTCCCTGTCCTATTGCAATTTACAATTAAACTCCCAATTTCTCTCTGCCTATTTTAACCACAGTTGTATATCTTATTCTATGTAATATTATTATATGTCATTTGTAGTGATCACACAACAAATGACAGATTGCTGTTAGTCTTATCCAGTGCTTACTATTCCCAGGGACTGCAATGAATTCTTTAGTTCTTTAACTATGTTTAGGGTATCTCCATATTCATGCATGGATTCCCCAACTCATCAAGGAAGTGTGCAACCTTTCTTAGTGTCTTTTCCTGTCACTGTGGTAAAATACTAAGACAAAAGCAACTTAAAGGAGAAAATATTTATTTTATCTTGAAGTTCAAGGAACAGTTCATTAAGTGGGAAAGTCAAGATGGCAGGTGCTTGAAGCAACTGGTCACATTACATCTACACTTAGAAGAATCAAGCAACTGAATTGCTCCTTCAGTTAATAAATCCAAAACCACAGTTAGCAAATGTCGTCACCCACAGCAGGTAGGTTTTTTCTACCTCACTTAACACAATCAACATACCCCCACAAGTAGGTAGAGGCCCATTTCCCAAGTGAGTCTGGAGTCTGTCAAATTACCACCAACTATTATGCCACTCCATACTACACAGAGGAAGATGCTCACTTTGGGATCCTCTCTAAGGATGTTTCTTTATGAGACAGATCAGCCACGATTACATGTCCTATCATTTCATTTCAGGAGTATGTAACCACAACTACAGCAAGTAGGTCCATCATCCTATACCACATAGGAAAGATAGTCATATTGGGATTTTCCACATAGGAGCTTTCTCCTCACACAGATCAGTCCAAGATTCCTTTGTTTTCTTTGAAGGGGCCATGCATGTGTGTGTGCGTGTGTGTGCGTGTGCGTGCGTGCGTGCGTGCGTGCGTGCGTGTGTGCGTGTGTGTGTGTGCGTGTGTGTATGTGTGTGTGTGTGTGTGTGTGTGCGTGTGTGTACATTTGTGCATATGTGAAGGCCAGAGATGAGCACTGTGTTTCTCCTTCAGTGGTGTCTCCTCTTTATTCTTTTGAGACAGGGACTCTCACTAAGCCCAGGTTTCCTCAATTGGTCCAGCAAGTTCTGGGGGTCAGCTTGTGTCTGTTATTGTCATAGTGACAGGGTTGCAGGTAGATCCCACTGTCCCCAGATGTTTGTGTGGGTTTTGGGGATCCAAACTCAGGTCCTCATTTCTATAGAAAAAGCACTACATGTGCTAAGCCATCTCCCCAGATACACAGGCTTTAATAATATGTTCATGTGTAAATCATTGTATGGATTCTATGGAATCTGTATGTAGTGATAGAGAAAATAAATGTTGTTTTCCTTAATGTCACTAATAAAATGACATTTTCTAGGCCCAAGAGTAGATTACTATTAGCAGACCTGTTGCTATTTCAGATCTATATACTACTGGATGTCTTTATACAAAATTTGTTTAAAGTTGGATATAAGCAAGATTAAATGGTCAAGAAATATATAAAATTACTCTCATAAGTAATCATAAGAGTGGAAATAAAAATGAAGGTTATCTTTCATCAATTCATTTGGGTAAACATAGAAAAGTGTGAAGCAATTTCCTGGGATATAAATTGGTATAACAAATTTAGAGTTTAGTATGTTAACAAAATTTAAATGTACATTCCTCATGAATCACCAATTTGATTGTTAGGTGTGTACTTCAGAGAAAGCTTTATACACAAAAGTGTGGACAAGAATGCTTGCTATATCATACTTAAAATTAAAAAAAAGAAATAACCTAAAACTTGAGCAGAGAGATGAATTATTCCATTATACTCTTTGTGTCTCTGGTTCTATATCTGTCTTTTTATGGATGTAGTTGTATATATATGTATATATGTGTATTTACATATATATATATTTACATATATGTGCATGTGTATTTGTGCATATGTGGTTAATCTCATGTGTCAACTTGTTTAGGTCATGGTGTGCACATACTTGGCCCAACACTTCATTAGATGTTTCTTGGAGGTGTTTATTAAGTGAGGTCACTGTTTAACGTAGCATAGAGACTAAGGCAGCTTGCTCTCCATAGTGTGAATGGGGCCTCATGTTAAATATTTAAAAGCCACAAGAGAACGATGACTGACCTCTCTGAAGCAATTCTTCCTGAGGACTGGCTTTGCTGTCCCTGCAGGCATTGGACTTGCTCTCATTCCCAGTAGCAAGAGTCAACTCCTTAAAATCTCTCCCTGCTCCCACAAGCATACTGCACACACAGATACATGGTATTAGTTCTGTTTCTCTACAGACTCCTACTACATCACTTTTCTCTTAGTTTGTAATTCCCTCATTACTTCCACTTTTTATGACTTTCCTATTTCTCAAACTGCACAAACGTTGCCTCAGGGCCAACACACTAGCCATTCTTTCTTGCTCAGTGCTGTTCTGGCAGATATGCACCTGGTTCACACTTGTGGTTCATTCACATTCTTTCTCAATCTGAATCTCAAATATAATTGAAACTGGCCATTCCTGAATGCTCCCTTATCTAATCTCACCCACGTATTCTGATTCCAGTACTATGTGCTTGGGTCCTCTCAAAATTTATGCTGAAAATTCTAGCCCCCAAAGTAATAGTATTAGGAGATACTGCCTCTGGGAGAGGCTTACATCTTTAAAAACCATTTCTTTAGCAGGGCAGTGGTGGCACATGCCTTTAATCCCAGCACTCAGGAGGCAGAGGCAGACAGACCTCTGAATTCAAGTCCAGCCTGGTTAGCAGAATGAATTCAGGATGGCCAGGGCCACACAGATAAATCCTATCTCAAAAAACCAAAACAAGGAAACAAATAAAACCAAAACCAAAGCAAAATCATTTCTTTAATTAATTTATGTGTGCATGTGTCTAAGTATATGTACATACATCTGTGCCAGAAAATAGCCTCTTCCATCTCTGTGCCTGTTTTCCTCTGAGGAACTGCTCTCTCTCTCTCTCTCTCTCTCTCTCTCTCTCTCTCTCTCTCTCTC